>JAJFZO010000229.1:6990000-6992500 GCA_021397835.1 Moringa oleifera
GACCTTCAAAATTTAAAGCTAAAGGTGTCATAGAAGTTACTACAGGGATAACTGGCTTGTGGCAGCCAAGCGTTCATAACGATATTGCTTTTTGATCCATTGATGTCGGCTCTTCCTATCATTGTGAAGTAAAATTCACCAAGTGTTGGATTGTTCACCCATCAATAGGGAACGTGAGCTGGGTTTAGACCATCGTGAGACAGGTTAGTTTTACCCTACTAATGCCCATGTCCTGATAGTAATTCAACCTAGTATGAGAGGAACCGTTGATTCGCACAATTGGTCATCACGCTTGGTTGAAAAGCCAGAGACGCGAAGCTACGGTGCGCTGGATTATGATTGAACACCTCTAAGTCAGAATCCAAGCTAGAAGTGATGCATGTGCCCATCGCCCGATTGCTGACCTGCAGTAGGGCCACACGGCCCCTAAAAGCACGTGTCGTTGGCTGAGCCCACGAGATGGATGAGCCTCGTGGGCTGCCTTGAAGTGTGATTCCCACCGAGCGATGGTAGAATCATTTGCAGATGACTTAAATACGCAACGGGGTATCATAAGTGGCAGAGTGGCCTTGCTGCCACGATCCACTGAGATTCCTCCCTTTATCCCTTCGATTCGTCTCTTCCCCCCCTCTCCCGAACCCCCAAAACAATTGTCCTTCTTTTTTCAGCAATCGATGCCCCGAGGTCTAAAATTGTCCCTCAAGATAATGACCTGGAAAAAGAAGCAAGTCCTTTGGGCTTGTAGAGAATGAGAAACACAAAGAAAAAACACATGGAAACATATCGGGAAGCATTCGGGAACCAAGTGTTACTCCAGTAATATATATATATATATATATATATATATGTCCCTCAGTAAAGGACTGCCTAGTGAGCGAGCCACGGGAGTCACGTCGCACAGATACTGAGCACAGGAGGCATCCCTCGGTAGCCCCTAGCAGGCACGTCATGGGCAGCTTGCCCAGCGTGTGGTAGCAGTGGGCGGGCCAGCCAGGCCACTTGCGCCCATCGCTTACCAGCCCCCTCATCCCTGACCCTCGACATGGTGCCCAGCGAGCAAGCCAGAGGAGCAGCTTGGCATGGGCCTTGGGCACGGGAGGCTTGCCTCGGCAGCCCCCAGCAGGCACGACATGGGCTTCTTGCCTAGCGTGCAACAGCAGTGGGCGCACTAGCTAGGCCACGGACGCCCATCACGAGCCAACCTTCTCGTCGCTACCCCTCGACATGGGGCTTAATGAGTGAGCTAGGGGAGCCGCGTCACACGGACCCTAGGCATGGGAGGCATACCTCGGCAGCCCCCAGCAGGTACAGCATGGGCTGCTTGCCCAGCGTGCGACAGCGGTAGGCGCGCCAGCCAGGCCGCGGGTGCCCATCGCGAGCCAGCCCCTCGTCCCTGCCCCTTGACTTATTACCCAACGAGTGAGCCAAGGGAGCTGTGTTGCACGAACCTTAGGCACGGAAGGCATGCTTCAGCAGCCCCCAACAGGCACGAGATGGGTTGCTTGCCATGCATGCGGCAGTGGTGGGCACGCCAGCCAAGCCACGGGCGCCCATCGCGAGCCAGCCCCCTCATCCTTGCCCCTTGATATGGTGCCAGCCTTGCCAAGGGCACTCCATGCGAGCCAGCTATAAGCATGCTGTGAGGCTCGGCACGTGCTGTGGACGTTGATTTCATGGGAAAGCTAGGCTTGGCCGTGTCCCCTGGCTGTGATGGACCCTGAGGGTAGCCATGGGGTGGTGGGAGGTGCGTTGGACAGGGTAGCCAGCATACACCCTGGGCCAAGCAGAGGCACAGTTGCCCCAGCTTGCTCGTCGCAATGCCTCGTTGCGAAATTGGTGTGAATTGATGGTCTTTTCATCACGAAGTTGGTCCCAAAATGACTCAAAATTCCAAGTAAATAATTTTTTAGATCCATTATGACGGCTTAGAAATATTGATGTTTCATCCTATCGAGAGTGAAATTTTATTTAAGACTTTTTAAGGGGGAGATGGTCACCTAGCTTGCTTAGTGCCAACAAGCCATGCGTGCACCCCTTTTGCCCATCCCACATGGGCAGGCGCTGGGCTTAGGGAACCCAGCGTGCATGGCATGGGCAGGGCGGCTTGGTACCTTGCCCATCCAGTTGGTGGTGCGTAGCTGTGACGGCCACCATCGTCAGCAGGTAGGCGACCAGTTACATCGGTCGAAGAGTGTGGGATGCCTGATCAGTAGCCAACGGGGTGAGGAAAATGTGGGAAACGAAATTTGCTAAATTATGGGCAATGAAACGAGAAAAATTATGGGATAATGAGCTGGGATGTGGCTAGACAAGCTCGACAGTGTGGGCGGCGAAGCTAACGATGATGCATGTTACTCGAGGGCCAAATTGTTGGGGGGATTTCGAGAATGTAGAGTGCTTCATCATAGGCCCTTGAGGCGGACGTGGGGTTGGATGCTGATGCTCAGGCTTGCCTAGGCGGACTCATTGGGCAATGCGATCGATGACGCAATTATCGACC
>JAJFZO010000229.1:6995000-7020000 GCA_021397835.1 Moringa oleifera
TCAACCAGTTTATAGCCTTGGCCAACAGGCTTGGGTAATCTTTGAAATCTCATCGTGATGGTGGTAGATCATTGCAATTATTGGTCATCAATGAGGAATTCCTAGTAAGCGCGAGTCATCAGCTCGCGTTGACTATGTCCCTGCCCTTTGTACACACCGCCTGTTGCTTTTACCGAGTGAATGGTCTGGTGAAGTGTTAAGATCGTGGCGATGTGGGCGGTTTACCGCTCGCGATATTGTTAGAAGTCCACTGAACCTTATCATTTAGAGGAAGGAGAAGTCGTAACAAGGTTTTCATAGGTGAACCTACAAAAGGATCGTTGTCGAAAACTCGCTCAGCGAAATGACCCGCGAACACGTTGTAAACACATAGGCGGGGCGGAGGGCATTTCGAGCCCCTTGCCTTACCTCGCACAACAAGGGTGCACGGGCACACGCCCGATCCCCTCATCGCGTGTAACAATAAAACTAATAGCGTGGGATACACCAAGGAATACGAATGAAAAAGCACACTCCAATCTCCTCGATCTACGTGCGAGGCTGGCTGTCGTGTCATCGCTAAAGAATGTCTAAAATGACTCTCAACAATGGATATCTTGGCTCTTGCATCGATGAAGAACGTAGCAAAATGTGATACTTGGTGTGAATTGCAAAATTTCGTGAACCATCGAGTCTTTAAACACAAGTTGCACCCAAAACCATCAAGCCGAGGGCATGTCTGCCTGGGTGTCAAGACCCGTCGCCCTAGACCCCTCCGTATCCTTTCGGGAAAGGGATCGACCATCACAGGGTGGATGTTGGCCTCCCGTGCACCGTTGGCTCGTGGTGAGCCTAAAAAAGAGTCTCTAGTGATGCCGCGTCATGACTTGACGATGGTAGAGAAAGCCTCGTGCTCCCTCGTGCGTGCGTTGCTCGCTTGTGGCTCACAGACCCATCGATTGATCGAGATACGACCCCAGGTCAGTGGGACCACCTACTGAGTTTAAGCATGTCAATAAGCAGAGGAAAAGAAACTAACAAGAATTCCTCTAATAACGGTGAGTGAACTAGAAAAAGCCTAGCTTGAAAATCATGAACCCTCGGTGCCCGAATTGTAGTCTAGAAAAGCGTCCTCAGCGACGGACTGGGGCCTAAGTCCCTTGGAAAAGGGCATCAAAGAAGGTGAGAGCCCCGTCTCGGCCGAACCTTATCACACCATGAGGCGTTGTCAACAAGTCAGGTTGTTTAGGAATGCAGCCCCAATAGGGCGGTAAATATAGTCCAAGGCTAAATACAGGCAAAAGACCGATAGTGAACAAATACCACGAGGGAAAGACGAAAATGACTTTGAAAAGAGATTCAAAGAGTGCTTGAAATTGTCAGGAAGGAAGTGGATGAGGGCCGGCCATGCACCTCAGTCGGATATGGAATGGCCACGAGCAGGTCCGCCAATTGAGTCGGGGTGCGGATCGATGTGGATCACGATGACGGCCTAAGCTCGAACCTTTGATACGCTCGTGGAGACGTCGTTGTCAAGATCATGGCTGGCAACGCGCGCCCTTGTGGTGGTGCTTCGGCACCTACGCGCTCTCGGCATCAGCCAGTGGGCTCCTCATTCGACCGTCTTGAAACACAGAACAAGGACTCTGACATGAGCGCGAGTGAACAGGCACGTAAACCCGTAAGGTGCAAGGAAGCTGATTGGCAGGATCCTTCGTGGGTGCAAACGTCGATCGACCTCGATCTTTTGAGAGTGGTTCGAGTGTGAACATGCCTGTCGAGACCCAAAAGATGGTGAACTATGCCTGAGCGGGGCGAAGCCAGAGGAAACTCTGGTGGAGGCCCGCAGCGATATTGACATGCAAATCATTCCGACTTGAGTATAAGGGCAAAAGAATAATCGAACTGTCTAGTAGCTGGTTCCTTTTAAAGTTTCCCTTAGTATAGTTGGAGCTTAGATGTGAGCTCTATCGGGTAAAGCCAATGACTAGAGGCGTCGAGGGCGCAATGCCCTCGACCTATTCTCAAACTTTAAATAGGTAGTACGGGGTGGCTGCTTCGTTAAGTCGTGCCACAGAATCGAGAGCTCTAAGTGGGCCATTTTTTGTAAGCAAAACTAGCGAGGGGGGATGAATTGGAAGCTAAGTTATGGTGCCCAACTACGCAGTAACCTAGAACCCACAAAGGGTGTTGGTCGATTAAGATAGCAAGATGGTGGTCATGGAAGTTGAAATCCGCTAAGGAGTGTGTAACAACTCACTTGCCAAATTAGCTAGCCTTGAAAATGGATGGCACTAAAGTGTGCGACCTATACCCGGCCGTTGGGGCAAAGGCCAAGCCCCAATGAGTAGGAGGGCACGGTGGTCACCGCAAAACCTGGGGCGTGAGCTCGGGCAGAGCGGCCATCAGTGCAGATCTTGGTGGTAGTAGCAAATTTTAAATGAGAACTTTGAAGGCCGAAGAGGGAAAAGGTTTCATGTGAATGGCACTTACACATAGGTTAGTCGATCCTAAGAGACGGGGGAAGTACGTTGGATAGCACCTCGGCGCTTGCTTCGAAAGGGGATCTTGTTAAAATTTTGGAATTAGGACGTGGCGACTGTCACATTGTCTGTTGTAGGATCAGCGCAACCCTAGTGTGATGGCGCTACGTGCGTCCACCTAGCCAACCTAACCTTCTAAGCCCACGCTAAGCGAAGAAGAAGTGACAACAATGCAAAAAGCAAAGTAAGGAGATAGTATTACGAGAATTCTTTCTTAACTTTTATTGAAAATAAAGGAACTCTTTACAAAAGAAGGGTCTCTCTCTAAGAGCACCCAAAGCCTCTAGCTACCCACACACTTGAGTTGGTATTACTCAATGTGTCTACAACTGAACCCAAGCCCCTTTTTTATACTAGTTGAGGAGTGTCATACTCAAACACTCCCTCTTAGTTATACCGTGTTTTTCAGACAGGCCACCCAATCTTGATCACAAATCTTTTATCCCATTGAGGCTTATCTTCAAAGTTTAGATAGCATCCTTCTCATGCAAGGACTCTTCATGAGTCAAGGATCTTCAGATAGCATCTTTCTCCCACAAGGACTCTCCATAAGTCAAGGATATTTGGATAGCATCCTTCTCCTACAAGGACTCTCCTTTTGGATAGCATCCTTCTCCTACAAGGACTCTTCATGAGTCAAGGATATTTGGATAGCATCCTTCTCCTGCAAGGACTCTCCTTGAGTCAAGGATCTCATGTCCTTTGAAGTCTTCTCTAAGCCTTCTTATCTGCTTTCAACCGGTTTAGATATGCTTGAGGAGGTGGTTCCCGTCACTGGACATATTCGCACCACCATGTGCTGGTGCTTGCTCAAGGCATCTCTGCCACTTTCCCCTTAAGCGGGCATGTGGGTTTGTTTGTGTGCTTCGTCCCTTGCTCCACAAAGTTCCTAGCTCATCAGCGTATCTCACCACTATGAGTATGAAACTCGATTTCTCACCAAGTCTCCCGCATTCGTTCCCACATCTACCTTATGCGTTATTGCCTTGCCAGCGTGGCCCTCCACACTTGTAGGCCCAAGCGTGGAGCAAGACTCACCACACCTATGCCACGACACCCAGATTTAAGGGTCTAACAGCAGCTGACGATAATGTTAGGGAGTTCGAAGGCATTGACGGACCCCGAAAAGAGTTATCTTTTATGTTTAACGGCTTGCCCACCCAAGAAACGGCTCAGCTAGAGGTAGGGTCTAGCGCCTGGAAGAGCACCGCACATCGCGTGGTGTCCGGTACACCCCTGGTGGCCCATCAAAATCTGGAGGACCGAGTGCCTCCCATGCCCGATCGTACTCATAACCGCATTACGTCTCCAAGGTGAACAGCCTCTGGTCGATGGAACAATGTAGGTAAGAGAAGTTGGCAAAATGGATCTGTAACGTTGGGAAAAGGATTGGCTCTGAGGGTTGGGCACGAGGGTCCTAGTCTTGAACCCGTCAGCTGTCGGTGGACTGCTCGAGCTACTCCTGAGACAAGAGTGGGTCATAGCATGTCAATCGAGGGATGGACTAGGAACGATTCCTTTGGGGGCCTTCCTTGGGCATCGAACAGCCAACTCAGAACTGGTTCAAACAAGGGGAATCAGACTATTTAATTAAAACAAAGCATTGCAATGGTCCCTGCGAATGCTCACGCAATATGATTTCTGCCCAGTGCTCTAAATGTCAAAGTGAAGAAATTCAACCAAGTGCAGGTAAATGATGGGAGTAACTATGACTCCCTTAAGGTAGCCAAATGCCTCATCATCTAATTAGTGACGCGCATGAATGGATTAATAGGATTCCCACTGTCCCTGTCTACTATTTAGCGAAACCCTAGCCAAGAGAATGGGCTTGGCAGAATCAGCGAGGAAAAAAGACCCTGTTGAGCTTGACTCTAGTCCAACTTTGTGAAATGACTTGAGAGGTGTAGGATAAGTGGGACCCAAAAACGACGAAAGTGAAATACCACTACTTTTAAAGTTATTTTACTTATTTCGTGAATCAGAGGCGGGGCATCGCCCCTCCTTTTGGACCCAAGATCAGCTTCGACTGGCCAATCTGGGCAGAAGACATTGTCAGGTGGGGAGTTTGGCTGGGCCGGCACATCCGTTAAAAGATAACACAGATGTCCTAAGATGAGCTCAACGAGAACAGAAATCTCGTGTGGAACAAAAGTGTAAAAGTTCGTTTGATTCTGATTTTCAGTATGAATACGAACCATAAAAGCGTGGCCTATCGATCCTTTAGACCTTCGAAATTTGAAGCTAGAGGTGTCAAAAAAGTTACCACAGGGACAACTGGCTTGTGGCAGCCAAGAGTTCATAGCGATGTGGCTTTTTGATCCTTTGATGTCGACTCTTTCTATCATTGTGAAGTAGAATTCACTAAGTGTCGAATTGGTCACCCATCGATAGGGAACGTGAGCTGGGTTTGGACCATTGTGAGACAGGTTAGTTTTACCCTACTGATGCCTGCGTCGCAATAGTAATTCAACCTAGTAAGAGAGGAACCATTATTCGCACAAGTGGTCATCGCACTTGGTTGAAAAGCCAGTGATGCGAAGCTACCGTGCGTTGGATTATGACTGAACACCTCTAAGTCAAAATTTGAGCTAGAAGTGATGCATGCGCCCATCACCCGATTGTTGACCTATTGTAGAGGCCACTCGACCCCCAAAGGCACGTGTTGTTGGCCAACCTCGCGTGACGGAGGCGCCTCGTGGGCTGCCTTGAAAAGTGATTCCCACTGAGTGACTAGCAGAATCATTTGCAGACGACTTAAATACATGATGGGGTATCGTAAGTGGCAGAGTGGCCTTGCTGCCATGATCCACTGAGATTCAGCCCTTTGTCGCTTCGATTCGTCTCTCCCCCCCTCTCGAACCCTCAAAAATATTGTCCCTATCTTTTCGGCAATCGATGCCTCAAGGTCTGAAATCGTCCCTCAAGATAATGACCTGAAAAAAAAAAAGCAAGTTCTACGATGAGAAACACAAGGGAAAAACAGTTGGAAACATAACGGGAAGCATTGGGGAAGCAAGTGTTACTCCAATCAAAAATATATATATCTAACAGAAACTTGTCCCATGATACTATTCCATGGTAAAGTACTGCCCAGTGAGTGAGCCAGGGGAGCTGTTTCACATGGACACTGGGCACGGGAGGCATGCCTCGGAAGCGCACAGCATGCGACAGTGGTGGGCACGCCAGCCAGGCCACTAGTGCCCAGCGCTTGCTAGCCTCTTTGTCCCTGACACTCGACATGGTGCCCAACGAGCGAGCCAGGGGAGCCGTGTTGCACGGGCTGGGCACGGAAGGCATGCCTCGGCAGCCCCCAGCAGGCACGGTATGGGCTGCTTGCCTATTGTGCGGAAGCGACGGGTGCGCCAGCCAGGCCACAAGCGCCCATTGCAAGCTAGCCCCTTCGTCCCTGCCGCTCGACTTACTGCCCAGCGAGCAAGCCAGGGGAGCTGCATCTCATGGACACTAGGCATGGGAGGCATGCCTTAGAAGGCCCCAGCAGGCATGGCATGGGGCAAGTGCGCAGCGGTGGGTGTGCCAGCCAGGCCGCGAGCGCCCATGACGAGTTAGCCCCCTCGTCCCCCAACCTCGACATAGCACCCAGTGAGCGAGCTAGGGGAGCCACGTTGCACTAACCCTAGGCACGGAGGGCATGCCTCGGAAGCCCCCAATAGGCATGGCATGGGCATCTTGCCCAACATGCGGCAGCAGTGGGAGCGCCAACGAGGCCATGGGCACCCATCACGAGCCAGCCCCTCAACATAGAGCCTAGCGAGTGAGCACGAACTCTAGGCATGGGAGGCATGCCTCGACAGCCCCCACCAGACATGACATGGGCATCTTGCCCAGCGTGCGGTAACGATGGGGATTCCAGCCAGGCCGGTGGTGCCTATGGCGAGCTTGCCCCTTTGTCCCTGTCCGTCGACATAGTGTCCAGTAGCGAGCAAGGGGAGTCGCGTCGCTCAGACCCAGGGAACGGGAGGCATACCTCGGTAGCCCCCAAGCGGAACGCCATGGGTTGCTTGCCCAACGTGCGACAGCGGTCGGTGTGCGCGCCAGTGATGCCACCGACGACCATCATGAGCCAGCCCCTCAACATAGTACCCAGGGAGCAAGTGAGGGGAGCCGCGTCATACAGACCCTAGCTATGGGATGCATGCCTCGGCAGGCCTCAGTACGCACAGCATAGGCTACTTGCCCAACATGCAGCAGCGGTGGGAGCGTCGACTAAGCCATCGGTGCCTATCACGAGCCAGCCCATTGACATAGTGCCAAGTGAGCAAGCCAGAGGAGTCAAGTTGCACGGACCTTAGGCATGAGAGGCACGCCTCGGCAGTCCCCAGCAAGCAAGGCATGGGCTACTTGCCCAGCGTGCGGCAGTGGTGGGTGTCCCAGCCAAGCTACGGCTGCCCATCGCGATCCTGCCCCTTGACATAGTGCATACCGAGCTAGCTAGAGTAGCCGCATTGCATGGACCCTGGGCATGGGAGGCACGCCTCGACAGCCCCCAGCAGAGACGGCATGGGCTGCTTGCTGAGCGTGCCCACCGCTGCGGCACGCTGGGCAAGCAGCCCTTGCCGTGCCTTCTAGGGTATGCCAAGACATGTGTCCCGTGCCTAGGGTTCGTGCGATGTGGCTCCATTGGCTTGCTCGCTGGGCATTACATCGAGGGGTAGGGACGACAGGGTTGGCTAGCGATGGGCGCTAGTAGCCTAGCTGGCGCGCCCACCATTGCCCCACGTGGGGCACATGGCCCATGCCGTGCTTGCTGGGGGGCTTCCGATGCGTGGCTCCCATGCCCAGGGTTCGTGCGATGCAGCTCCCCTTGCTCACTCGCTAGGCACTATGTCATGTGTGAGGGACGAGAGGGCTAGCTCGCGATGAGCGCCCGTAGCGCGCCTGGTGCACCCACCGCTGCCACACACTGGGCAAGCAGCCCTTGCCGTTCCTGTTGGGGACTGCCAAGGCATGCCTTCTATGCCCAGGGTTCGTTCAACGTGGCTTGCATGGTTCACCCATTGGGCACTACGTCGAGGGGCAAGGATGATAAGGCTTGGCCGCGATGCGCGTCGGTGTCCTGGCTGGTGTGCCCACCGCTACTGCACCCTAGGAACTTGGACCATGCCGTGCCTGCTGGGGGTTGTCGACGCGTGACTCTGGTGCCCAAGGTTCGTGCGACGTGGCTTCCCTGACTCGCTCGCTGGGCACTACTTTAATTGTCATAGATGAGGGGGTTAGCTCGAGATGGGCGCTCGTGGCTCGGCAAGCCCACCTATCACTGCCGCACGATGGGCAAGTAGCCTTTGTCATGCCTCTTGGGGCCTGCTAAGGCATGTCTCTCGTACCTAGGGGCCATGCGACGCAGCTCCCCTAGCTCGCTGGCTGGTTTCTACGTCAGGGGGCAAGGACGATAAGGTTGGCTAGTGATGGGCACCGATGGTCTGGCTGACGTGCCCACCGCTGCCCCACACTGGGTGCTTGGCCTATGCCGTGCCTGCTGGGGGCTGCTGATACTTGGCCAATGTCATGCCCAGGGTTTGTGCAATGCAGCTCCCCTTGCTCGCCCACTAGGTACTACGTCGAGTGTCAGGGACGAGGGGCTGGCTCGCGATGGGCGCCCGTGGCCCCGCTGGTGTGCCCACCATTGTCGCACGCTGGGCAAGCAACCCTTTCCGTGCCTGTTGAAGGTTGCCGAGGCACGCCTCCCGTGCCCAGAGCTCGTACAACGCGGCTCCCCTGGCTAGCTTGCTGGGCACTACGTCGAGTATCAGGGACGAGGGGTGGCTCACGACGGGCGCCTGTGGCCCTCCTGGCGTGCCCACCACTGTCGCACGCTGGGCAAGTAGCCCTTGCCGTGCCTTCTAGGGTATGCCAAGACATGCCTCTCGTGCCCAAGGTCCGTGCGACGCGGCTCCGTTGGCTCGCTCGTTGGGCACTACATCGAGGGGTAGGGATGATGGGGCTAGCTCGCGATGAGCACCAGTGGCCTGGCTGGGGTGCCCATCGCTGCAGCACGCTGGGCACTTGGCCCATGCCTTGCCTCCATTGGGCTACTGACCCAGGGTTCTTGCAACGTGACTCCCATGGCTCACTCGCTGGGTATTACATCGAGTGTCAAGGATGAGAGGGTTACTCGTAATGGGTGCCAGTGGCTTGGTTGACGCGCCCACTGTTGCCTCATGCCGGGCAATTGGCCCATGCCGTGCTTGCTGGGGGCTACCGATGCGTGCCTCCTGTTCCCAGGGTTCGTGCGACGTGGCTTCCCTAGCTCGCTCGCTGGGCACTACGTCGAGGGGTAGGGACGACAGGGCTGGCTTGCAATGGGCGCCGGTGGCCTTACTGACTTGCCCACCACTGCCCCACGCTGGGCATTTGGCCCATGCTGTGCCTACTGAGGGCCGTTGATTTGTGGCTCCCGTGCCCAGGGTTTATGCGACGCAGCTCCCCCGGCTCGCTCACTGGACACTATGTCGAGTGTCAAGGATGAAGGGGCTGGCTCATGATGGGCGCTCGTGGCCCGGTTGGCACGCCAACCATTGCCGCACGCTGGGAAAGTAGCCCTTGCCGTGCCTGCCTACTGGGGGTTGCTGAGGCATGCCCCTTGTGCCCAGGGTCCATGTGACACTGCTCCCTTGGCTCGTTCACTGGGCACTATGTCGAGGGGCAAGGACGACGGGGCTGGCTCGCGATGGGCGCTAGTGGCCTGGCTGGTGCGCCCACCGCTGCCACACACAGAGCACTTGGCCCATGCCATGCCAGCTAGGGGCTGCCGAGGCATGCCTCTTGTGCCCACGGTCCATGCGACGCGGCTCACCTGGCTCGCTCGCTGGGCACTACATCGAGGGGCAGGGACGACAGGGCTAGCTCGTGATTGGCACTGGTGGCCTGGTGACGCGCTCACCGTTGCCCCACGCTGGGCATTTGGCCCATGCCGTGCCTGCTAGGGGCTGCTTATTCGTGGCTCCTATGCCTAGGGTTCATGCGACGCAGCTCCTCTGGCTCGCCACTAGGCACTATGTCGAGTGTTAGGGATGAGGGGGTTAGCTCGCAATGGGCGCTCGTGGCTCGGCTGGCGCGTCGACCATTGCTGCACGCTGGGCAAGTAGCCCTTGTCGTGCCTGTCTGCTGGGGGTTGCTGAGGCACGCCTCCTTTGCCCAGGGTCCGTGCGACGCAGCTCCCCTGGCTAGCTCGCTGGGCACTATGTCGATTGTCAGGGATGAGGGGGCTTGCTCGCAATGGGCGCCAGTGGCCTGGGTGGCACACCCACCGCTGCCGTACGCTGGGAACTTGGCTGATGCCGTGCCAGTTAGGGGCTGCCGAGGCATGCCTCCCGTGCCCAGGGTCCATGCGACGTGGCTCCCCTGGCTAGCTCGTGGGGCATCATGTCGAGGGTTTGGGACGAGGGGGTTGGCAAGTGATAGGTGCCAGTGGCCCGGCTGTCGTGCCCACCGCTGCCACATGCTGGGCAAGCTGCCCATGCCATGCCTGCTGGGGGCTGCCGAGGCATGCTTCCCGTGCCTAACGTCTTTGTGACGTGGCTCACCTGGCTCGCTCTCTGGGCAGTACCTTACCGAGGGACAGCATCGATGGACAAGTTTTTGTTATATATATATATATATATATTTTATTGGAGTAACATTTGGTTCCCTAATGCTTCCCGATATGTTTCCAAGTGTTTTTATCTTGTGTTTCTCATTCTCTACAAGCCCAAAGGACTGGCTTCTTTTTCCAGGTCATTATGTTCAGGGATGATTTCAGACCTCGAGGCATCGATTGCCAAAAAGAGAGGGACAATTGTTGTGGGGGTTCGGGAAGGGGGGGAGGGATGAATTCAAGTGACAAAAGGCTGAATCTCAATGGATCGTGGTAGTAAGGCCACTCTACCACTTACAATTCCCCGTCGTGTACTTAAGTCATCTGCAATTGATTCTACCCATCGCTCGGTAGGAATCACACTTCAACGCAGCCCGCGAGGCTCCTCCGCTGTGCGAGCTTGGCCAATGACACGTGCCTTTGGGGTCCGAGAGGCCCCCTACTTTAGGTCGACAATCTGGCAATGGGTGCATGCATCGCTTCTAGCCTGGATTCTGACTTAGAGGGGTTCAGTCATAATCCAGCGCATGGTAGCTTCACGCCACTGGCTTTTTAACCAAATGCGATGACCAATTGTGTGAATCAACGGTTCCTCTCGTACTAGGTTGAATTACTATCGTGATGCAGGAATCTGTAGGGTAAAACTAACCTGTCTCATGATGGTTTAAACCTAGCTCACGTTCCCTATTGGTGGGTGAACAATCCAACACTTGGTGAATTCTTCTTCACAGTGATAGGAAGACCCGACATCGAAGGATCAAAAAGTAACGTCGTTGTGAACGCTTGGCTGCCACAAGCCAGTTATCCCTGTGGTAACTTTTCTAACACCTCTAGCTTTAAATTTTGAAGGTCTAAAGGATCGATAAACCATGCTTTCATGGTTCATATTCGTATGAGAAATCAGAATCAAATAAGGTTTTACCTTTTTGTTCTAAACGAGATTTCTGTTCTCGTTGACCTCATCATAGGACACTTGCGTTATCTTTTAATAGATGTGCCACCCCAGCCAAACTCCCCACCTGACAAAGTCTTTTGCCCGGATTAGCCTACCGAAACCGACCTTGGGTCCAAAAAGAGGGGCGACGCCTGCCTTCGTTTCATGGAATAAGTAAAATAACGTTAAAAGTAGTGGTATTTCACTTTTACTATTTTCGGCTCCTACTTATCCTACAGCTCTCAAGTCATTTCACAAAGTCGGACTAGACTCAAGCTTAATAGGGTCTTTTTTCCTCGTTCATTCTACCAAGCTCGTTCCCTTGGCTGTGGTTTCGCTGGATAGTAGACAGGGACAATAGGAGTCTCGTTAATCCATTCATGTGAGTCACTAATTAGATCACGAGGCATTTGGCTACCTTAGGAGAGTCATTGTTACTCTCGTCGTTTGCCTGCGGTTGGTTGAATTTCTTCACTTTGACATTCAGAGCACTGGGTAGAAATCACATTGCGTAAGCATCCGTAGGGACCATCGCAATGCTTTATTTTAATTAAACAGTATGATTCTCCTTATCGGTACCAGTTCTGAGTTGGCTGTTCAACGCCCGGGGAAGGCCTCCAAAGGAGCCGTTCCCAGTCTACCCCCGGTCGGCACACGATAACCCGTTCTCACCGCAGGAATAGCCAAAGCAGTCCATCGACAGCCAACGGGTTCGGACTGGGACCCCCGTGCCCAGCCCTTAAAGCCAATCCTTTTCCTAAGGTTACAAATCCATTTCGCTAACTTCCCTTGCCTACATTGTTCCATCAACCAGAGCTTGTTCATCTTGGAGACCTAATGCAGTTATGAGTACGACTAAGCATGGGAGGCACTCGGTCCTTCGAATTTTCAAGGGTCATCGAGGGCGCATCGGACACCACACGACATGCGGTGCTCTTCTAGCCGCTGGACCGTACCTCCGACTAAGCCGTTTCCAAGGTGGGTAGGCTGTTAAATAGAAAAGATAACTCTTTTTGGGGCCCCTGTTGACGTCTACGAACTCCTTAACGATGTCGTCAGCTGCCACATCCCGGTTCCAAAATTTTAACCGGATCCCTTTTCGAAGATCCCGCCGAGGCTATCCGATGGGCTTCCCCTGTCTCTTAGGATCGACTAACCCTTGTGCAAGTGCCGTTTACATGGAACCTTTTCCCTCTTCAGCCTTCAAAGTTCTCATTTGATATTTACTACTACCACCAAGATTTGCATCGATGGCTGCTCCGCCCAAGCTCGCGCCCTCTTACTCATTAGGGCTTGGCCCTTGCCCCAACGGCTGGGTATAGTTCACGCACTTCAGTGCCATCTATTTTTGGGGCTAGTTAATTCGGCAGGTGAGTTGTTATGCACTTCTTAGCGGATTTTGATTTTCATGACCACCGTCCTACTGTCTTAATCGACCAACACCCTTTGTGGGTTCTAGGTTAACACATAGTTAGGCACCGTAACCCAGCTTTCAGTTAATCCCGCATAGCCAGTTCTGCTTACCAAAAATGGCCCACTTGGAGCTCTCATTTTCGTGGGACGACTCAACAAAGCAGCCACGCCGTACTAACTATTTAAAGTTTAAGAATAGGTCAAGGGCATTGTGCCCTCGATGCCTCTAATCATTTGCTTTACCCGATAGAACTCGCATTTGAGCCATAGCTATCCTAAGGGAAACTTTGAAGGCAACTAGCTACTAGATGGTTCAATTAGTCTTTCACCCCTATACCTAAGTCAGACGAATGATTTGCGTGTTAGTATTATTGCGAGCCTCCACTAGAGTTTCCTCGAGCTTCGCCCCGCTCAGGCATAGTTCACCATCTTTTGGGTCCCGACAGGCATGCTCACACTCGAACCCTTCTCAAAAGATCGAGGTCATTCGGCGGTGCACCCGCGAGGGATCTCGCCAATCAACTTCCTTGTGCCTTATGGGTTTACTCGCACGCATGGCAAACTCCTTGGTCCGTGTTTCAAGATGGGTCGAATGAGGAGCCCACTGGCTGACGTTGGGAGCGTGCAGGTGCTGAAGCACCGTCTTGATGGTGCGCATTGCCAGCCACGATCTCGAAGATGACGTCTTTGCGAGCGTATCAAAGGCTCGGGCTTGGGCCACTGTCACGATCCGTGTCGGTCCGCACTCCGAGTCGATCGACGAACCGGCTTCTGGTCATTTCACATCCGACCGAGGTGCATCGTCGGCCCCCATTCGCTTCCTTCCAGACAATTTCAAGCACTCTTTGACTCTCTTTCCAAAGTCCATTTCATCTTTCCCTCAAGGTACTTGTTTGCTATCGGTCTCTCGCCCGTATTTAGCCTTGGACAGAATTTACTGCCCTATTGGAGCTGCATTCCCAAATAACTTGACTAGTCGACAGTGCCTTGTGGTGCGACAAGGTCCGGGCGAGATAGGGCTCTCACCTTCTCCGGTGCCTCTTTCCAGGGGACTTGGGCCCCGATCCGTCATTGAGGATGCTTCTCCATACTGCAAATCGGGCACCAAATGCACAGGATTTTCAAGCTGGGCTTTTCCCGATTCGCTCGCCATTACTAGGGGAATCCTTGTTAGTTTCTTTTCTTTCACTTATTGATATGCTTAAACTCAGCGGGTGGCCCTGCCTGACCTGGGGTCGCATCTCGATCGATCGATCAAAGGAGCGAGCGACGCGCACACGAGGGAGCACGAGGCTTCCTCTACCATTGCTAAGCCATGACGCGGCGTCGCTCGAGGCTATTTTTTAGGTCAATCGCGAGCCGAAGGCATAAAGGAGCCAACATCCACTCCGCGGTCATCCTTCCCCTCCTCGAAGGGATGCGAGGGAGGTCGGGGGTGACGGTGCTTGACACCGAGGCATACATGCCCTCGGCTTGATGCCTTCAGGCGCAACTTGCGGTCAAAGACTCGATGGTTCACGGGATTTTGCAATTCACACCAAGTATCGCATTTTGCTATGTTTTTCATCGATGCAAGAGCTGAGATATCCATTGTCGAGAGTCATTTTAGACATCGTTTAGGGATGACACGACTGTCAGCCATGCATTGAGATCGAGGTGACTAGGGCGTGCCTTTTAATTTGAGTTCCTTAATGCATCCGACGCTGTGGGTTTTGTTTTTACGTGCGAAGAGGGGCTTGGGCGCAAGCCCATACACCTTTGCCGCGTGAGGTAGGATGATGGGATCGAGAGCCCTTTGCCCCGCCGGTGTGTTTACAACGTGTTCACAGGTCATTACGCTGAGCAAGTTTTCGACAATGATCCTTCTACAGGTTCGCCAACGGAAACCTTATCACGACTTCTCCTTCCTCTAAATGATAAGATTCAGTGGACTTCTTGCGACGTTGCGAGCGATGAATCGCCCACATCGTCGCGATCCGAACACTTCACTGTACCATTCAATCAGTAGGAGCGACGGGTAGTGTGTACAAAGGGCAGGGACGTAGTCAACCCGAGCTGATGACTGGCGCTTACTAGGAATTCCTAGTTTAAGACCAACATTTGCAATGATCTATCCCTGTCACGATGAAATTTCAAAGATTACCCCAGCCTGTCGGCCAAGGATATAAACTCGTTGAATACATCAGTGTAACGAGCGTGCAACCCAGAACATCTATGGGCATCACAGATCTGTTATTGCCTCAAACTTCCTTAGCCTAAGCGTCCATAGTCCCTCTAAGAAGTCAGCCATGGAGGGTCACCTCGAGGTTGCTAGTTAGCAGGCTGAGGTCTCGTTTGTTAATGAAATTAACTAGACAAATCGCTCCACCAACTAAGAACGGCCATGCACCACCACCCATAGAATCAGGAAAGAGCTCTCAGTCTGTCAATCTTTACCATGTCTGGGCCTGGTAAGCTTCCCTATGTTGAGTCAAATTAAGCCACAGGCTCCACTCTTGGTGTTGCCCTTCCATCAATTCCTTTAAGTTTCAGCCTTGCGACCATACTCCCCCTGGAACCCAAAGACTTTGATTTCTTATAAGGTGCCAACGGAATCCTAAAAGTAACAACCGCTGATCCCTGGTCAGCATCATTTATGGTTGAGATTAGGATGGTATTTGATCATCTTCAAACCCCTAACTTTCACTCTTGATTAATGAAAACATCCTTAGCAAATGCTTTCGCAGTTGTTCATCTTTCATAAATCTAAGAATTTCACCTTTGACTACGAAATACGAATGCCCCCGACTGTCCCTGTTAATCATCACCTCGATCCTGAAGGCCAACAAAATAGGATCGAAATCCTATGATGTTATCTCATGCTAATGTACTCAGAGCGTAGGCTTGCTTTAAGCACTCTAATTTCTTCAATGTAACAGTGCCGGAGGCACGACCCGGCCAATTAAGGCCAGAAGCTTTGTAACTACAACAACTTAAATATACACTATTGGAGCTGGAATAACCGCGGCTGCTGGCACCAAACTTACCCTCCAATGGATCCTTTTTTAAGGGATTTAGATTGTACTCATTCTAATTACTATACTCGAAGAGCCGGTATTGTTATTTATTTTCAATACCTCCTTGTGTTAGGATTGGGTAATTTGCATGCCTACTGCCTTCCTTGGATGTGGTAGCCATTTCTCAGGCTCCCTCTTCAAAATCGAACCCTAATTCTCCGTCACCCATTACCACCATAGTAGGCAACTATCTTACCATCGAAAGTTGATAGGGCAGAAATTTGAATGATGCGTCGTCGACACGATGGCCTTGCAATCCATCAAATTATCATGAATCACGATGCGAAGCCTGCGTCGACCTTTTATCTAATAAATGTGTCCCTTCCAGAAGTCGGGGTTTGTTGCACGTATTAGCTCTGGAATTACTACGGTTATATGAGTAGTAGGTACCATCAAACAAACTATAACTGATTTAATGAGCCATTCGCAGTTTCACAGTCTAAATTAGTTCATACTTACACATCCATGGCTTAATCTTTGGGACAAGCATATGACTACTGGCAGGATCAACCAGATAGCATCCTTTGCGACACCGTGCCAACCAGGATCGAAGCATGCTGCAAGCTTGCTGAGGCCAAAGCTATCATGATCATTATTCAAAATCGATAGGACATGGGAAAAATGCTTTCGCTTGGATAGGTAGAGGCTGAGGCCACTCTTGTCGCAACACCTTTCGCACCCGAGGCAACGACTGAACGCCCATGTGCTAAAGTAGCCGCATGCCGAAGCAAGTCACGCTTAAAGCACAAGGCCTGGCTTAGCTTTCCACCCATCCCTGCAAGGGATATGGTGCAAAGATAATCGACTCAAATCACCGAATTTTATTTGTGAAGGCACACAACATCGGGTCTTGATGTCACCCACGAGAAGCCAACGTATGGCTTGGGGTCGAACTTGAAGTGATGTGCTAGCCGATAGTTCGATCACGCTGTGGAATGAGTCCGCTTCGAAAAGCCTGAGTGTCGGTATCCAACCCTACGTCCGCTACCTCGAGGGCCTGCGATGAGGCACTCCGCATGCTCGAAATCTCCCCAGCGATTTGGCCCTCGTGTAACATGCATCATTGTTAGCTTCACCGTCCACACCATCATGCTTGTGTAGCCACATCCCAGCTCATTATCCCATGACTTTGTGGATTTTGTTTCCCGCATTTTTCCCATTAATGAGGCCTTGGCAGCAGGGTGTCACGTCGTGCCCAAGCTGGCCATGTGGCTCACTCGATGCTAACGGCCGACGATCATGTTGTCAATCGCTCTGTGCAACAAGTTCTCCTCGGCAAACTTGAGGATCGGGATCCAACCCCACGTCCACTTCCTCAAGGGCCTACGACGAAGCACTCCGCATGTTTGAAATCCCCCCAGCGATTTGGCCCTCGCATAGCATGCATCATCATTAGCTTCGCCGCCCATACTATCGAGCTTATCTCGCCATATCCCAGGTTATTATCCCACGATTTTGCTCGTTTTGTTGCCTGTAATTTAGTGGATTTCGTTTCCCATATTTTCTCCACTTTTTTGGCTACTGATTGGGCATCCCACACTCTTCAGGCGACGTCGTCGGTCACCTGCTTGTCGGAGTTGGTAACCGCCACAACCACACACCACCGATTGGATGGGCAAGGCAGCAAGCCGCCCTGCTCATGCCATGTGCACTGGGTTCCCTAAGCCCAGTGCCTGCCCAGGTAGGATGGACAGGGGGGGAGCACGCATGGCCCTTTGGCATCCAGTAAGCTAGGTGACCACCTTCCCCCTAAAAAGTCTTAAATGAAATTCCACTCTCGGCAAGAGGAAACATCAATATGTTTGAGCCGTCATAATGGGTCTAAAATGTTATTTACTTGGAATTTTGAGCTAAAATTTTGTACAAAATGGAGAATAATCATATCTACCACCAAAAAACATTTCAAAATTTTTTGGGCACTAAATTTTTTTAATGAATTTTTTACAGTTGAAAATTGAAAAAATCATCAAAAAAAGCCCGTGAGTCAAAATGATCCTAAACTTCAGGGGTAGACTCCTCATGAATTACATGATTTATTTGAGTCATTTTGGGACCAATTTCGTAATGAAAACACTATCAATTCACACTAATTTTACAACTAGACATTATAGCCAACACACTAGGGCAGCTGTGCCTCTCTCTGGCCTAGGGTGCATGCTCGCTGCCCTCTCCAGTGCACCTCCAACCACCCCATGGCTGCCTTCAGGGTCCATCACAGACAAGGGACATGGCCAAGCCCAGCTTGCCCATGAAATCAACGCCCACAGCACGTGCCGAGCCTCACAGCATGTTGGCAGCGGGCTCACGTTGGGCGCCCCTAGCAAGGCTGGCACCATGCCTACTGAGGACTGCTGTGGCACCCGTGGCTTGCACACTAAGCACCATGCCAAGGGACAGAGATGAGGGAGGCAGGCTTTCGATGGGTGCCCGTGGCCTAGTTGGTGCACCCACCACTATCGCATGCTGGGCAAACAGCCCAGGCCGTGCTTGCTAGGGGATGCCGAGGCATGCCTCCCGTGCCCAGGGTCCATACGATGCTGCTTCCCTGGCTCGCTCATTGGGCACCATGTCGAGGGTCAGGGATGAGGGCTGGTAAGCAATAGGTGCGAGTGGCATTGCTGGCGCGCCCACTACTGCCGCACGCTGGGCAAGCTGCCCATGCTGTGCCTGCTGGGGGCTATCGAGGCATGCCTCCCACGCCTAGTGTCCATGTGACACAGCTCCCCTGGCTCACTCACTGGGTAGTACTTTACTGAGGGACAGCATCGAGGGACAAGTTTTTGTTAGATATATATTTTTTTTATTGTAGTAACACTTGGTTCCCCAATGCTTACCGATATGTTTCCAAGTGTTTTTCCCTTGTGTTTCTCATTCTCTACAAGCCCAAAAGACTTACTTCTTTTTTTAGGTCATTATCTTGAGGGATGAGTTCAGACCTTGAGAAATTAATTGCCAAAAAGATAGAGACAATTATTATGGGGGTTAAGGAGGGGGGAGGGATGAATCGAGGTGATAAAGGGCTGAATCTTAGTGGATCATGCCAGCAAGGTCACTCTGCCACTTATAGTACCCCATCGTGCATTTAAGTTGTCTATATATGATTCTACCATCACTCAGTGGGAATCACACTTCAAGGCAGCCTGCGAAGCTCCTCCGTCGCGCAAGCTTGGCCAACGACACGTGCCTTTAAGGGTCGGGAGGCCCTTACTGTAGATCGATAATCGAGTGACGGGCGCATGCATTGCATCTAGCCTGGATTCTAACTTAGAGTCGTTCAGTCATAATCCAACGCACAATAGCTTCGCGCCATTGGCTTTTCAACCAAGCGCGATGACCAATTGTGCGAATCAACGGCTCCTCTCGTACTAGGTTGAACTACTATCGCAATGCAGGCATCAGTAGGGTAAAACTAACCTGTCTCAGGATGGTCTAAACCTAGCTCACATTCCCTATTGGTAGGTGAACAATCCAACACTTGGTGAATTATGTTTCACAATGATAGGAATAGCCAACATCAAAGGATCAAAAAGCAACGTCGCTATGAACGCTTGGCTGCCACAAGCCAGTTATCCTTGTGGTAACTTTTCTAACACCTCTAGCTTTAAATTTTAAAGGTCTAAAGGATCAATAGGCCACGCTTTCATAGTTTGTATTCGTATTGGAAATCAGAATCAAACAAGCTTTCACCTTTTTGTTCCACATGAGATTTCTATTCTCGTTGAGCTCATCTTAGGACACCTACGTTATCTTTTAACAGATGTGTTGCCCCAACCAAACTCCCCACCGAACAATGTCTTTCACTCGGATCGATCGGCTGAAGCCGACCTTGGGTCCAAAAAAAAGGGCGACTCCCCACCTCCGATTCACGGAATAAGTAAAATAACTTTAAAAGTAGTGGTATTTCACTTTCACCATTTTCAGCTCCCACTTATCCTATACCTCTCAAGTCATTTCACAAAGTCGAACTAGAGTCAAGCTCAAAAAGTTCTTCTTTTCCCGCTGATTCTACCAAGCCCATTCCCTTGGTTGTGGTTTCGCTGGATTGTAGACCGCGACAGTGGTTCAGTTAGTCTTTCACCCCTATACCCAAGTTAGACGAATGATTTGCATGTCAGTATCACTGCAGCCCTCCACTAGATTTTCCTTTGGCTTCACCCTGCTCAGGCATAGTTCACCATCTTTTGGGTCCCAACAGGCATGCTTGCACTCAAACCCTTCTCAAAAGATTGAGGTCGGTCGGCGGTGCACCCGTGAGGGATCCCACCAATCAGCTTCCTTGTGCCTTATGGGTTTACTTACCCGTTGACTCACACGCATGTCAGACTTCTTGGTCCGTGTTTCAAGACAGGTCGAATGGGGAGCCCGTTGGCTGACGTCGAAAACGCGTAGCTGCTGAAGCACAGTTGCGATGGCACACGCTGCTAGCGACGATCTCGATGATGATGTCTCTACGAGCATATCAAAGGCCTGGGCTTGGGCTGTTGTCGCGATCTGCATTGATCCACACCCGAGTCGATCGACAGACCAGCTTGTGGCCATTCCACATCCGATCGAGGTGCATCGTTGGCCCCCATTCGTTTCCTTCCTGATAATTTCAAGCACTTTTTGACTCTTTTTTTAAAGTCCTTTTCATCTTTCCCTCGCGGTACTTGTTCATTATAGGTCTCTCGCCCGTATTTAGCCTTGGACGAAATTTACCACCCTATTGGGGCTGCATTCCCAAACAATCCAACTCGTCGACGGCGCCTCGCGATGCGACGGGGTCAGAGCGAGACAGGGCTCTCACCCTCTCCGGCGCCCCTTTCCAAGGGACTTAGGCCCCGGTCCATTGCTGAGGACGCTTCTCCAGACTACAATTTGGGCATCGAGGGTGCACGATTTTCAAGCTGGGCTTTTCCTGGTTTACTTGCTGTTATTAGGGGAATCCTTGTTAGTTTCTTTTCCTTTGCTTATTGATATGCTTAAACTCAATGGGTGATCTCGCTTAACTTGGAGTCGTATCTCGATCGATCGATCATTGGGTCTGTGAGCTGTGAGCGAGTGACATGCACACAAAGGAATACGAGGCTTTCTCTACTACCGCCATCTTGAGTGCTTGACACTCAGGCAGACGTGCCCTCAGCTTGATGGCTTTGGGTGCAACTTGTGTTCAAAGACTCGATGGTTCACAAGATTTTACAATTCACACCAAGTATCGCATTTCATTACGTTCTTCATTGATGTGAGAGCTGAGATATCCATTGTTGAGAGTCATTTTTGACATCATTCAGGGATGCACACCGAGATCAAGGCGACTGGGGTGTGCTTTTTCATTTGAGTTCCTTGGCGCATCCCATGCTGTGGGTTTGGTTGTTACGCGGGACGAGGGGCTTGGACACGAGCCTACGCACCCTTGCAAAGCGAGGCGAGATGAGGGCTCGAGAGCCCATCGCCCCGTCGTTGTGTTTACAACATGTTCGTGGGTCATTTCGCTGAGTGAACTTTTGACAATGATCCTTCTGCAGGTTCACCTATGGAAACCTTGTTATGACTTCTCCTTCTTCTAAATTATAAGGTTTAGTGGACTTCTAGCGATGTCGCAAGCGGCCAACCACCCACGTCGTAGCGATTCGAAAACTTCATCGGACCATTCAATTGGTAGGAGTGATGGGCAGTATGTACAAAGGGCAAGGACGTAGTCAACGCGAGCTGATGACTCGCGCTTACTAGGAATTCCTCATTGAAGACCAACAATTGCAATGATTTATCCCCATCACGATGGAATTTCAAAAATTACCTAGGCCTATCGGCCAAGGCCATAAACTTGTTGAATACATCAGTGTAGCACGCATGGCTCAAACTTCCCATAATTTTCCCACTAATGAGGCCTTGGCAGCAGGGGTGTCACGCCGTGCCCAGGCTGGCCATGTGGCTCGCTCGATGCTAACAGTCGATGATCATGTCATTGACCGCGCTGCACAACGAGTCTGCTTAGGCAAGCATGAGCGTCGGGATCTAACCCTGTGTTCTCAGCTCAGGGGCCTGCAACGAAGCATTCTGCATGCTCAAAATCCCCCTAGCGATTTGGCCCTCGCGTAGCATGCATCATCATTAGCTTCATCACCCACACCGTCGAGCTTGTCTAGCCACATCCCAGCTCATTATCCCATGATTTTTCTCATTTTGTTGTTGACAATTTAGCGAATTTCGTTTCTCACATTTTCCCCTCTCCGTTGGCTACTAATCGGGCATCCCACACTTTTTGACTAACATTGTCGGTTATCTGCTTGCCAACGGTAGTGGCCGCCACAGCCACGCACCACCAGCTAGATAAGCAAGGCAGCAAGCTGCCCTGCCTATACCATGCTAGGTTCCCCAAGCCTAGTGCCTGCCCATACCATGCGATGCAGCTCCCTTGGCTCACTCATTGAGCACCATGTTGAGGGGCCAGGACATGGGCTGTCTCGCGATGGGTGCTCGTGGCCTGGCTGGTGCACCCACCGCTGTTGCACGATGGGCAAGCAGCCCATGCCATGCCTACTTTGGGCTGCGGAGGCATGCCTCCCATGCCCAGGGTCCGTGCGACGCGGCTCCCCTCACTCGCTCACTGGGTAGTACTTTACCGAGGGATAGCATCGAAGGACAAGTTTCTGTTAGATATATATTTTTTATTGGAGTAATACTTGGCTCCCCAATGCTTCCCGATATGTTTCCAAGTGTTTTACCTTTATGTTCTCATTCTCAACAAGCCCAAAGGACTTACTTCTTTTTCCAGGTCATTATCTTGAGGGATGATTTCAGACCTCGGGGCATTGATTGTCGAAAAGACAGGGACAATTGTTGTGAGGGTTCGGGAGGGGGGGTGAAGGGATGAATCGAAGCAAAAAAGGGCTGAATCTCTATGGATCATGGCAGCAAGGCCACTTTGCCACTTACAATACCCCGTCATGTATTTACGTCGTCTGCAAATGATTCTACCATCACTCGGCGGGAATCACACTTTAAGGCAGCCCACGAGGCTCATCCGCCGCGCGGGCTTAGCCAACGACACGTGCCTTTAGGGTCCGGGAGGCCTCTACTATAGGTCGGTAATGGGATGATGGGCGCATGCATCATTTCTAGCCCTGATTCTGAGTTAGAGTCATTCAGTCATAATCCAGCGCATGATAGCTTTGCGCCACTGGCTTTTCAACTAAGCGCGATGACCAATTGTGCGAATCAACGGTTTCTCTCGTACTAGGTTGAATTACTATGGCGACGCAAGCATCAGTAGGGTAAAAATAACCTATCTCACGATGGTTTAAACCTAGCTCACGTACCCCATTGGTGGGTGAACAATCCAACACTTGGTGAATTCTGCTTCACAATGATAGGAAGAGCCGACATTGAAGGATCAAAAAGTAACGTTGCTATGAACGCTTGGCTGCCACAAGCCATTTATCCCTATGGTAACTTTTTTGACACCTTTAACTTCAAATTTCAAAGGTCTAAAGGATCGATAGGCCACGCTTTTATGGTTCGTATTCGTACTAGAAATCAAAATAAAACGAGCTTTTACCTTTTTGTTCCACACGAGATTTCTATTCTCATTGAGCTCATCTTAGGACACCTGCATTATCTTTTAACAAATGTGCCACCCCAGCCAAACTCCCCACCCGACAATGTCTTTCATCCGGATCGACCGGCCGAAGCTAACCTTGGGTCCAAAAAGAGGGGCGATGCCCTGCCTCAGATTCATAAAATAAGTAAAGTAACGTTAAAAGTAGTGGTATTTCACTTCCGTCATTTTTGGCTCCCACTTATCCTACACCTCTCAAGTCATTTCACAAAGTTGGACTAGAGTCAAGCTCAACAGGGTCTTCTTTCCCCATTGACTCTACCAAGCCCATTCCCTTGGTTGTGGTTTCATAGGATAGTAGACAAGGACAGTAGGAATCTCGTTAATCCATTCATGCGCGTCGCTAATTAGATGACGAGGCATTTGGCTACCTTAGGAGAGTCATAGTTACTCCCACCATTTACCTGCGCTTGGTTAAATTTCTTGACCTTAACATTCAGAGCACTAGGCAGAAATCACATTGCATGAGCATCCGCAGGGACCATCGCAATGCTTTGTTTTAATTAAACAGTCAGATTCCCCTTGTCCATACCAGTTTTGAGTTGGCTGTTCGACACCCGAGGAAGGCACCCCAAGGAACCGTTCCTTGTTCGTCCCATGACCGGCACACGATGACCCACTCTCACTGCGAGAGCAGCTCGAGCAGTCCACCGACGATCGACAGGTTTTGGACTGGGACCCCCGTGCCTAGCCTTTAGAGCCAATCCTTTTCCTGAGGTTATGGATCCATTTTGCCGACTTCTCTTGCCTACATTGTTCCATTGACCAGAGGCTATTCACCTTGGAAACCTGATGTGGTTATGAGTACAACTGGGCATGGGAGGCACTCGGTCCTCCGAATTATCAAGGGCCACTGGGGGCACACCGGACACCACGCGACGTGCGGTGCTCTTCCAGCTGCTGGACCATATTTTCGGCTGAGCTGTTTCCAGGGTGGGCAAGCTGTTAAACAGAAAAGATAACCTTTTTCGGGGCCCTCGCCAACGTCTTTGGACTCCCTAATGTTACTGTCAGCCGCCACATCCCGGCTTTAGAATTTTAATCAGATCCCCTTTCGAAGCTTGCGCTGAGGCACTATCCGATGGGCTTCCCCCGTCTCTTAGGATCGACTAACCCATATGCAAGTGCCGTTCACATGGAACCTTTTGCCTCTTCAGCCTTCAAAGTTCTCATTTGAATATGTTTTACTACCACCAAGATCTGCACCAATGGCTGCTCCACCTAAGCTTGTGCCCTGGGTTTTGCGGCAACCACCGCATCCTCTTATTCATTGGGGCTTGGCCCTTGCCCTAACGGCTGGGTATAGGTCGTGCGCTTCAGCGCCATCTATTTTCGAGGTTAGTTGAATTGGTAGGTGAGTTGTTACGCACTCCTTAGTGGATTTCGACTGCCATGAGCACCGCCCTGCTGTCTTAATCGACCAACACCCAATAGAACTCACATCTGAGCTCCAGCTATCCTGAGGGAAACTTCGGAGGGAACTAGCTACTAGACTGTCCGATTAGTCTTTCACCCCTATACCCAAGTCAGATGAATGATTTGCACATTAGTATCGTTGCATGCCTCCACCAGAGTTTCCTCCGGCTTCAACTTGCTCAGGCATAGTTCACCATCTTTCGGGTCCCGACAGGCATGATCGCACTCGAACCCTTCTCAAAAGATCGAGGTCATTTGACGATGCACCCATGAGGGATCCCACCAATCAGCTTCCTTATGCCTTATGGGTTTACTCGCCTGTTGACTCGCATGCATGTCACACTCCTTAGTCTGTGTTTCACGACGGGTCAAATGGGGAGCCCGCTGGCTGACGACAGGAGTGGGCAGTTGTCGAAGCACCATCGCGATGGCACGCGCTGCTAGCCATAATCTCTACGATGACATCTTCGT
>JAJFZO010000229.1:7022500-7040000 GCA_021397835.1 Moringa oleifera
TTGTTATTTATAGTCACTACCTCCCCATGTCAGGATTGTAATTTGCACGCCTGCTGCCTTCCTTGGATGTGGTAGCCATTTCTCAATATCCTTCTCCCGAATCGAACCCTAATTCTCCGTCACTCGTCACAACCATAGTAGGTGTCACACCGTCTATTGCGGGATCAATGCAACCCTAGTGTGATGGTGCTAAGTTCGTCCACTTAGCAAACCCAACTTTCTAAGGCCACGCCAAGCGAAGAAGAAGAGACAACAATGTAAAAGCAAAGTAAGGAGACAGTATTACGAGAACTCTTTCTCAACCTTTATTCAAAATAAAGGAACTATTTACAAAAGAAGAGTCTCTCTCTAAGAGTACCCAAAGCCTCTAGCTACCCATACACTTGAATTTGTATTACTTAATGTCTTTACAATTGAACCCAAGCCCATTTTTTATACTAGCTGAGGAGTGTCCGACTCAAACACTCTCTCTCAGTTATCCCACGTCTTTCGGATAGGCCACCCAATCTTGATCACGAATCTTTTATCCCATTGAGGCTTATCTTTAATATTTAGATAGCATCCTTCTCCCACAAGGACACTCCATGAGTCAAGGATCTTCGGATAGCATCCTTCTCCCGTAAGGACTCTCCATGAGTCAAGGATATTTGGATAGCATCCTCTTCCCGCAAAGACTCTCCACTTGGATAACATCCTTCTCTTACAAGGACTCTTCATGAGTCAAGGATATTTGGATAGCATCCTTCTCCTGCAGGGACTCTCCTTGAGTCAAGGATCTCATTTCCTTTGAAGTCTTCTCCAAGCCTTCCTATCCTATTTCAACCGGTTTGGATAGGCTTGAGGAGGTGGTTTTTGTTCAGGACTCTTTTCGAGCTTTATCTCTCTTGGCTTTCGGGATAGACATCTCTTTTTTATCCTTCTATCGCCTTGATCCTCCTCTAGCCAATAGCCATATCCTTTCTTTGTGGAATATCTTTGCTTGCTGGACTTTCCATCCATGCTAAGCTGGGTTCCCAAAATCTACCTTGTGTTCCCGTCACTGGACATATTTGCACCACTATGTGTTGGTGCTTGCTTGAGGCATCTCTGCCGCTTTCCCCTTCATCCCTCGCTCTATAACATTCTCAGCTCATCAGCATATCTCGCCACTGTGAGTATGAAACTCGATTTCTCACCAAGGCTCCCACATTTGTTTCCATATCTAACTCATGCATTTTTGCCTTGCTAGCGTGGCCCTCCACACTTGTAGGTCTGGGCATGGAGCAAGACTCACCAAGCCTATGCCTTGGCACTAAGATTCAAGGGTCTTACAAACCACCCCCACCAAAAATGCCCAACACCCTCATCAATTTAGTTTTATGGTATGCCTTGATCTGGTCCTCGAATTACCACAATGTGGTATCTTTTTCCCAACTTGCGTCCACCTCACTAGTGTCTTTCCACTGGACTAAGTAATATGTCCTCTGATTCATCTTACTATAGCCCTCTGTTTGGTGATCAAGGATTTTTTCTATCTCCTTGTTAAATTGAACTCGAGTTACCGCGATGCATGCTTAGCCTGCTTGCGTCCGCGATCGGCATCTTCCTGAAACTCTTTAAGGAAGCTCGCATGGAATGTTGGGTGCCACTTCAGATGTTGCGGTAGCTTTAACCCATAAGCTATTGCTCCAACTTTCTTCTCGATCATATGATCAATAGTCCTCCTCAAAGGCAATGTCTTGGGGAGTTCCGATGTCATCCTGCTATTGAATTTCCTCAACACTTTAGCACTCTCGTTAGGTACCTCCACTATCTGATCTGGTTTCGCCTCGAATAGTGCTGCCAGCATCGTCACTTCACCCTTTCATAGTTCTGACTTAAACCACTTTGTAGATTGCAACCTGATCTACTTCTTGTTTACTGAAGGCTTTCTTATTGGTTCGATTTTGATTAGGCTTGGGGCTCGCTCATTGGCCACGAGTAATCCACCTAAGTGGGGCATCACCAATGCCTTAGCTTGTCTGAAGAATTCTAGACCCAAGATAACATTGAATTCATCTAATTGAGTTATCATGAAGTTGGACGTACCTTTCCATTCGCCTACTTTGAGGGTCATAGTGGCAGCTCCACATACTACCTTTGCCTCAGCATTCACTACTTTGAACTTGACCGAGGTTGGAGAAAGCTTAAGCTCAAGCATTCCCACTTCTCTTTCCATGATGAAATTGTTGGTAGCACCCGTATCCAATATTGCCATTGCATCCTTCTCGTTTACCTTCATCGGGACATAGATCAACCCTTTTTGCAAGTTCTTGGGTGTGATCGCATTTAGCAATTGGATTGGGTTCGCCCGAGTTATGGCATTCCCTTCTTCTTCCTCGAGAGAATCCTCTGCTGCTATGAGTGCTACTAACTTCTCCTTGCATGGACAATCAAGTGCTCTATGTGGCCTGTTGCATAAGAAGCAACCCCCTTGGTCCACATTCTTTCCCTTACCCTTCGAAGGGGATGAGCTCCGAGGCTTGCTAGACTCGACATTCTTCCTTTTCTTGCCCTTGCCATTAGGTTGTTTCATCTCCTTTTCAGCCTCCCCTCATTTCTCACCTTTTTTGGAAGCATCACTTACATACTTGAAATCCACCAAGCTATCTGCCACGAAAAATGCTGGGGGCAAGTCTTTGACACTTTACCGCCTCAGCTCTGCTTAAGCCCACAGTTGCAAGCCCGATAGGAAGTTAAACAACCTATCCTCCTCCGACATGTTTTTGATATCTAACATCAGCGAACTGAACTCCTTCACAAAGTCACGCACTGAGCCCGTCTACTTCAAGTGCTTTAGTTGTTCCCTAGCCATGAACGAAGTTTTACATGGCCGGAATTGCTCCTTCAATTCCTTTCCGAGTGCCTCCCATGAATCAATGCTAGGTCTTCCCATGATACCATCATCCTGCATACAAGTGCGCCACCACAACTTAGCATCATCAGATAAGTACATGGATGTAATCATTACCTGGTCATTTACGGGCACTTGAGTACCTTTGAAATACTACTCCATATCCCACAAGAAGTTCTCCAACTCCTTGGCATTCCTCTCTCCAGAGAACGGCTTTGGTTCTGGCACCTTTAGCTTAGCCACAGTAGAGTCCGCTCCTACCGTTGATGTATGGGTAGCCCTTTTCAGCAACACGATCTTGGTCTCAAGGTTCTCACAGTCTCCTTGAGGTTTCCGATGTCCTCTACCATTGAGGATTGTTGCTGGGCAATTATCTCCATCAACTTTGCCAATGTGCATGTTGACCCGTCCGATGATGCACCAATGATCTCTTCCAACCGAGTGACACGCTCTCGCATCGACTCACTCCCTCTTGGCATGGGTCCTTGGCAGCGATAAAATCAACCACAAGTTTAAGAAAGTGGTGATCAAAATTGCACTCTGATACCAAACTGTCACACCGCCTATTGCAGGATCAGCGCAACACTAGTGTGATGGCGCTAAGTACGTCTACCTAGCTAGCCCAACTTTCTAAGCCTACACCAAGCGAAGAAGAAGAGACAATAATGTAAAAGTAAAGTAAAGAGACAGTATTATGAGAATCTTTCTCAACCTTTATTCAAAATAAAGGAACTATTTACAAAAGAAGGGTCTTTCTCTAAGAATACCCAAAGCCTCTAGCTACCCACACACTTGAGTTTGTATTACTCAATGTCTTTACAACTGAACCCAAGCCCCTTTTTTATACTAGTTGAGGAGTTCCTACTCAAACACTCTCTCTTAGTTATCCCATGTCTTTCGGATAGGCCACCCAATCTTAATCATGAATCTTTTATCCCACTGAGGCTTATCTTCAAAGTTGAGATAGCATCCTTCTCCCGCAAGGACTCTCCGTGAGCCAAAGATATTTGGATAGCATCCTCTTCCTACAAGGACTCTCCACTTGGATAGCATCCTTCTCCTACAACTAAGTTGGGTTCCCGAAATCTGCCTTGTGTTCCCGTCATTGGACATATTCACACCGCTATGTGTTGGTGCTTGCTTGAGGCATCTCTGCCATTTTCCCCTTAAGCTGGCTTATGGGTTTGTTTGTGTGCTTTATTCCTCGCTCCATAACAATCCCAGCTCATCAGTGTATCTTGCCACTATGAGTATGAAACTCGATTTCTCACCAAGTCTCCCGCATTCGTTTCCCTATCTAACTCATGCATTTTTGCCTTGCTAGTATGGCCCTCCACACTTGTAGGTTTGGGCATGGAGCAAGACTCACCATGCCTATGCCTTGGCACTCGGATTCAAGGTTCTGACAAACTACCCTTGCCAGAAAAGCCCGACGCCCTCATCAGCTTAGTTTTGTGGTACGCCTTGATCTGGTCCTCGAATTGCCATAATGTGGTATCTTTTTCCTAACTCGCATCCACCTCACTAGTGCTTTTCCACTGGACTAAGGACTACATAATATGTCCTCTAATTCATCTTATTATAGCCTTCCATTCGATGATCAAGGATTCTTTCTATCTCCTTATCAAATTGAACTCGAGTTACCAGCGGTGCATGCTTAGCCGGCTTGCGTTCGCGATTGGCGTCTTCCTGAAACTCCTTAAGGAAGCTCGCGTGGAATGTTGGGTGTAACCTCAGATGTTGCGGTAGCTTTAACCTATGAGTTACTTCTCCAGGTTTCTTCCTGATCATATGATCAACATTCTTCCTTGAAAGCAATGTCTCGGGAGTTCCGATGGCATCCTGCTGTTGAATTCCCTTAACACTTTAGCACTCTTGTTAGGTACCTCCACCACATGATCTAGTTTTGCCTCGAATAGTGCTGCCAACATCGTCACTTCACCCTTTTATAGTTCTGACTTAAGCCGCTTTGTAGATTGCAACTCGATCTGCTTCTTGTTTACGGAAAGCTCTTTTGCTGCTTCGGTTCTGATTAGGCTTAGGGCTCACTCATTAGCCACGAGTAATCCACCTAAGTGGGGCATCACCAATACCTTGGCTTTTCCGAAGAATTCTAGACCCAAGATAATGTCAAAGTCATCTTAACTCATGAAGTTGGACGTACCTTTCCATTCGCCACTTAGAGGGGTTCAATCATATTCCAGCGCACGGTTGCTTTGTGCCACTGGCTTTTCAACCAAGCGCAATGACCAATTGTGCGAATCAATGGTTCTTCTCGTACTAGGTTGAATTACTATCACGACGTGGGCCTCAATATGGCAAAACTAACCTGTCCCATGACAGTCTAAACCCAGCTCACGTTCCCTTTTGGTGGGTGAACAATCCAACACTTGGTGAATTATGCTTAATAATGATAGGAAGAGCCGACATTGAAGGATTAAAAAGCAACGTCGCTATGAACACTTGGCTGCCACAAGCCAGTTATCCCTATGGTAACTTTTCTGACGCCTCTAACTTCAAATTTTGAAGGTCTAAAGGATCGATAGGCCATGCTTTCATGATTCGTATTCGTACTGAAAATCAGAATCAAATGAGCTTTTACCCTCTTGTTCCACATGAGATTGCTGTTCTCGTTGAGCTCATCTTAGGACACCTGCGTTATCTTTTAACAGATGTGCTGCCCCAGCCAAACTCCCTACCTGACAATGTCCACCTCCAATTCACGGAATAAGTAAAATAACGTTAAAAGTACTGGTATTTCACTTTTGCCATTTTCAGCTCTCATTTATCCTACACCTCTCAAGTCATTTCACAAAGTCGGACTAGAGTTAAGCTCAATAGGGTCTTTTTTCCTCGTTGATTCTACCAAGCCCGTTCCTTTGGCTGTGGTTTCGCTGGATAGTAGACAGGGACAGTGGGAATCTCATTAATCCATTCATATGTGTCACTAATTAGATGATGAGGCATTTGGCTACCTTAAGAGAGTCCGCACTGAGTTGAATTTCTTTACGTTGAAATTTAGAGCATTAGGCAAAAATCACATGACGTGAGCATCTGCAAGGAGCATCACAAAGCTTTATTTTAATTAAACATTCGGATTCCCTTTGTCCGTACTAGTTTTGAGTTGGCTGTTCGATGCCCGAGGAAGGCCCTCGAAGGGATCGTTGCTAGTCCATCCCCCGGTCGGCATGCGGCGAGCCGCTCTCATCGCGGGAGTAGCTTGAGCAGTCCTCCAACAGCTGACGGGCTCGGGACTGGGACCCTCGTGCCCAGCCCTCAGTGCCAATCTTTTTTCCGAGGTTACAGATCCATTTTGCCAACTTCCCTTGCCTACATTATTCAATCAACCAAAGGTTGTTCACCTTGGAAACCTGATGCGGTTATGAGTACGACCGAGCATGGGAGGCACTCGATCCTTCAAATTTTCAAGGGCTGTCGGGAGTGCACCGGACACCACGTGACGTACGGTGCTCTTTTAGCCACTGGACCCTACCTCTGACTAAGCCGTTTCTAGGCTGGGTAGGCTGTTAAACAAACAAGATAACTCTTTTCGAGGTCCCCATTGACGTCTTCGGACTCCCTAACGTTACCATCAGCCGCCACGTCCCAGTTTTGGAATTTTAGCTGGATCTTTTTTCGAAGCTCGCACCGAGGCACTATCCGATGGGCTTCTCCCATCTCTTAGGATCGACTAACCCATGTGCAAGTGCCGTTCACATGGAACCTTTCCCTTCTTCGGCCTTCAAAGTTCTCATTTGAATATTTGCTACTACAGCCAAAATTTGCACCGATGGTCGTTCCGTCTGGGTTCACGACCCGGGTTTTGTGACGACCACTGCACCCTCCTACTCATTGGGCCTTGGCCCTTGCCCCAAAGATCGAGTATAGGTCGCGCGCTTCAGCGCCATCCATTTTCGAGGCTAGTTGATTCAGCACGTGAGTTATTACACACTCGTTAACAGATTTCAACTTCCATGGCCACCGTCCTGTTGTCTTAATCGACCAACACTCTTTGTGGGTTCTAGGTTAACGTATAGTTGGGTACCATAACTAGCTTCTGGTTCATCTCGCATCGCTAGTTTTGCTTACAAAAAATGGCCCACTTGGAGCTCTTGATTCCGTAGGATGGCTTAACGAAGCAGCCACCCCGTACTACTTATTTAAAGTTTGAGAGTAGATCAAGGGCATTGTGCCTCCATTGCCTATAATCATTGGCTTTACCTGATAGAACTCGCATTTGAGCTCTAGCTATCCTGAAGGAAACTTCAGAGGGATCTAGCTACTAGACGGTTCGATTAGTCTTTCGCCCTTATACCCAACTCAGACGAATGATTTGCACGTCAGTATCGCTACGGGCCTCCACTAGAGTTTTCTCTGGCTTCGCCTTGCTCAAGCATAGTTCACCATCTTTCGAGTCTTGACAAGCATGCTAGCACTCGAACCCTTCTCAAAAGATCGAGGTCGATCGACGGTGCACCCCTGAGGGATCCCGCCAATCAGCTTCCTTGTGCCTTTCGGGTTTACTCGCTTGCTGACTCGCATGCATGCCAAACTCCTTGGTCCGTGTTTCAAGATGGGTCGAATGGAGAGCCCGCTTGCCCACCCCAGGAGTGCGCAGGTGTCGAAGCACAGCCGCGATGGCGCTCGCTACCAGCCACGATCTCGACGATAACATCTTCGCTAGCGTATCAAAGGCTGGGGCTTGGGCTGCCATCATGATTCGCGTCAGTCTGCACCCCAAGTTAATAAGCGAACTGGCTTGTGGCCGTTCCACATCTGACTGAGGTGCATCATTGGCCCCTCCATTCTTTTCCCTCCCGACAATTTCAAGTACTCTTTGACTCTATTTTCAAAGTCCTTTTCATCTTTCCCTCACGGTACTTGTTTGCTATCGGTCTCTCGCCTGTATTTAGCCTTGGATGGAATTTACTGCTCTATTGGGGCTGCATTCCCAAATAACCTGACTCGTCGACAGCGTCTCGAGGTGTGACAAGATCCGGGCGATACGGGGCTTTCACCCTCTCTGGGGCCTCTTTCTAGGGGACTTGGGCCCCGGTCCGTCACTAAGGACGCTTCTTCAGACTATAATTCAGGCACCGAGGGTGCATGATTTTCAAGCTGGGCTTTTCTTGGTTCGCTCGCTGTTACTAGGGGAATCCTTGTTAGTTTCTTTTCTTTCGCTTATTGATATACTTAAACTCAAAGGGTGGTCCCGCCTGACCTGGGGTTGAATCTCGATCGATCGATCATTGGGTCCGTGAGCTGTGAGCGAGTGACGCGCCCATAATGGTGCACGAGGGTTTCTCTACCACCGCCAAGCCATGACGCGCGCATGACGGAGCAAGGTGCTTGACACCCAGGCAGACATGCCCTCGGCCTGATGGCTTCGGGCGTAACTTGCGTTCAAAGACTCGACGACTCATGGGATTTTGCAATTCATACCAAGTATCGCATTTTGTTACGTTCTTCATCGATGCGAGAGCCGATATATCCATTGTCGATAGTCATTTTAGGCATCGTTTAGGGATGACACGACCGTCAGCCACGCACAGAGATCAGGGTGACTAGGGCATGCTTTTTCATTTGAGTTCCTTGCACTACAACAAATAAAACCTTTAATGACAGTTAAAAATAGCTTTTAATGATAGTTGTAAAACTGTCATCTTTGTTCATGTCATTAAAGGGGAGAGTTTTTAATGACAGTTTTTGAACTGTCATTAAAGGGGATGCCTTTGATGACAGTTCTAATAGAACTGTCGTCAAAGGGAGGCACCTTTCATGACAGTTCTAATAGAACTGTCGTTAAAGGAGGGCACCTTTCATGACAATTCTAATAGAACTGTTGTTAAAGGGGCTCACCTTTCATGACAGTTCTAATAGAACTGTCGTTAAAGGAAAAATGTATATTTTCAATATTTTTTTATTAATTTTGAAATAAATACAAAATTTTTACATTCAAATTATCCAAAACATGGATATATAAAATTTTTCATCTCTTCTACATCAACCATATACATCAATACAATTCTTTACAATTTGCAACCAAAATTTTCCTATTATACACTTCGAATACTTACATATATTTGAATGCTAAAGATGAACGAATGGATGGAGAGAGTGTAGCTGCCTTTGTGAATATTGAGACAAATGAGAGAAAAAGAAGCAAGGAGAGAGGCAGTACCACTTCCAGTAGCTACTTCTGGATGAAGAGCAAAGAGGAAAAGGCCTGAAGAGAGGCAGTGCCACTGCTTGCCAGTAGTTGCTCTAGCTATTTCTAGATAGAAAGCAAAGAGGAAAGGGCCGAAAAAAGTAGTTCCACCAGCAGCTAGCCTAGTTGCTTTTAGATAGAGAGCAAAGAGGAGAAGGTCCAGAGAAAGGTAGTGCGGTTGTCAACTGGTTTAGCTTCTCGACAGAGAACAAAGAGGAGAAAGGATGACCTAGACAGTAAAAATTGGGCACGAGGTTCTGGTGGGTTCTGGAGACAAATTCAAGATCCTTATCTTAAAAGAAAAGTGAGCAGCCTTTAATGTCAGTTCTGGAAAAACTGGTGTTGAAGGCCATACTTTAACTCCAGTTTTTTTGAAAACTGACGTTAAAGGCCATATTTTAATGTCAGTTCCTCCAGAACTGACATTGAAGGCCATAACTTTGAATTGAAAGCTTAAAGATGTTCTTCCATCTTTTCTTCCTTTTGGCACTTCCCATGTTGGACCTCCTCACTATGTGAAATGAAGAAAAATTGCTTATGATCACTAACTGCACTTATATACTAAAGCTAAAGTGATTCAGCCTGCACTTGAGAAACGAATCCAATCGGTCCCGGAACCATTCGTTCACGGATTGAGAGAGAGTGTGTGTAAGTGGAAGCAGCAAGAGCTGCTGCTGTTGCTGCTTCTTACAGCAGCAGCAGCAGCTGCTGTAAGCAGCCATTGCTGCTGCAATGGTTGCTGCTACAGCAGGCCAGATTAGGAGTTGATGGAGGCCAGAAATCGGATTGGAGTGCGAGCTGCTCTCTGAACATATCTGTTTGTGGCAGTTGCAGTGATGGGTGTTTTAACGTGAGTTCTTCAAGAACTAATGTTAAAAGACCACATTACTAGGGCTTTTAACGATAGTTCTTAAGGAACTGGCGTTAAAGGCTTCTTTTAACGTCAGTTCTTCTAGAACTGACGTTAAAAATCTAGTTTTTAATGGCAGTTTCAAAAAAACTGTCATTAAAAGTGTTAATAAACCTTTTAATGACAGTTATTTGAATAACTATCATTAAATTGTTGTCACTTATTACAATTTTTGTAGTAGTGTTGGTGCATCCCGTGCTGTGGGTTTTGTTGTTGCGTGCAACGAGGGGCTTGGGCGCGAGCCCATGCACTATTGTCGTGCGAGGCGGGACGAGGGGCTCGAGAGCCTTTCGCCTCATCAGTGTGTTTACAACGTGTTTGTGGGTCATTTCGCTGAGCAAGTTTTTAACAATAATCCTTCCGCAGGTTCACCAACAGAATCAAACCGTAATTCCTTGTCACCCATCACCACCATAGTAGGTGTCACACCGTCTGTTACGGGATCAGTGCAACCTTAGTGTGATGACACTAAGTGCGTCAACCTAGCCAGCCCAACTTTCTAAGCCAACGCCAAGCAAAGAAGAAGAGACAATAATGCAAAAAGCAAAGTAAGGAGACAATATTACAAGAACTCTTTCTCAACCTTTATTGACAATAAAGGAACTCTTTACAAAAGAAGGGTCTCTCCCTAAGAGTACCCAAAGCCTTTAGCTACCCACACTTGAGTTTGTATTACTCAATGTGTTTATAACTGAACCCAAGCCCCCTTTTTATACTAGTCGAGGAGTGTCCTACTCAAACACTCCCTCTTAGTTATCCCATGTGTTTCGGATAGGCCACCCAATCTTGATCACGAATTTTTTATCCCATTGAGGCTTATCTTCAAAGTTTAGATAGCATCCTTCACCTGCAAGGACTCTCCATGAGTCAAGGATCTTCGGATAGTATCCTTCTCCCGCAAGGACTCTCCATGAGTCAAGAATATTTAGATAGCATCCTCTTCCAAAGACTCTCCATTTAGATAGCATCTTTCTCTTATGAGGACTCTTCATGAGTCAAGGATATTTGGATAGCATCCTTCTATTGCAAGGACTCTCCTTGAGTCAGGGATCTCATGTCCTTTGAAGTCTTCCCCATGCCTTCTTATCCGCTTTAAACCGGTTTGGATATGCTTGAGGAGGTGGTTCCCGTTCAGGACTCTTCTCGAGCCTTATCTCCCTTGGCTTTCAGGATAGACATCTCTTTCTTATCCTTCTATCGCCTTGATCCTCCTCTAGCCAATAGCCATATCATTTCTTTATGGAATATCTTCGCTTGTTAGACTTTCCATCCATGCCAAGCTAGGTTCTCGGATTCTACCTTATGTTCCTATCACTAGACATATTCGCACCACTATGTGCTGGTGCTTGCTTGAGGCATGTCTGCCGCTTTCCCTTTAAGCGGGCTTGTGGGTCTGTTTGTGTGCTTCATCCCTTACTCCACAACATGTCCAGCTCATCAGTGTATCTCGCCACTGTGAGTATGAAACTTGATTTCTCACCAAGTCTCCCACATTCGTTCCCATATCTAACTCATGTGTTTTTGCCTTGCTAGCGTGGCCCTCCATACTTGTAGGTCCGGGCGTGGAGCAAGACTCACCACGCCTACGCCTCGGCACCCAGATTTAAGGGTTTGATAGTAGGCAACTATCCTACCATCGAAAGTTGATAGGGTAAAAATTTGAATGATGCGTCGTCGACGCGATGGCCTTGCAATCCGTCGAGTTATCATGAATCATTAGAGCAATGGCCGAAGCCCGCGTCGACCTTTTATCTAATAAATGCACCCCTTCCAAAAGTCGAGGTTTGTTGCATGTATTAGCTTTAGAATTACTACGGTTATCCGAATAGTAGGTACCATCAAACAAATTGTAACTAATTTAATGCGCCATTCACAGTTTCACAGTCTGAATTAGTTCATACTTACATATGCATGGCTTAATCTTTGAGACAAGCATATGACTACTGGCAGGATCAACCAGGTAGCATCCTTCGAGATACCGTGCCAATTAGGACCGAACTGTGCCGTAAGGCTCATTGAGGCCAAAAGCTATCACGGCCATCGTTCAAAATCAATAGGACGTGGGACAAATGCTTTCGCTTGGACATGCAAAGAATAAGGCCGCTCTTGTCGCAACACTTTTCACACCTGAGGGACGATTAAGCGCCCGTATGCCAAAGCAGCCACATGCCAAAGCAAACCGCGCTTGGAGCACGAGGCCTAGCATAGGTTTCCACCCATGCCCGCAAGGGAGATGGTGCAAAAACAATCGACTTGAATCATCAAATTTCATTTGTGAAGACACGTAACAGAGGGTCCCAATGTCACCCACGAAAAGCCAACGTATGGCTTGGGGTCAAGCTTGAAGCGACGTGCTAGCCAACAGTTTGATGTGGGAGCATGGAGCCTACCAACACCTACAACTAGATCACCACTCACACGCCGCACGTACAAATGGGCAGCAACAGCACCAAACGAGATACAAGCCGATGAGCGAAAGGCCCATCGATCATGCAGGTTGTCGAGTGCTGCTGCACCCAAGCCGTTAAGTGTAAAATTGTTTTGATAGCGAGGGACAATTCTTTGATGGCAAGGGACCATCGATGATGCCTTGGCAGCAAGGGTGTCACGCGGTGCCCAGGCTGACCGTGTGGCTCGCTCGATGCTAATGGTTGATGATCGTCTCGTCGATCACGCTGCGCAATGGGTCCGCCTCAGCAAGCCTGAGCATCGGGATCCAACCATGCGTCCACCACCTTGAGGGCCTGCAATGAAGCACTCCGCATGCTCGAAATCCCCTCAGCGATTTGGCCCTCGCATAGCATGCATCATCGTTAGCTTCGTCGCCCATACCATCGTGCTTGTCTAGCCACATCCCAGCTCATTGTCCCATGATTTAGTGGATTTTGTTTCCCATGTTTTTCCCACCAATGAAGCCTTGGTAGGAAGGGTGTCACGCCAGGCCTAAGCTGGCCCTGTGGATCGCTCGATGCCAACAGCCGACGATTGTGCCGTCGAACGCACTGCACAAGAAGTCCGCCTAGGCAAGCCTGAGCGTCAAGATCCAACCCCGCGTTCGCTGCCTCGAGGGCCTGTGACAACGCACTTTGCATGCTCGAAATCCCCCTAGTGATTTAGCCCTTGCGTAGCATGCATCATCGTTAGCATCGTCGCCCAAACCGTCGAGCTTGTCTAGCCACATCGCAACTCATTATCCCACGATTTCTCTCGTTTCATCGCTCACAATTTAACGAATTTCATTTCCCACATTTTCTCGAATTCGTTGGCTACTGATCGGGCATCCCATACTCTTCGGCTGACATCATCGATTGCCTGCTTGTCGGCGATGGTGGCCACCACAGCCACGCACCATCGGCTAGATGCGCAATGCAGCAAGCCGCCTTGCCCATGCCATGTGCGCTAGGTTCCCCAAGCCCAGTGCCTACCCATGTGGGGTGGGCAGGAGGGGAGCACGCATGGCTCATTGGCACCCATAAGCTTGGTGACCACCTCCCCCCTAAAGAGTTTTAAATGAAATTTCACTCCCAGCAAGAGGAAACATCAATATGTCTAAGCCGTCATAATAGGTCTAAAAAATTATTTTCTCAGAATTTTCAGCTGGAATTTTGTACAGAAATGGAGAATAATCATATCTACCACTAGAAAAAATTTCAAAATTTTCTGGGCATTAAATTTTTTTAATGAATTTTCTACAGCCAAAAAATTGAAAAAATCATCAAAAATAGCCCGTGAGTCGAAATGATCCAAAACTTCAAGGGTAGACTCTCATGAATTAGATGATTTATTTGAGTTATTTTGGGATCAATTCCGTGATGAAAAGACCGTTAATTCATACCATTTTCACAACCTGGCATGGCAGCCAACAAGCTAGGGCAGCTGTGCCTATGCCTGGCCCAGGGTGCATGCTGGATGCCCTATCCAGCACACCTCCAGCCACCTCATGGCTGCCCTCAGGGTCCATCACAGCCAGGGGACATGGCCAAGCTCAGCTTGCCGATGAAATCAACTCCCACATGACGTGCTGAGCCTTACAGCATGCTTGCGGTTGGCTCGTGTGGGGCATCTCTGGCAAGGCTGGCGTTGTGCCTGTTGGAGATTGCTGTGGCACCTTGGCTCACATGCTGGGACCCATGTCAAGGGGCAGGGACGAGGGGGTTGGCTCGCAATGGGCGCCTATGGCCTGGCTGGCGCGACCATCCCTGCGGCACACAGGGCAAGAAGCCCATACCGTGCCTGCTAGGGGTTGCCGACACGTGCCTCCCGTGCCTAGGGTCCATGCGACGCAGCCCCCTTAGGTCGCTCATTGGGCACTACGTCGAGGGTCAGAGATGATGGGGCTCGCTTGAGATGGTCGCCCGTGGCCTGGCTGGCGCGCCCACCAGTGCCACACACTGGGCAAGTAGCCTATGTTGTGCCTATTGGGGGCTGCCGAGGCATGCCTCCCGTGCCCAAGGTTCGTGCGACATGGCTCCCCTAGCTCACTCCTTGGGCATCATGTCGAGCGTTAGGGATGAGAGGGTTGGCAAGCGACGGACCCCAGTGGCCTGGCTGGCGTGCCTACTGCTACCGCACGCTGGGCAAGCTGCCCATGCCATGCCTACTGGGTGCTGCTGAGGCATGGCCCCATGCCCAGTGTTCGTGTGACACGGCTCCCCTGACTCGCTCACTAGGCACTACTTTACCGAGGGACAACATCGAGGGATAAGTTTATGTTACAAATATATATTTTTTATTGGAGCAACACTTAGCTCCCCAATGCTTCCCGATATGTTTCTAAGTGTTTTTCCCTTGTGTTTCTCATTCTCTACAAGCCCAAAGGACTCACTTCTTTTTCTAAGTCATTATCTTGAGGGACGATTTCAAACCTCGGCCCTTGTGTTTCTCAATTATTGTGGGGGTTTGGGATGGGGGAAGGGATGAATTGAAGTGACAAAGGGCTGAATCTTCGTGGATCATGACAACAAGGCCACTCCACCACTTACAATACCCCGTCACGTATTTAAGTCATCTGCAAATGATTCTACTTGTCGCTCGGTAGGAATCACACTTCAAGTTAGCCCGTGAGGCTCCTCTGCCGCATGGGCTTGGCCAACAACACATGCCTTTGGGGGCCGGGAAGCCTCTACTGTAGGTCGACAATCGGGCAACGGGCTCATGCATCGCTTCTATCCTAGATTTTGACTTTGAGGCATTCTGTCATAATCTAGTGCACAGTAGCTTCGCGCTACTGGTTTTTCAACTAAGCACGATGACCAATCGTGCGAATCAATGGTTCCTCTCATACTAGGATGAATTACTATCGCGACGCGAGCATCAGTAGGGTAAAATTAACCTGTCTAACAACGGTCTAAACCTAGCTCACGTTCTTTATTGGTGGGTGAACAATCCAACATTTAGTGAATTCTGCTTCATAATGATAGGGCCCATCTCTAAGGATGCTTCTTCATACTACAATTCGGGCACACTTTTTTGTTTGAGTTCCTTGGAGCATCCCATGCTGTGGGTTTTGTTGTTGCTGCGTGAGGTAGGAAGAGGAGCTCGAGAGACCTCCGCCCCGTCGTTGTGTTTACAACATGTTCATGAGTCGTTTCACTGAGCGAGTTTTTAACAATGATCCTTCCACAGGTTCACCTACAAAATCTTGTTACGAATTTTCCTTCCTTTAAATGATAAGGTTCAGTGGACTTCTCACGACATCGTGAGCAATGAACTGTCTACGTCACTGCGATCCGAAGACTTCACCGAACCATTCAACCGATAAGAGCGACTGGCGGTGTGTACAAAGGGCAACATGCTAGCTGATGACTCGCATTTACTAGGAATTCCTCGTTAAAGAGCAATAATTGCAATGATTTATCCCCATGATGATGAAATTTCTAAGATTACCCCGGCCTGTCTGCCAAGGGCATCACAGACCTGTTATTGTCTCAAACTTCCTTAGCTTAAGTGGCCATAGTCCCTCTAAGAAGCCGGCCGTGGAGGGTCATCTCCACGTAGCTAGTTAGTAGGCTAAGGTCTCATTCATTAATGGAATTAACCAGACAAATCGCTCCACCAATTAAGAACGACCATGCACCACCACCCATAGAATCAAGAAAGAGCTTTCAATCTGTCAATCCTTACTATGTCTGAACCTAGTAACTTTCTCCGTGTTGAGTCAAATTAAGCCGCAGGCTTCATTCCTTATGGTGCCCTTTCGTCAATTTCTTTAAGTTTCAGCCTTGCGACCATACTTCCCTTCGAATCCAAAGACTTTGATTTCTCTTAAGGTGCCAGTGGAGTCCTAAAATCAACATCCACTAACCCCTGGTCGGCATCGTTTATGGTTGAGACTAGGACAATATCTGATCGTCTTTGAGCCCCCAAATTTTATTCTTGATTAATGAAAACATCCTTGGCAAATGCTTTCGTAGTTGTTCGTCTTTCATAAATCCAAGAATTTCACCTCTGACTATGAAAAACGAATGCCCCCGCCTGTCTCTGTTAATCATTACTCCGATCTCGAAGGCCAATAGAATAGGATCGAAATCCTATGATGTTATCCCATGCTAATGTATTCAGAAAGTAGGCTTGCCTTGAGCACTATAATTTCTTCAAAGTAACAGCACCGAAGGCACGACCCGGCCAATTAAGGATAGGAGCACATCGCCGGCAGTAGGGACAAGCCAACCGGTGCACACTGTAGGCGGACCGGCTGACCCATCCCAAGGTCCAACTAGGAGCTTTTTAATTGCAATAACTTAAATATACGCTATTAGAGCTAGAATTACCGCGACTGTTGGCACCAGACTTGCCCTCTAAAGGATCCTCGTTAAGGGATTTAGATTTTACTTATTCCAATTACCAGATTCGAAGAGCCCGGTATTGTTATTTATTGTCACTACTTCCCCGTGCTAGGATTGGGTAATTTGCGCACCTACTGTCTTCCTTAGATGTGGTAGCCATTTCTCAAGCTGCCTCTCCAGAATCAAACCCTAATTCTTCATCACCCGTCACCACCATAGTAGGTGTCATACCGTCTGTTGCTAGATCAGTGTAACCCTAGTGTGATGGTGCTAAGTGCGTCCACCTAGCCAGCCCAACTTTCTAAGCCCACACTAAGCAAAGAAGAAGAGACAACAATCTAAAAGCAAAGTAAGGAGACAGTATTACGAGAACTCTTTCTCAACCTTTATTCAAACTAAAGGAACTATTTACAAAAGAACGGTCTCTCTCTATGAGTACCCAAAGCCTCTAGCTACACACACACTTGAGTTTGTATTACTCAATGTCTTTACAATTGGACCAAGCCCCCTTTTTATACTAGTTGAGGAGTGTGCTACTCAAACACTCTCTCTTAGTTATCCAACGTCTTTTGGATAGGCCACCCAATCTTGGTCACGAATCTTTGATGCCATTGAGGCTTATCTTCGAAGTTTAGATAGCATCCTTCTCCCATAAGTACTTTCCATGAGTCAAGGATCTTCGAATAGCATCCTTCTCCTGCAATGAATCTCCATGAGTTAAGGAT
>JAJFZO010000229.1:7045000-7155000 GCA_021397835.1 Moringa oleifera
TCGATTTTGTTGTTAAGTGCGACAAGGGTCTTATGTACGAGCCTAGGCACCCTTGCCTCACGAGGCGGGATGAGGGGCTCACAGCTCTCCACCCCGCTGGTGTGTTTATAACGTGTTCGCCGGTCATTTTGCTGAGCATGTTTTCAACAATGATCCTTCCGCAGGTTCACCTACAGAATCGAACCCTAATACTCCGTCACCCGTCACCATCATAGTAGGCAACTATCCTACCATCAAAAGTTGATGGGGCAGAAATTTGAATGATTTGTCGTCGAGACGATGGCCCTGAGTTATCATGAATCATTAGAGCAACGGGCGAAGCCCACGTCGACCTTTTATCTAATAAATGCACCCCTTCCAAAAGTTGGGGTTTGTTGCATGTATTAGCTCTAAAATTACTACGGTTATCTGAGTAATAGGTACCATCAAACAAATTATAACTAATTTAATGTGCCATGCACAGTTTCATAATCTGAATTAGCTCATACTTACATATGGATGGCTTAATCTTTGAGACAAGCATATGACTACTAGCAAGATCAACCAAGTAGCATCCTTCGAGACACCATGCCAACTAGGACTGAAGCATTCCGCAAGGCTTATTGAGGCCAAAGCTGTCACGGCCATCGTTCAAAACTGATGGGACGTGGGATAAATGCTTTCGCTTGGATAGGCAGAGAACGAGGCCACTCCTATCACAACACTTTTCGCACCCGAGGGGACGACCGAGTGCCTGTGTACCAAAACAGCCGCATGCCGAAGCAACCCACACTTGGAGCACGAGGCCCAGCATAGGTTTCAACCCATGCCCACAAGGGACATGGTGCAAAGACAATCAACTCGAATCATCAAATTTTTTTTGTGAAGGCACGTAACACAGGGTCCTAATGTCACCCATGAAAAGCCAACGTTTGGCTCAGGGTTGAGCTTGAAGCGACATGCTAGCCATGTCACACAAATACTAGGCATGGGAGGCATGCCTCAGCAAACTCGAGTAGGCACGACATGGGCAGCTTACCCAGCATGTGGCAACGGTAGGTGCGCCAGCCAGGCCACGGGCGCCTATCTCGAGCGAGCTCTATCATCCTTGACCCTCGACATGGTGCCCAAGGAGTGAGCCAGGGGGGCCGCATCGCATGGACCTTGGGCACGGAAGGCACGCGTCGGCAGCCCCAGTAGGCATGGCATGGGCTAAGTGCCCAGCGTGCGACAGCAGTGGGCATGCCAGCCAGGCCACTGGTGCCCATCGTGAGCCAACCCCATCATCCTTGTCCCTTGGCATAATGCCCAGCGAATGAGCTAGGGGGTCACGTCGCACAAACCCTGGGCATGGGAGGCATGCCTTGGTAGCCCCTAGCCGACACGGCATGGGTTGCTTGCCCAGCGTGCTGCAGTGTAGATGCACCAGCTAGGCCATGGGCAACTATCCTACCATCAAAAGTTGATGGGGCAAAAATTTGAATGGTTTGTCGTCGACACGATGGCCCTGAGTTATCATGAATCATTAGAGCAACGAGCGAAGCCCACGTCCACCTTTTATCTAATAAATGCGCCCCTTCCAAAAGTTGGGGTTTGTTGCATGTATTAGCTCTAAAATTACTATGGTTATCTGAGTAATAGGTACCATCAAACAAATTATAACTAATTTAATGTGCCATTCACAGTTTCATAATCTGAATTAGCTCATACTTACATATGCATGGCTTAATCTTTGAGACACACATATGACTAGCAGGATCAACCAGGTAGCATCCTTCGAGACACCGCGCCAACTAGGACTGAGGCATTCCGCAAGGCTCATTGAGGCCAAAGCTGTCATGGCCATCGTTCAAAACTGATGGGACGTGGGATAAATGCTTTCACTTGGATAGGTAGAGAACGAGGCCACTCTTATCACAACACTTTTCGCACCCGAGGGGACGACCGAGTGCCTGTGTGCCAAAACAGCCTCATGCCGAAGCAACCCACACTTGGAGCATGAGGCCCAGCATAGGTTTCAACCCATGCCCACAAGGGACATGGTGCAAAGACAATCAACTCGAATCATCAAATTTTTTTTGTGAAGGCACGTAACACAGGGTCCTAATGTCACCCATGAAAAGCCAACGTTTGGCTCGGGGTTGAGCTTGAAGCGACATGCTAGCCATGTCACACAAATACTAGGCATGGGAGGCATGCCTCAGCAAACTCGAGTAGGCACGGCATGGGCAGCTTACCCAGCATGTGGCAACGGTAGGTGCGCCAGCCAGGCCACGGGCGCCTATCTCGAGCGAGCTCTATCATCCTTGACCCTCGACATGGTGCCCAAGGAGCGAGCCAGGGGGGCCGCATCGCATGGACCTTGGGCACGGAAGGCACGCGTCGGCAGCCCCAGTAGGCATGGCATGGGCTAAGTGCCCAGCGTGCGACAGCAGTGGGCATGCCAGCCAGGCCACTGGTGCCCATCGTGAGCCAACCCCATCATCCTTGTCCCTTGGCATAATGCCCAGCGAATGAGCTAGGGGGTCACGTCGCACAAACCCTGGGCATGGGAGGCATGCCTTGGTAGCCCCTAGCCGACACGGCGTGGGTTGCTTGCCCAGCGTGCTGCAGTGTAGATGCACCAGCTAGGCCATGGGCAACTATCCTACCATCAAAAGTTGATGAGGCAAAAATTTGAATGGTTTGTCGTCGACACGATGGCCCTGAGTTATCATGAATCATTAGAGCAATGAGCGAAGCCCACGTCCACCTTTTATCTAATAAATGCGCCCTTTCCAAAAGTTAGGGTTTGTTGCATGTATTAGCTCTAAAATTACTATGGTTATCTGAGTAATAGGTACCATCAAACAAATTATAACTAATTTAATGTGCCATTCACAGTTTCATAATCTGAATTAGCTCATACTTACATATGCATGGCTTAATCTTTGAGACACACATATGACTAGCAGGATCAACCAGGTAGCATCCTTCGAGACACAGCGCCAACTAGGACTGAGGCATTCCGCAAGGCTTATTGAGGCCAAAGCTGTCACGGCCATCGTTCAAAACTGATGGGACGTGGGATAAATGCTTTCACTTGGATAGGCAGAGAACGAGGCCACTCTTATCACAACACTTTTCGCACCCGAGGGGACGACCGAGTGCCTGTGTGCCAAAACAGCCTCATGCCGAAGCAACCCACACTTGGAGCATAAGGCCCAGCATAGGTTTCAACCCATGCCCACAAGGGACATGGTGCAAAGACAATCAACTCGAATCATCAAATTTTTTTTGTGAAGGCACGTAACACAGGGTCCTAATGTCACCCATGAAAAGCCAACATTTGGCTCGGGGTTGAGCTTGAAGCGACATGCTAGCCACGTCACACAAATACTGGGCACGGGAGGCATGCCTCAGCAAACTCCAGTAGGCACGGCATGGGCAGCTTACCTAGCATGTGGCAACGGTAGGTGCGCCAGCCAGGCCACGGGCACCTATCTCGAGCGAGCCCTATTGTCCTTGACCCTCGACATGGTGCCCAAGGAGCGAGCCAGGGGGGCCACGTCACATGGACCTTGGGCACGAAAGGCATGCGTCGGCAGCCCCAGTAGGCATGGCATGGGCCAAGTGCCTAGTGTGCGACAGCGGTGGGCATGCCAGCCAGGCCACTGGTGGCCATCGTGAGCCAACCCCATCATCCTTGTCCCTTGGCGTAATGCCCAGCAAATGAGCCAGGGGATCACGTCGGACAAACCCTGGGCATGGGAGGCATGCCTTGGTAGCCCCTAGCTGACACGGCATGGGTTGCTTGCCCAGTGTGCTACAGTGTAGATGCACCAGCTAGGCCACGGGCCCCCATCGCGAGCGAGCCCCTTCATCGTTGTCCCTCGACATGGTGTCCATCGAGCAACCCAGGGGAGCCACGTCGCATAGACCTGGGCAAAGGAGGCATGCCTCGGCAGCACCCAATAGGCACGACATGGGCTGCTTGCCCAGCATGTGGCAGCGGTGGTCGCACCAGCCAGGCCACGAGCGGCCATCGCGAGCCAGCCCCCTCGTTCTTGCCCCTCGGCATAATGCCTAGCGAGTGAGCAAGGAGAGCCACATCGCATGGACCTTGGGCACAGCCCTCAACAAGTAGCGTAGGCTGTTTGCCCAGCTTGCAGCAGTGATGGACGCGCCAGCTAGGCCACGGGCGACCATCGCAAGCCAGCCCCTTCGTTCCTGCCCCTCGAGATGGTGCCCAATGAGCATGCCAAGGGAGTCGCTTCGCATGGACCTTGGACACGGGAGGCATGCCTTGGCAGCCCCCAGCAGGCACAGCATGGGCTGATTGTCCAGCATGCGACAGTGGTGGGTGCACCAGCCAGACCAGGGTGCCCATCGCGAGCCAGCCCCCTTGTCCTTGACCTTCGATGTGCTACCCAGCGAGCGAGCCAGGAGAGTCGCATCTCATGGTCCCTGGGCACAGGAAGCATGCATTGGCAGACCGCAGCAGGCATGGCATGGACCAAATGCCTAGCGTGCGGTAGCGGTGGGTGCATTAGCCATGCCACTGGCGCCCATCGCGACCCATCCCCGTCATCCCTGTCCCTTGACATAGTGCCCAATGAGCGAGCCAGGGGGGCCACATCACAAGGACCCTGGCCATGGGAGGCATGCCTCGGCAGCCCTCAGCAAGCACGGCATGAGCCAAGTGCCCAACGTGTGGAAGCGATAGGCGTGCCAGCCAGGCCAGTGGCACCCACGTGAGTTAGTCCCCTTGTCCCCGAACCTCAACGTAGTGCCCAGCGAACGAGCCAAGGGAGCCACGTCTCATGGACCCTAGGCACGGGAGGCATTATTCAGCAACCTTCAACAAGCATGATGGGCATTGGAGGCATGCCTCGGCAGCCCCCAACAGGCACAGCATGGGCTGCTTGCCTAGCGTCCGGCAGTAGTGGGCGTGCTAGCCAGGCAACAAGTGCCCATCGTGAGCCGGCCCCCTTGTCCCTGCCCCTCAACATGGTGCCCAGCTAGAGGGCCAGGGGAGCCATGTTGCACGGACCCTGGGCATGGGAGACATGCCTTGGTAGCCCCCAGCAAGCACAGCATGGGCTGCTTGCCCAGTGTGCGGCAGTGATGGGCGCGCCAGCCAGGCCACGGGTGCCTATCGTGAGCTAGCCTCCTCGTCCTTACCCCTCAACTTAATGCCTAGTGAGCGAGCCAGGGGAGCCATGTCGCATGGACCCTGGGCACGGGAGGCATGCCTTGCAGCCTCTAGCAGGCATGGCATGGGCTGCTTGCCCAGTGTGCGGCAGTGACGGTCGTACCAGCCAAGCCACGGGCGCCCATCGTGAGCCAACCCCGTCGTCCTTACCCCTCAACATCGTTCCCAGCGTGCAAGCCAGGGGTGCCACAATAGTCCCTAGCAAGAATGGCGCCAGCCTTGACAGGGCCGCCGCACACTAGCCAGCCATGAGCATGTTGTGAGACTCGGCACGTGCTATGGGTGTTGATTTCAAAATGCAAGCTGCGTTTGGTCGTGTCCCCTGGTTGTGATGGACCCTAAGGGCAGCCATGGGGTGGCTGGAGGTGCGCTGGACAGGGCAGCCAGCATGCACCCTAGGCCAGGCAGAGGCACAGCTGCCCTAGCTTATTGGCTACAATGCTCGGTTGTGAAATTGGTGTGAATTAATGGTCTTTTCATCACGAAATTGGTCCCAAAATGACTCAAATAAATCATCTAATTCATAAGGAGTCTGCCCCTGAAGTTTGGGATCATTTCAACTCATGGGCTATTTTTGATGATTTTTTCAATTTTTGGCTGTAAAAAATTCATTAAAAAAATTTAATCCCCAAAAAATTCTGAAATTTTTTCTAGTGGTAGATATGATTATTCTCCATTTATTTACATAATTCCAGCTCAAAATTCCAAGAAAATAATTTTTTAGACCCATTATGATGGCTCAGACATATTGATGTTTCCTTTTGCTAGGAGTAAAATTTCATTTAAGACTCTTTAGGGGGGTGGTGGTCACCAAGCTTGCTGGGTGCTAACCAGCCATGCGTGCTCCCCCCCTGCCCATCCCACATAGGTAGGCCCTGGGCTTAGGGAACCCAGCGTGCATGGCATGGGCAGTGTGGCTTGCAGCCTTGCCCATCCAACCAATGGTGCGTGGCTATGGCAGCCACCATCGCCAGCAGGCAGGCGATAGATGACGTCAGTCGAAGAGTATGTGATGCCAGATCAGTAGCTAACAGAGTGGGAAAAATATGGGAAACAAAATCCGTTAAATGGTGGTCAATGAAACGAGAAAAACCGTGGGATAATGAGCTAGGATGTGGCTAGACAAGCTCGACGGTTAAATCACTGGGGGGATTTCCAGCATGCGAAGTGCTTTGTCGCAGGCCCTCAAGAAGGCAAACACAGGGTTGGATCCTGATGCTTAGGCTTGCCTAGGCGGACTCATTGTGCAGTGCGATGGACGACACAATCGTCGACCGTTAGCATCGAGCGAGCCACACGGCCAGCCTGGGCACCATGTGACACCCCTACTGCCAAGGCCTCATTGGTGGGAAAAACATGAGAAACGAGATCCGTTAAATCGTGCGATAATGAGTTGGGATGTGGCTAGACAAGCACGATGGTATGGGCGACGAAGCTAACGATGATGCATGCAATGCGAGGGCCAAATCGTTGGGGGGATTTCAAGCATGCAGAGTGCTTCATTGTAGGCCCACGAGACGGTGGACGCAGGGTTGGACCCCAACACTCAGGCTTGCCGAGGCGCACTCGTTGCACAGAGCAATCGACGAAATAATCATTAACCGTCAACATCGAGCGAGCCACACGGCCAGCTTAGGCCTAGCGTGACCCCCCTGCTGCCAAGGCCTCATTGGTAGGAAAAACGTGGGAAACGAAATCCACTAAATCATAGGATAAAGAGCTGGGATGTGGCTAGACAAGCACGATGGTATGGGCAGCGAAGCTAACGATGATGCATGCTATGCGAAGGCTAAATCGCTGGAGGGATTTCAAGCATGCGGAGTGCTTCGTCACAGGCCCTCAAGGTGGTGGACGTAAGGTTGGATCCCAACACTCAGGCTTGCCGAGGCAGACTCGTTGCGTAGCATGATCGACGAGACGATCGTCAGCCATCAACATCGAGCGAGCCACATGGCCAGCCTGGGCACTGCGTGACACCCTTGCTGCCAAGGCCTCCTCGACGGTCCCTTGCCATCAAAGAATCATCCCTTGCTATCGTAACAATTTTGCACTTAGCGGCTTGGGTGCAGCGGCACTCGATGACCTGCATGATCGTTGGGCCTTTCGCTCATTGCTCGTGGCTTGACTGGTGCGCCCACCATTGCTGCAAGCTAGGCAAGGAGCCCATGCCACCTGCTGAGGGCTGCTGAGGCGTGCCTCCCGCGCCCAAGGTCCATGCGATGCGGCTTCCCTTGCTGGCTCGCTGGGCACCATGTTGAGGGACAACGATGAAGGGGCTGGCTCACGATGGGAGCTCGCAACCTGGTTGGTGCGCCCACGCTGCAGCACGCTGGGCAAGCAGCCCATGCCGTGCCTGTTGGCGGTAACCGAGGCATGCCTCCCATGCCTAGGGTTCATGCAACGTGACTCCCATGGCTCGCTCGCTGGGCACTACGTCAAGGGACAAGATGAAGGGGTTGGCTCACGATGGGCGCCAGTGGCCTGGCTGGCGCGCCCACCGCTGCTATACGTCGGGTAGTTGGCCCATGCCATGCCTGTTGAGGCTATCAATGCGTGCCTCTTGTGCCCAGGTCCATGTGACATAGCCCCCTGGCTCGATCGCTCAGCATTATGTCGATGGTCAGGGACGATAGGGCTCACTCGAGATGGGCGCCCGTGGCAAGGGGAGCCGCATCGCACAGACCTTGGGCATCGGAGGCATCCCCTTGGCAGCCCCAGCAGCCCATGCCATGCCTGCTGAGGGCTGCCAAGGCATGCCTCTCATGCCCAGGGTTCGTGCGACGCGACTCCTCTGGCTTGCTCCTTGGGCACCATGTTGAGGGTTAAGGACGAAGGGCCTGGCAAGTGATAGGCGCCAGTGGCTTGGCTGCCACGCCTACTACTGCGACACACTGGGCAAGCTGCCCATGCTATGCCTATTGGGGGCTGCTGAGGTATGCCTACCGTGCCCAGGGTTCATGTGAAGCAGCTCCCCTAGCTCACTTACTAAGCAGTTCTTTACCGAGGGACAACATCGAAGGATAAGTTTCAGTTACATATATATATATATATTATTAGAGTAACACTTGGTTCCCCAATGTTTTCCAATATGTTTCCAAGTGTTTTTCCATTGTGTTTCTTATTCTTTACAAGCGTAAAGGACTTGCTTCGTTTTCTAGGTCATTATCTTGAGGGACGATTTCAGACCTTGGGGCATCGATTGCCGAAAAAGGAGGGATAATTGTTGTGGGGGTTCGGTAAGGGGGAGGGGGGGAGGGACAAATCAAAGTGACAAAGGGCTGAATCTCAGTGGATCGTGACAGCGAGGCCACTCTACCACTTACAATACCCCATCGCGTATTTAAGTCATCTACAAATGATTTTACTCGTCGCTCGATGGGAATCACACTTCAAATTAGCCTGCGAGGCTCCTCCGCGTGCAGGCTTGGCCAACGACACGCGCCTTTGGGGGCAGGGAAGCCCCTATTGTAGGTCGGCAATCGGGCGACGGGTACATGCATCGCTTCTATCCTGGATTCTGGCTTAGAGGTGTTCTATCATAATCCTGTGCACGGTAGCTTTGCGCCACTGGTTTATCAACAAAGCGTGATGACCAATTGTGCATATCAATAGATTTCTCTCGTACTAGGATGAATTACTATCACGACGCACGCATCAGTAGGTTAAAATTAACCTGTCTCACCACGGTCTAAACCCAGCTCACATTCCTTATTAGTGGGTGAACGATCCAACACTTAGTGAATTCTGCTTCATAATGATAGGAAGAACTGACATCAAAGGATCAAAAAGCAACGTCGCTACGAATGCTTGGCTACCACAAGCTAGTTATCCTTGTGGTAACTTTTCTGACACCTCTAGCTTTAAATTTTAAAGGCCTAAAGGATCGATAGGCCACGCTTTCACGGTTCATATTAGTACTGGAAATCAAAGTCAAATGAGCTTTTACCCTTTTGTTCCACACGAGATTTTTGTTCACGTTGAGCTCATTTAGGAAACCTTTGTTATCTTTTAACAGATGTGCTGCCCCAGCCAAACTCCCCACCAGACAATGTCTTTTGCCCGAATCGGTAGGCCAAAGCTGACCTTGGGTTCAAAAAGAGGGGCAACTCCCTGCCTTTGATTCACGAAATAAGTAAAATAACGTTAAAAGTAGTGGTATTTCACTTTTACCGTTTTCGGCTCCCACTTATCCTACAGCTCTTAAGTCATTTCACAAAGTCAAACAAGAGTCAAGCTCAACAAGGTCTTCTTTTCCCACTAATTTTGCCAAGCCCGTTCCTTTGGCTATGGTTTCGCTGGATAATAGACAGAGATAGTGGGAACCTCGTTAATCCATTCATGCGCGTCACTAATTAGATGACGAGGCATTTGGCTACCTTAAAAAAGTCATAGTTACTCCCGTTGTTTACCTGCGCTTGGTTGAATTTCTTCACTTTGACATTCAGAGCACTGGGCAGAAATCACATTCATGAGCATCCGCAAGGACTATCACAATGCTTTGTTTTAATTAAACAGTCGGATTCCCTTTGTCCGTACCAGTTCTGAGTTGGTTGGTTGACGCCCAGGGAAGGCCCTTGAAGGAACCGTTCCTGGTTCATCCCTCGGCCGGCACATAGTGACTCGTTCCCGCCGTGGGAGCAGCTCGAGCAATCCACCGACAGCCGACAGGTCTAGGATTGGAACCCCCGTGCCCAATCCTTAGAGCCAATCCTTTTCTTGAGGTTACGGATCCGTTTTGCCGACTTCCTTTGCCTGCATTTTTCCATGGACCGGAGGCTGTTCACCTCGGAGACCTGATGCGGTTATGAGTACGACCGGGAGTAGAAGGCACTCGGTCCACTAGATTTTTAAGGGCCGTCGGGAGTGCACCGGACACCACGCGACGTGCGGTGCTCTTCCAGCTGCTGGATCCTACCTTCGGCTGAGCCATTCCCAGGGTGGGCAGGCTGTTAAACAGAAAAAGATAACTTTCTTTGGGGCCCTCGTCAACGTATCTGGACTCCTTAACGTTGTCGTCAGTCACCACGTCTCGGTTCTAAAATTTTAACCAGATCCCCTTTTGAAGCTCGTGCCAAGGCACTATTCGACGGGCTTCCTTCGTCTCTTAGGATCAACTAATCCATATGCAAGTGCCATTCACATGGAACTTTTCCCCTCTTCGGCCTTCAAAGTTTTCGTTTGAATATTTGCTATTACCACCAAGATTTGCACCAACGGCCGCTTCGCTCGAACTAGTGCCTTAGATTTTACGGTGACCACTGCGCCCTCTTACTCATTGGGGCTTGGTCCTTGCCCTAACGACCGGGTATAGGTCGCGCGCTTTAATGCCATCCATTTTTTAGGCTAGTTGATCCAGTAGGTGAGTTGTTACACACTCCTTAACAAATTTCGACATCCATGACCATCGTCCTGCAGTCTTAATCGACCAAGTCCTTTTGTGGGTTCTAGGTTAGTGTGCAATTAGGCACTGTAACCCAACTTTCAGTTCATCCCGCATCATCAGTTCTACTTACCAAAAATGGCCCACTTAGAGCTCTTAATTTCGTGGGATGGCTCAACAAAGCAGCCACCCCGTACTACCTATTTAAAGTTTGAGAATAGGTCGAGGGCATTGCGCCCCTGATGCCTCTAATGATTGGCTTACCCTGATAGAACTCACATCTAAGCTCCAGCTATCCTGAGGGAAACTTTAGAGGGAACCAGCTACTAGATAATTTGATTAGTCTTTCGCCCTTATACCCAAGTCAGATGAACGATTCGCATGTCAGTATCACCACAGGCCTCCACCAGAGTTTCCTCTGGCTTCGCCCTGCTCAGGCATAGTTCACCATCTTTCGAGTCTCGACAGGCATGCTCGCACTCGATCCCTTCTCAAAAGATTGAGGTCAGTCGGTGGTGCACTTGCGAGGGATCCCACCAATCAGCTTCCTTGCACCTTACGGGTTTACTCGCCCATTAACTCGCACATATGTTAGACTCATTGGTTTGTGTTTCAAGATGGGTCGAATAGGGAGCCCATTGGCCAACACTGAAAGCACACAGGTGCCGAAGCACTATTGTGATGGCGCGCGCTGCCAGCCACAATCTCGAAGATAACGTCTCCGCGAGCGTACCAAAGGCTCAGGCTTAGGACACCATCGCGATCCACGTTGATCCAAACCCCGAGTCGACCGGTGGATCGAATCGAGGCCGTTCCACATCCAACCGAGGTGCATAGCCAGCCCTCATCCGTTTCCCTCTTGACAATTTCAAGCACTCTTTTACTCTCTTTTCAAAGTCTTTTTTATCTTTTCCTTACAGTACTTGTTCGCTATCAATCTCTTGCCCGTATTTAGCCTTGGACAAAATTTATCGCCCTATAGGAGCTACATTCCCAAACAACCTGACTCGTTGACAACATCATGGTGCGATAGGGTCCTAGCGAGACGGGGCTTCCACCCTCTCCAACGCACCTTTCAAGAGGACTTGGGCCCCAGTCCGTCGGTGAGGACATTTCTTCGTACTACAATTTGGGCATGCTTTTTTGTTCGAGTTCCTTGGTGCATCCCGCGCTGTGGGTTTTGTTTTTGCCACACAAGGTGGGACGAGGGGCTCGAAAGGCCTCCGCCCCGCCGATGTGTTTATAACTATTCACGGGTTATTTCACCCAGCGAGTTTTTGACAAAGATCCTTCCACAGGTTCACCTATAAAAACCTTGTTATGACTTCTCCTTCCTCTAAATGATAAGGTTCAGTGGACTTCTCGGGACGTCACAAGTGACAAACCGCTTACGTCGTCGCGATCCGAACACTTCACCGAACCATTCAATCGGTAAGAGCAACGGGCGGTGTGTACAAAGGGCAGGGACATAGTCAACCCGAGCTGATGACTCGCACTTTCTAGGAATCCTCGTTAAAGACCAACAATTGCAATGATCTATCCCCATCATGATGAAATTTCAAAGATTACCCCGGCCTACCAGCCAAGGGCATCACAGACTTGTTTTTACCTCAAACTTTCTTGGCCTAAGCGACCATAGTCCCTCTAAGAAGTCGGCCGTCGAGGGTCACCTCCACGTAGCTAGTTAACAGGCTGAGGTCTCGTTTGTTAATGAAATTAACTAGACAAATCGCTCCACCAACTAAAAATAGCCATGCACCACCACCCATAGAATCAAGAAGGAGCTCTCAATCTGTCAATCCTTACTATGTCTGGACCTAGCAAGTTTCTCCATGTTGAGTCAAATTAAGTCGCAGGCTCTGTTCCTAGTGGTGTCCTTCCATTAATTTCTTTAAGTTTCAGCCTTGCGACCATATTTCCTTCAGAACCCAAAGACTTTGATTTCTCAGAAGGTGCTAGCGGAGTCCTAAAAGCAACATCTACTAATCCTTGGTCGGCATCATTTATGGTTGAAACTAGGACGGTATCTGATCATTTTCGAGCCCCCAACTTTCATTCTTGATTAATGAAAACATCCTTGGCAAATGCTTTCGCAGTTGTTTGTCTTTCATAAATCCAAGAATTTCACCTCTGACTATGAAATACGAATGCCCTCGACTGTTCCTGTTAATCGTTACTCTGATCCCGAAGGCCAACAGAATAGGATTGAAATCCTATGATATTATCCCATGTAATGTATTTGGAGCGTAGGCTTGCTTTGAGCACTCTAATTTCTTCAAAGTAATAGCGTCGGAGGCACGATTTAGCCAATTAAAGCTGGGAGTGCATCGCCGGCAGTAGGGATGAGCTAACCGGTGCACACCATAGGCAGATCGGTCGACCCATCCCAAGGTCCAACTAAGAGCTTTTTAATTGCAATAACTTAAATATACGCTATTGGAGCTGGAATTATCGCGGCTACTGGCACTAGACTTACCCTCCAATGGATCCTCGTTAAGGGATTTCGATTGTACTTATTCTGATTACCAGACTTGAAGAGCTCGGTATTGTTATTTGTTGTCACTACCTCCCTATGTTAGCATTAGGTAATTTATGCGCCTGCGGCCTTCCTTGGATATGGTAACCATTTCTCAAGCTCTCTCTCTAGAATCAAACCCTTATTTTTCGTCACCCATCACCACCATAGTAGGTGTCACACCGTCTGTTACGGGATCAGTGCAATCCTAGTGTGATGGCACTAAGTGTGTCCACCTAGTCAGCCTAACTTTCTAAGCCCACGCAAAGCGAAAAAGAAGAGACAACAGTGTAAAAAAAAAAGTAAGGAGACAGTATTACGAGAATTTTTTCTCAACCTTTATTCGAAATAAATGAACTATTTACAAAAGAATGGTCTCTCTCTAAGAGTACCCAAAGCCTCTAGCTACCCACACACTTCAATTTGTATTACTAAATGTCTTTACAATTGAACCCAAGCCCTTTTTCTATACTAGTTGAGGAGTGTCCTACTCGAACACTCTCTCTTAGTTATCCCACATCTTTCGGATAGGCCACCTAATCTTGATCACGAATCTTTTATCCCATTGGGACTTATCTTCAAAATTTAGATAGCATCCTTGTCCCACAAGGACTTCCTATAAGTTAAGGATCTTCATATAGCATCCTTCTCCCGCAAGGACTTTCCATGAATCAAGGATATTTAGATAGTATCCTCTTCCCGCAAGGACTCTCCATTTGGATAGCATCCTTCTCCTACAAGGACTTTCCATGAGTCAAGGATATTGGGATAGCATCCTTCTCCTGCAAGGACTCTCCTTGAGTCAAGGATCTCATCTCCTTTAAAGTCTTTTCCAAGCCTTCTTATCCATTTTCAATCGGTTTGGATAGGCTTAAGGAGGTGGTTTTCGTTTAGGACTCTTTTCGAGCCTTGTCTCCCTGGGCTTTCAGGATAGACATCTCTTTTTTATCCTTCTATCGCCTTAATTCTCCTTTAGCCAATAGCCATGTCCTTTCTTTGTGGAATATTTTCGCTTGCTAGACTTTCCATCCATGCTAAGCTGGGTTCCCGAAATCTACCCAGTGTTCTCGTCACTAGACACATTCACAGCACTATGTGTTAGTGCTTGCTTGAGGCATCTCTTTTTCATCCCTCACTCCACAATGTTCCTAGCTCATCAGTGTATCTTGCCACTATGAGTATGAAACTTGATTTCTCATCAAGTCTCCCACATTCGTTTCCATATCTAACTCATGCGTTTTTGCCTTGCTAGCATGGACCTCCGCACTTGTAGGTCCAGGCATGGAGCAAGACTCACCATGCCCATGCCTTGGCACTCAAATTCAAGGGTCTGACAAATCACCCTCACCAGAAGAACCAGACACCATCATTGGCTTATTGTTGTGGTACGCCTTGATTTGGTCCTCAAATTGCCACAATGTGGTATATTTTTCCTAACTTGTATCCACCTCATTGGTGCCTTTCCACTAGACTAAGTAATATGTCCTCTGATTCACCTTACTATAGCCCTCTGTTCAATGATCAAGAATTTTTTCTATCTCCTTGTTAAATTCAACTCGAGTTTCCAGTAGTGCATGCTTAGCCTGCTTGCGTCCGTGATCGGCATCTTCTTGAAACTCTTTAAGGAAGCTCACGTGGAATGTTGAGTGCAACCTTAGATATTCCGGTAGCTTTAACCCCTAAGCTACTGCTCCAACCTTCTTCCCGATCATATGATCAACATTTCTCCTCGAAGGCAATGTCTTGAGGAGTTCTGATGGCATCCTGCTGTTGAATCCCATCAACACTTCAGCACTCTCGTCAGGTTCCTCCACCACCTGATCTGGTTTTGCCTCGAATAGTGCTGCCAGCATCATCACTTCACCCTTTTGTAGTTCTGACTTCAACTACTTTGCATATTGCAACCTGATCTGCTTCTTATTTACCGAAAGCTCCCTTGCTACTTTGGTTCTGATTAGGCTTGGGGCTCGCTCATTAACCACGAGTAATCCACCTAAGTGGGGCATCACCAATGCCTTGGCTTGTTTGAAGAATTCTAGAATCAAGATAGCATCGAAGTCATCTAACTGAGTTATCATGAAGTTGGATGTACCTTTCCATTCGCCACTTAGAGGCGTTCAGTCATCATCCAGCGCACGGTAGCTTCGCTCCACTGGCTTTTCAACCAAGCGTAATGACCAATTGTGCGAATCAACGGTTCTTCTCGTACTAGGTTGAATTACTATTGTGACACGGGCATCAATAGGGTAACACTTAACTGTCTCACGATAGTCTAAACCCAGCTCATGTTCCCTATTAGTGGGTGAACAATCCAACACTTGGTGAATTCTGCTTCACAATGATAGAAAGAGCCAACATTGAAGGATCAAAAAGCAACGTCGCTATGAACACTTAGCTACCATAAGCTAGTTATTCCTGTGGTAACTTTTCTGACACGTCTAAATTTAAATTTTGAAGGTCTAAAGGATCGATAGGTCATGCTATCATGGCTCATATTCGTACTGAAATCAGAATCAAATGAGCTTTTACCATTTTTTTCCACACAAGATTTTTGTTCTCGTTGAGCTCATCTTAGAACACCTGCGTTATCTTTTAACAAATGTGCCGCCCCGAGCTAAACTCCACACCTGACAATGTCTTTCGCCCAAAAAGAGGGGCGACACCCCACTTCCAATTGACGGAATAAATAAAATAACATTAAAAGTAGTGGTATTTCACTTTCGTTGTTTTCGGCTCCCACTCATCCTGCAGCTCTCAAGTCAATTCATAAAAGTTGGACTAGAGTCAAGCTCAACAAGGTCTTCTTTCCCCGTTGATTCTGCCAAGCTTGTTCCCTTGGCTATGGTTTCGTTGGATAGTAAACAGGGACAATGGGAATCTCGTTAATCCATTGATGCGCGTCACTAATTAGATGACGAGGCATTTGGATACCTTAAGAGAGTCATAGTTATTCCCACCGTTTACCTGCGCTTGGTTGAATTTCTTCACTTTGATATTCAGAGCACTGGGCAAAAATCACATTACGTGAGCATCCGCAGTGACCATCGCAATACTTTGTTTTAATTAAATAGTCGGATTCCCCTTGTCCGTACTTGTTCTAAGTTGGCTGTTCGATGCCTGGGGAAGGCCCCCGAAGGAATCGTTCCTAGTTCATCCCCCTGTCAGCACGCGATGACCTGCTCTCATCGCGAGAGCAACTCGAGCACTCCACCAATAGTCAACGGGTTCAGGACAGAGACCCTCGTGCCCAACCCTTAGAGCCAATCCTTTTGCTGACTTCCCTTGCCTACATTATTCCATCGACCAGAGGCTGTTCATCTTGGAGACCTGATGTGGTTAGGAGTACGATCGGGCACAAAAGGCACTGGGTCCACCAGATTTTCAAGGGCCGTCGGGAGCGCACCAGACACCACGCGATGTGCGGTGCTCTTCCAGCCACTGGACCCTAACTCCAACTGAGTCGTTTCCAGGGTGGGCAGGTTGTTACCAGAAAACATAACTCTTTTCGGGGTCCCTGTCGACGTCTTCGGACTCCCTAACATTATCGTCAGCCGCTATGTCCCAGTTCCAAAATTTTAACCGGATCTTCTTTCGAAGCTCACATCGAGGCCCTATTCGACGAGCTTCCCCCGTCTCTTAGGATCGACTAACCCATGTGTAAGCGCCGTTCACATGGAACCTTTCCCTTCTTCGGCCTTCAAAGTTCTCATTTGAATATTTGCTATTACCACAAAAATCTGCATCGATGGTCGCTTCGTCTGGGCTCACGCCCTGGGTTTTGCGATGACCACCGCGCCCTCCTACTCGTTAGGGCTTGGCATTTGCCCCAACGGTCGGGTATAGGTCGCATGCTTCAGGCATATGTCACCATCTTTCAAGTCCCAACATGCATACTCGCACTCGAACCCTTCTCAAAAGATCGAGGTCGATCGGCGGTGCACCCACGAGGGATCTCGCTAATCAGCTTCCTTGTGCCTTCCGGGTTTACTCGCCCATTGACTCGTACGCATGTCAGACTTCTTGGTCCATGTTTCAAGATGGGTCGAATAGGGAGCCTGCTGGCTGACGTTGAAAGCACGCAGATGCCAAAGCATCACCGTGATGGTGTGCACTGCCAGCAATGATTTCAACAATGACGTCTTTGCAAGCGTATCAAAGACTCGAGCTTGGGCCACTGTCTCAATCCGCATCGGTCCACACCCTGAGTCAATGGGCAAACTGGCTCGTGGCCGTTCCACATCCGACTGAGGTGCATCGTTGGCCCTCATCGACTCCCCTTTCGACAATTTCAAGTACTCTTTGACTCTTTTTTCAAAGTCCTTTTCATCTTTTCCTTGCGGTACTTATTCGTTATCGATCTCTCGTCCGTATTTAGCCTTGGATAGAATTTTCCAGCCTATTAGGGCTGCATTCCCAAACAAGACAGTGCCTTGTGGTGCGACAAGGTTCGAACGAGACGGGGCTCTCACCCTCTCCAGCCCCGATCCATCACTAAGGACGCTTTGCTAGACTGTAATTCGAGCATCGAAGGTGCATGGTTTTCAAGCTGGGCTTTTCCCGGTTCGCTTGTCATTACTACGAGAATCCTTGTTAGTTTCTTTTCCATCACTTATTGATATGCTTAAACTCAGTGGATGGTCCCGCCTAACCCGGGGTCGCATCTCCATTGATCGATCGTTGGGTTCATGAGCCGCAAGTGAGTGATGCGCACATGAGGGAGTACGAGGCTTTCTCTAATTCATAAGGTTCAATGGGCTTCTCGCAACGTCATGAGCAACGAACTGCCCACGTCGCCGCGATCCAAACTCTTCACTGGACCATTCAATCGGTAGGAGTGACGGGCAGTGTGTACAAAGGGCAGGGACGTAGTCGACGTGAGCTGATGACTCGTGCTTACTAGGAATTCCTCGTTGAAGACCAACAATTGCAATGATCTATCCCCATCACAATGAAATTTCAAAGATTACTAGGGCCTGTCGATCAAGGCTATAAACTTATTGAATACATCAATGTAGTGTGCATGCCTTAAACTTCCCACGTTTTTCTAACCGATGAGGCCTTGGCAGCAGGGGTGTCACGCCGTGCCCAGGCTAGCCGTGCGGCTCGCTCGATGCTAACGGCCGATGATCATGTCGTCGATCGCGCTGCACAATGAGTCTGCCTAGGCAAGCATGAGCATCGGGATCCAACCTCGCGTCTGCCGCCTTGAAGGCCTACGGTAAAGCATTTTGCATGCTCGAAATCCCCCTAACGATTTGGCTCTCGCGTAGCATGCATTATCGTTAGCTTCGCCGCCCGTACTGTCAAGCTTCTCTAGCCACAACCCAGCTCATTATCCCATGATTTTTCTCGTTTCGTTGCCCACAATTTAGCGGATTTTTTTTCCCACATTTTCCCCACTCCATTGGCTACTAATCGAGCATCCCACACTCTTCGACCGACTTCACCGGCCGCCTGCCAGCCAATGATGGTGGCCACCATAGCCACTCACCATCGGCTGGATGGGCAAGGCAGTAAGCCGCCCTGCCCATGCCATGCGCGCTAGGTTTCCCAAGCCTAGTGCCTGCCCATGTGGGATGGGCTAAGGAGGAGCACACATGGCCCGTTGGCACCCAGCAAGCTAGGTGATACCTCCCCCCTAAAGAGTCTTCAATGAAATTTCACTTTTGGCAAGAGGAAATATCAATATATCTGAGCCATCATAATGGGTCCTAAAAATTTTTTACCCAGAATTTTGAGCTGAAATTTTGTAGATAAATGGAGAATAATCATATCTACCACTAGAAAAAATTTTAGAATTTTCTGGGGAATAAAATTTTTTTAATGAATTTTTTACAGTCAAAAATTAAAAAAATCATCAAAAATAGCCCATGAGTTGAAATGATCCCAAAGTTCAGGGGCAGACTCCTCATGAATTATAAGATTTATTTGGGTCATTTCGGGATGAATTTCGTGATGAAAGACTGTCAATTCACACCAATTTCGCAAGTGGGCATTGTGGCCAACAGGCTAAAGTAGCTATGCCTTTGCCTGGCCCAGGGTGCATGCTGCCTGCGCTGTCAAGCGCACCTCCAGCCACCCCATGGCTGCCCTTAGGGTCCATCACAGCCAGGGGACACGGCGAAGCCTAACTTGCCCATGAAATGGACACCCACAGCACGTGCCGAGCCTCACAGCATGCTCGCGACTGGCTCGCGTGGGGCGCCCCTGGCTAGGCTGGTGTCGTGCTTGCTGGGGACTATGATCGAACCCATGGCTCACATGATGGACACCATGTCAAGGGGCAGGGACGAGGGCAATGGCTTGCGATGGGCACCCGTGGCCTGGCTAACGCGCCCACCGCTGCCGCACGTTGGGCTAGCAGCCCATACCGTGCCTACTGGGGGCTGCCGAGGCATGCCTCCATTGCCAAAGGTCCATGCGATGTGACTCCTTTGGCTCACTCGCTGGGCACCATGTCGAGCGGCAGGGACGAAGGGGTTGGCTCACGATGGGCGCTCGTGGCCTAACTGGCGCGCCCACCGCTGTCACACGCTGGGCAAGCAGCTCATGCCATGCCTACTAGGGGCTATCGAGGCATGCCTCCCTTACCCAGGGTCCATGTGATGTGCCTCCACTGGCTTACTCATTGAGAAGTAAGTCGAGGGGCAGGGACGAGGGGGTTGGCTCGTGATAGGCACCGGTGGCCTAGCTGGCACGCCCACCCTGCCGCATGCTGGGCTAGCAGCCCATGCCGTGCCTATTGGGGGCTGTCGAGGCATGCCTCCAGTGCACAGGGTCCGTGGGACACGGCTCCCCTAGCTCGCTCGTTGAGCAGTAAGTCGAGGGGCACGGACGAAGGGGCTGGCTGGCGCCCGTGGCCTGGCTGGCGCTCCCACTGCTGCCACACACTGGGCAAGCAGGCCATGCCGTGCCTGCTGGGGCTGCTCAGGCATGCCTACCCTGCCTAAGCTCCATGCGATGCGACTCCACAGGCTCACTCGTTGGGCAGTAAGTCGAGGGGATGGCTCCCGATGGGCGCTCGTGGCCAGGCTAGCGTGCCCACCGCTGCCGCACACGGGGCAAGCAGCCCATGCCTTGCCCTCTAGGGGCTGCCGAGGCATGCCTTTTATGCCTAGGGTCCGTGCGACGTGGCTCCCCTGGCTTGCTCACTGGGCACCATGTCGAGGGGCAGGGACGAGAGGGCTGGCTCGCAATAGGCACCCGTGGCTTGGCTAGCGCGCCCACCGCTGCCGCATGCTGGGCTAGCAGCCCATGCTGTGCCTACTGGGGGCTGCCGAGGCATGCCTCTCATGCCCAGGGTCCATGTGATATGGCTCCCCTGGCTCACTCGCTGAGCTGTAAGTCGAGGGGCAAGGATGAGGGGGTTGGCTCGCGATGGGCGCCCGTGGCCTGGCGGGCGCACCCACCCCTGCCACACACTGGGCTAGCAGCCCATGCCATGCCTACTGGGGGTTGTCGAGGCATGCGTCCAGTGCACAGGGTCCATGGGACGCGGCTCCCCTGGCTCGCTCGTTCAACAGTAAGTCGAGGGGCACGGACGAAGGGCTGGCTGGCGATGGGCGCTCGTGGCCTGGCTGGCACGCCCACTGCTGCCGCACGCTGGGCAAGCAGGCCAAGCCATGCCATGCCTGCTGGGGGCTGCTGAGGCATGCCTACCCTGCCCAAAGTTCGTGCAACGCGGCTCAACTGGCTAGCTCGTTAGGTAGTAAGTCGAGGGGCTGGCTCGCGATGGGCATCCGTGGCCAGGCTAGCGCGCCCACCGTTGCCGCACGCAGGGCAACCAGCCAATACCTTGCCTGCAGGGGGCTGCCAAGGCATGACCCTTGTGCCTGGGGTCCGTGCAATATGGCTCCCCTGGCTTGCTCGCTGGGCACCATGTCGAGCGGTAGGGGGCTGGCTCGTAATGGGCACCCGTGGCTTGGCTGGCGCGCCCACCGCTGCCGCATGCTGGGCTAGCAGCCTATGCCATGCCTACTGGGGGCTGATGAGGCATGCCTTTCATGCCCAGGGTCCATGTGACGTGGCTCCCCTGGCTCGCTCGCTGAGCTGTAAGTCGAGGGGTAGGGACAAGGGGGTTGGCTGGCAATGGGCGCCCGTGGCCTACTTAGCGTGCCCATTACGGCCTCACACTGGGCAAGCAGCGCATGCAGTGCCTGCAGGGGGTTGCCAAGGCATGCATCGTGTGCCTAGGGTCCGTGGGATGCGACTCCCTTGGCTCGCTCACTGAGCAGTAAGTCCAAGGGCATGGATGAAGGGGCTGGCTCGCGATGGGCGCTCGTGGCCTGGCTGGCGCACCCACTGCTGCCGCACGCTGGGCAAACAGGCCATGCTGTGCTTACTGGGGGCTGCTGAGGCAAGCCTGCCCGGCCCAGGGTCCGTGCAACGCGGCTCCACTAGCTCGCTCGTTGGGTAGTAAGTCGAGGGGGCTGGCTCATGATGGGCTTCCGTGGCCTGGCTGACGCACCCACCGCTGCTGCACGCTAAGCCCTTGGCTAATGCTGTGTCTCCTGGGGCTGTCGAGGCATGCCTCCCATTTCCATGTTTTGTGCGACGTGGCTCCCCTTGCTCCCCATGCCGTGCCTCCCACGAATCAATGCTAGGTCTTCCAATGATAGCATCATCCTGCATACGGGTGCGCCACCACAACTTAGCATCACTAGATAAGTACATGGATGTGATCATTACTTGGTCGTTTATGGGCACTCGAGCAGTTTTGAAATACTGCTCCATATTCCATAAGTAATTCTCCAACTCCTTGGCGTTCCTCTCTCCAGAGAACAGCTTTGGTTTTGGCACCTTCAGTTTAGCCACAGTAAAGTCTGCTCCTACTGTTGATGTATGGGCAGCCCTTTTTAGCAACAACATCTCGGTCTCAAGGCTCCTCACAGTCTCTTTGAGGTTTTCGATGTCCTCGACCATCAAGGATTGTCACTAGGCAATTGTCTCCATCAACTCTGCCAATGTACTTGTCGACCCCTCCGATGATGCACCAATGATCTCTTCCAATCGAGTGACACGCTCTCGCATCGACTCACTCCCTCCTGGCATAGGGCCTTGGTAGCGATAAGATCAACCACAAGTTTAAGAAAGTGGTGATCGAAACCGTGCTCTAATACCAAACTGTCACACTGTCTGTTCCTGGATCAACGCAACCCTAGTGTGATGGCGCTAAGTGCGTCCACCTAGCCAGCCTAACTTTCTAAGTCCACGCCAAGCGAAGAAGAGATAACAATGTAAAAGCAAAGTAAGGAGACAATATTACAAGAACTCTTTCTCAACCTTTATTTAAAATAAAGGAACTATTTATAAAAGAAAGGTCTCTCTCTAAGAGTACCCAAAGCCTCTAGCTACCCACACACTTGACTTTGTATTACTCAATGTCTTCACAACTGTACCTAAGCCTCTTTTTTATACTAGTTAAGGAGTGTCCTACTCAAACACTCCCTCTTAGTTATCCCATGTTTTTCGGATAGGCCACCCAATCTTGATCACGAATCTTTATTTGATTGAGGCTTATCTTCAAAGTTTGGATAGCACCCTTCTCTCATAAGGACTCTCCTTGAGTCAGGGATCTCATCTCCTTTAAAGTCTTCTCTAAGCCTTCTAATCTGATTTTAACTGGTTTGGATAGGCTTGAGGAGATAGTTTCCGTTCAGGACTCTTTTCGAGCCTTATCTCCCTTGGCTTTTGGGATAGACATCTCTTTCTTATCCTTTTATCGCCTTGATCCTCCTCTAGCCAATAGCCATATCCTTTCTTTTTAGAATATCTTTACTTGCTGGACTTTCCATCCACGCCAAGCTGGGTTCCCGGATTCTATCCTGTGTTCCCGTCATTGGACATGTTCACACCATCCGTGTGCTGGGTTCTCGGATTCTTTGATGCCAAAGGACCATCGATGAGGCGTTGGCAGCAGGGGTGTCACGCGGTGCCCAAGTTGGCTGTGTAGCTCGCTCGATTCTAACGGCCGACGATCATGTCATCAACCACAAGGTGCAACGAGTCTACCTTGGCAAGCCTGATCATTGGGATCCACCCCCGCGTTCCTCGCCTCGAGGGTCTGCGACGGAGAACTTCGCATGCTCAAAATCCCCCTAACAATTTGGCCCTCGCGTAGCATGCATCATCGTTATCTTTGTCGCTCACACCATCTTACTTGTCTAGCCACATCCCAGCTCATTATCCCATGATTTAACGGGTTTCATTTCCCGAGTTTTTCCCATCGATGAGGCCTTAGCAACAAGGGTGTCATGTTGTGCCAAAGTTGGCCGTGTGGCTCGCTCGATGCTAATGACCGATGATTGTGTCATCGATCATACTGCGCAATGAGTTCGTCTAGGCAAGCCTGAGCGTCGGTATCTAACCCCACGTCTGTCGCCTCGAGGGCCTACAACAAAGCACTCCGCGTGCTTGAAATCCTCGCAACGATTTGGCCCTCACATAGCATGCATCATCGTTAGCTTCGTCGCCCACACCGTCGAGCTTGTCTAGCCACATCCTAGCTCATTATCCCATGATTTAGTAGATTTTATGTCCCATGTTTTTCCCATCGATGAGGCCTTTGCAACAAGGGTGTCGCGCGGTGCCCAAGCTGGTCATATGGCTCGCTTGACGCTAACAACCGACGATCTTGTCGTTGATCACGCTGCATAACGAGTCCGCCCAGGCAAGCCTAAGCGCCGGGATCCATCCCTACGTCCACCGTCTTGAAGGCATACGATGAAGCACGCCACATGCTCAAAATCCCCTTAGTGATTTGGCCCTCGCGTAGCTTGCATCATCATTAGCTTTGTCGCCCACACCGTCGAGCTTGCCTAGCTACATCCCAGCTTATTATCCCACGATTTTTCTCATTTTGTTGCCCACCATTTAACAAATTTCATTTCCTACATTTTCCCTACTCTGTTGGCTTCTGATTAGGCATTCCATACTCTTCGATCGACGTCATCGGCCGCCTGCTTACCAGTGGTGGTGGCTGCCATAGCGACGCACCACTAGCTGGATTGGCAAGGCAGTAAGCCGCCCAGCCCATGCCATGCGCGCTGGGTCCCCCAAGCCCAGCGCCTGCCCATGTGGGATGGGCAGGGGGGAGCACGCATGGCTCGTTGGCAAGCTAGGTGACCACCTCCCTCATAAAGAGTCTTAAATGAAATTTCACTCTAGTAGGAGGAAACATCAATATGTTTGAGCCATCATAATGGGTCTAAAAAGTTATTTACTTTGAATTTTGAGCTGAAATTTTATAGATAAAAGGAGAATAATCATATCTACCACAAGAAAAGATTTCAAAATTTTCTGAATACTAAACTGTTTTTAATCAATTTTCTACAGGTAAAAATTGAAAAAATAGTCAAAAATAGCCCAAGAGTCAAAATGGTCCTAAACTTTAGGGCAGACTCCTCATGAATCACCCGATTCATTTTGTCATTTCAGGACCAATTTTGTGATGAAAAAGCTATCAATTCACACCAATTTTGCAACTGGGCATTGTGGCCAACAGGCTGGGGCAGCTGTGCCTCTGCCTGGCCCAGGGTGCATGCTGGCTGCCCTATCCAGCAAACCTCCAGCCACCACATGGTTGCCCTCAGGGTCCATCACAGCCAGGGGACACGGCCAAGCCTAGCTTGCTCATGAAATCAATGCCCACAGCACGCATCGAGCCTCGCTGGCTCCCGTGGGGCGCCACTGGCAAGGCTGACGCCGTGCCTGCTGGGGACTGCTGTGGCATCCCTGTCTCGCACGCTGGGCACCATATTGAGGGTAAGGACGAGGGGGCTAGCTCGCAATGGGCGCCCGTGGCCTGGCTGGCACGCCCACCACTGTCGCACGCTAGGTAAGCAGCCCATGCCGTGCCTGCTGGGGGCTGCCGAAGCATGCCTCTCATGCCCAGGGTCTGCGCGACGTGGTTCCCCTAGCTCGCTCACTGGGCACCATGTTGAGAGGTAAGAACGAGGGGGCTGGCTCGTGATGGGTGCTCGTGACCTGACTAGCACGCCCACCGCTGCCGCACGCTGGGCAAGCAACCCATATCGTGCCTATTGGGGGCTGCCAAGGCATGCCTCCCGTGCCCAGTGTCCATGCAATGTAGTTCCCCTGGCTCACTCGTTGGGCACTACATCGAGGGTTGGGGACAAGGTGGTTGGCTTGCAATGGACGCCACTGGCCTTGCGGAGGTGCCCACAGCTGCCGCACGCTAGGCACTTGGCTCATCCCATCCTTGCTAGGGGCTGTTGAGGCATGCCTCCCGTGCCCAGATCCGTGCGATGTGTCTCCCCTGGCTCGCTTGCTGGGCACTATGTCGAGGTTCGCAGACGAGAAGGCTGGCTCACAATGGGTGCCACTGGCTTGGCTGGCGCGCCCACCGCTGTCGCATGCTGGGCACTTGGCCCATGCCGTGCCTGCTGGCAGCTGCCGAGGCATGGCTCCCGTGCCCAGGGTCCATACAATGTGGCTCCCCTAGCTCACTCGCTTGGCACAGCGTCGAAGGACAGAGGTGACGGGGCTGGCTCTCGATGGGCGCCGGTGGCTTGGCTAACGCGCCCATCGCTGCCGCACACTGGGCACTTGGCCCATGCCATGCCTATTGGGGGCTGCCGACGTGTGCCTCCAGTGCCCAGGGTTCGTACAACGTGGCTCCTTTGGCTTGCTCGTTGGGCACTACCTCGAGGGTCAAGGACGATGAGGCTGGCTTAGATGGGCAGCCGTGGCCTGGCTGGCGTGCCCACTGTTGCCATATGCTGGGCAAGCAACCCATGCCACACTTGTTGGGGGCTGCTAAGGGTTGCCTCCCGTGCCTAGGGTCCATGCGACGTGGCTCCCCTAGCTCGCTCTTTGGGTAGTAAGTCGAGGAGTAGGGACGAATGGGTTCACTCGTGATGGGCACCCGTGGCTTGGTTGGCGTGGCCACCGCTGCCGCACGTTGGGTAAGCAGCCTATGCCATCCATGCTGGGGGCTGCCAAGGCATGCTTGCCTAATGCTTCTCGATATGTTTCCAAGTGTTTTTCCGTGGCATTTCTCATTCTCCGCAAGCCCAAAGGACTTGCTTTTTTTTTTTTTTTTTTTTCAGGTCATTATCTTGATGGATGATTTTAGACCTCGGGCCATCGGTTATCGAAAAGAGAGGGACAATTGTTGTGGGGGTTCAAGAGGGGGGAAGGGATGAATCGAAGTGACAAAGGGCTCAATCTCAATGGATCGTGGCAGCAAGGCCACTCTGCAACTTACGATACCTTATCGCGTGTTTAAGTCATCCACAAATGATTCTACCCATTGCTCGGTGGGAATCACACTTCAAGGCAGCCCGTGAGGCTCCTTCGTCGCATGGGCTTGGCCAACGACACGTGCCTTTTGGGGTCTGGTGGCCCCTACTGTAGGTCGACAATTAGGCAACGGGCGCATGCATCGCTTTTAGCCCGGATTCTAACTTAGAGGCGTTCAGTCATAATCCAACGCATGGTAGCTTCATGCCACTAGCTTTGCAACCAAGCGCGATGACCAATTGTGCGAATTAATGGTTCCTCTCGTACTAGGTTCAATCACTATCGTGATGAATAAAGCTAACCTATCTCACGATGGTCTAAACCCAGCTCATGTTCCCTATTGGTGGGTGAACAATCCAACACTTGGTGAATTCTAGTTCAGAATGATAGTAAAAACCGACATCGAAGGATCAAAAAGCAAAGTTGTTATGAACACTTGGCTACCACAAGCCAATTATCCTTGTGGTAACTTTTCTGACACCTCTAGCTTCAAATTTCGAAGGTCTAAAGGATCAATGGGCCACACTTTCACGGTTCGTATTCTTACTGGAAATCAGAATCAAACGAGCTTTTACCTTTTTGTTCTACACGAGATTTTTGTTCTCGTTGAGCTCATCTTAGAACACCTGTGTTATCTTTTAATAGATGTGCCGCCCCAGCCAAACTCCCCACCTGATAATATCTTTCAACTGGATTGGCCGTTCAAAGTTGACCTTGGGTCCAAAAAGAGGGGCGACGCCTCACCTCTAATTCACGAAATAAGTAAAATAACATTAAGGGTAATGGTATTTCACTTTTGCTATTTCTGGCTCCCATTTATCCTACACCCCTCAAGTCATTCCACAAAGTTGGACTAGAGTTAAGCTCAAAAGGGTCTTCTTTCCCCGCTAATTCTGCCAAGCCCATTCCCTTGGCTGTGGTTTCGCTGGATAGTAGATAGGGACAGTGAGAATCTCGTTAATCCATTCATGCATGTCACTAATTAGATGACGAGGCATTTAGCTACCTTAAGAGAGTCATAGTTACTCCCACCGTTTACCCATGCTTGGTTGAATTTCTTCACTTTGACATTTAGAGCACTGGGCAGAAATCACAATGCTTGAGCATCCGCAGGGACCATCGCATTGCTTTGTTTTAATAAACAGTCAGATTCTCCTTGTCCGTACCAGCTTTGATTTGGCTATCCGACACCCGAGGAAGGCCCGCGAAGGAATTATTGCCAGTCCGTCCCTTGGCCGTCACGTGGAGACTCGCTGTCACCGTGGGAGTAGCTCGAGTAGTCCATCGACAGTCGACAGGTTCGAGACTGAGACCCCCATGCCCAGCCCTCAGAGCCAATCTTTTTTACAAAAGAAGGGTCTCAAAATAAAGGAACTATTTACAAAAGAAAGGTCTCTCTCTAAAAGTACCCAAAGCCTCTAGCTACCCACACACTTGAGTTTGTATTACTGAATGTCTTTACAACTGAACCCAAGCCCCCTTTTTATGCTAGTTGAGGAGTGTCCTACTCAAACACTCCCTCTTAATTATCCCACGTTTTTCGGATAGGCCACCCAATCTTGATCACGAATCATTATCTCATTGAGGCTTATATTCAAAGTTTGGATAGCATCCTTCTCTCGCAAGGACTCTCCCTGAGTCAAGGATCTCATCTCTTTTAAAGTCCTCTCTAAGCCTTCTTATCCGCTTTCAACCGGTTTGGATAGGCTTGAGGAGATGGTTTCTATTTAGGACTCTTTTCGAGCCTTATCGCTCTTGGCTTTCGGGATAGACATCTCTTTCTTATCCTTCTATCACCTTAATCCTCCTCTAGCCAATAGCCATATCCTTTCTTTCTTGAATATCTTTGCTTGCTGGACTTTCCATCCATGCTAAGCTGGGTTCCCAGATTTTATCCTGTGTTCCCGTCCCTGGACATATTCATACCACCGTGTGCTGGTGCTTGCTTGAGGCATCTCTATCGCTTTCCCCTTAAGTGGGCTTATGGGTCTATTTGTGTGCTTCGTCCCTTACTCCACAGCATTCCCAACTCACCAGCGAATCTCGCCACTGTAAGTATGAAACTCGATTTCTCACTAAGTCTCCCGCATTTGTTTTCATATCTAACTTATGCATTTTTGCTTCACTAGCGTGGTCCTCCACAATTGTAGGTCCGGACATGGAGCAAGACTCGCCATGCCTACGCCTTGGTACTCAGATTCAATGGTCTAGCAACAGGCAACTATCCTGCCATTGAAAGTTGATAGGGCATAAATTTGAATGATACGTCGCCGGTACGATGGCCTTGTAATCCGTCCAATTATCATGAATCATCAGAGCAATGGGCGAAGCCTGTGTCGACCTTTTTTTCTAATAAATGCACCCCTTCCAAAAGTCAGGGTTTGTTGCACGTATTAGCTCTAGAACTGCTACAGTTATCCGAGTAGTAGGTGCCATCAAACAAACTATAATTGATTTAATGAGCCATTCGCAGTTTCACTTCTGAATTAGTTCATACATACACATGCATGGCTTAATCTTTGAGATAAGCATATGACTACTGGCAAGATCAACCAGGTAGTATCCTTCGAGACATCGCGCCAACGAGGATCGAAGCATGTGCCGCAAGGCTCTCTGAGGCCAAAGCTATCATGATCATCGTTCAAAATCGATGAGACATAAGACAAATGCTTTTGCTTGGATAGGCAAAGGCCAAGGGCACTCCCGAGGGCAAACAGCCTAGGGTCCATGCGATGCGGCTCTCCTGGCTTACTCGCTGGGCACTATACCGAGGGGTTGGCTCACGATAGGCGCCCGTGGCCTTATGGCACTCCCATTGCTGCCGCACGCTGGGTAAGCTACCCATGCCATGCCAGTTGGAGGCTGTCGAGGCATGCCCTTGTGCCCATGTGTCCACGAGACACACCTCCCTTGGTTTGCTCGCTGGGCATTACATCGAGGTACAAGGACGAGGGGGCTAGCTCACGATGGGCGCCCGTGGCCTGGTCGGCACTCCCATTGCTGCCGCACGCTAGGCAAGCAGCCCATGCCATGCCTGCTAGGGGCTGCCAAGGTGTGCCTCCTATGCAAAGGGTCCGTGCGATGCAGCTCCCCTGGCTAGGTCACTGGGCACTATGTTGAGGGGCTGGCACGTGATGTGCACCTGTGGCTTGGTTGGTGCACTCACCACGATCGTAAGTAGGCCAAGAAGCCCATGCTATGCCTACTAGGGGTGGCTGAGGCATGCCAGCCATGGCAAGGGACCATGCAACGCAGTTTCCTCGGCTCGCTCGTTGGGCACTATGCCGAGGGGCTAGCCCCTGATGAGCTCCCGTGGTCTGGCTAGCGCGCCTTTCGCTGCCACGCGGTTTGCAAGCAACCCATGTCGTGCCTGCTAGGGGCTGTCGAGGTGTGCCTCCTGTGCCCAGGTCCGTGCGACGTGGCTTCCCCTGGCTAGCACGCTGGGCACCTCGTCGAGGGACAGGGACGAGGGGCTAGCCCGCGATGGGCGCTCGTGGCCTTGCAGTGCCCACCACTGCAGCACGCTAGGCAAGCAGCGCATGCCATGCCTACTGGGGCCTACCAAGGCATGCCTCCCATGCCGAGGGTCCATGAGATGCTGCTCTCCTGGCTCGCTGGCTAGGCACTATGTTGTGGTTCGAGGACGAGGGGGCTGCCTCGCCATAGGCTCCGCTTGCCTACTTGACGCACCCAACGCTGCCGTACGTGGGCTCTTGGTCCATTCCATGCCTGCTGAGGGCTACTGAGGCATGCTTCCCATGCCTAGGGTCCGCGTGATACAGCTCCCCTGGCTCACTCGCTGGGCATGATGTCAAAGGGCTGGCTCGCGATGGGCTCCCGTGGCCTAGCTGGGTAAGCAGCCCATGTCGTACTGGCATGCGGAAACCGAGGCATGCCTCCCATGCCCTATGTTCGTGCGACGCGGCTTCCATCGCCAGCTTGCTGGGCACTGCATTGAGGGACAAAGACGAGGGGGCTGGCTCGCGATGGACGCCCGAGGCCTGGCAGCCGCTCCTGCCGCTGCCGCACATTAGGCAAGCAGCCCATGCCGTGCCTGCTAGGGGCTGCCATGATGTGCCTCCCGTGCAAAGGGTCCATGCGACGTGGCTCCTCTAGCTCATCCGTTGTGCACTATGTCGAGGGGCTGGCTTGTGATGGGCACCCAAGGCCTGGCTGGCACGCCCAATGCTGTCGCATGCTGGGCAGCCCATGCTGTGCTGCCGTGCCTCCTGAGGGTTGCTGCGGCATGTGTCTTATGACCAGGGTCCGTGCGGCGCGGCTTACCTGGCTAGCTCAGTGGGCACTATGTCGAGGGGCTGGCACGTGATGGGCGCCTGTGGCCTGGCCGGCGTGGCAACCACTGCAGCAAGCCGAGAAAGTAGCCCATGCCGTGCCTGCTAGGGGCGGTCGAGGCATGCCTCCCGTGGCCAGGGACCTTGCGACGTGGCTCCCCCGGCTCGCTCGTTGGGTACTATACGGAAAGGTTGGCTCCTAGTGGGCCCCCGTGGCTCGGCTAGCACGACCACCACTGCCACGTGATGACCACGTAGCCCATGTTGTGCCTGTTGGGAGCTGCCAAGGTGTGCCTCCCATGCCAATGGTCCATGCAATGCAGCTCCTCTAGCTCGCTTACTAGGCTCAATGTCGAGGGGCTAGCTCGCAATAGGCGCCCGTGGCCTGGCTGGCGTGCCCACCGCTGCCGCACACTGGGAAAGCAGCCCATGCCGTGTAGGCATGGGGCTGCCAAGGCATGCCTCCCATGCCCAGTGTCCACGCGATGCGGCTTTTCTGGCTTGCTCGCTGGGCACTATGTCGAGGGATAAGGACGAGGGGGCTGGCACGCGATAGGTGCCCCTAGCCTGGCTGGCACGCCCATCGCTCCCGCACGCTGAGCAAATCGCCCATGCCGTGCCTGCTGGGGGCTGTCGAGGTGTGCCTCCCATGGCCAGGGGCCGTACGATGTGGCCCTCTTAGCTCGATCGCTGGGCATTATGTCGAGGTGCTGGCTTGCGATGGGCGCCCGTGGCCTGGCTGGCATGCCCACTGCTGCAACACCCTGGATAAGCAACCCATGCTGTGCCTTCTGGGGGCTGCCCAAGCATGCCTCCCATGTGCAGGTTTCATGCGACGCAGCTCCCCTGGCTCGTTTACGGGGCACTATATCGAGGGGTTGGCTCGCGATGGGTGCCCGTGGCCTGCCAGGCTTGCCCACTACTCCAGCACGCATGGCAAGCAGCCAATGCTGTGCCTACTAGGGGCCACCGTGGTGTGTCTCCCCTGCCCATGATCAGTGCGACGCGACTCTCTTGGCTCATTTACTAGGCACTATGTTGAGGGCCTGGCTCGCGATGGGTGCCTGTGGCCTTGCTGGAGCGCTCACTGCTCCCACACCCTGTGCAAGCAGCCCATGCAGTGGCTGCTAAGGGCTGCCGAGGCTTGCCTCCCATGCCTAGGGCTCATGTGATGCGGCTCCCCTGGCCCTCTCTTTGGGCACTGTGTCGACTGGCCAGTTCATGATGGTCGCTCATGGCTAGGCAAGCAGCCCATTCAATGCCTGGTGGAGGCTATCAAGGCATGCCTCCCATGCCCTGGCTTCGAGCGACGCAGCTCCCTTGGCTCACTCACTGGGAACAATGTCGAGGGGCAGGGACAAGGGGGCTGGCTCGCGATAGGCACCCGTGGCCTGGCTGGCGCGCCCTCAGCTGTCGCACACTGGGCAAGCATCCCATGCCATGCCTACTAGGGCTGCTGAGGCATGCCTCATGTGCCAAGGTTCGTGCGACGTGGCTCCCCTGGCTAGCTCGCTGGGCACAATGTCAAGGGCAAAGGTTAAGAGGGCTAGCACGCGATAGGCGCCCGTGGCTTGGCTGGCGCACCCACCGCACCAGCACACTGTGCAAACGGCGCATGTCGTGCCTACTGGTGGTTGCCGACGCATGCCTCCCATGCCCAGGGTCACTGCGATGCGGTTCCACTGGCTCACTCGCCTGGCACTACGTTGAGGGTCGGGGATGAAGGGGCTGGCTCGCGATGGGTGGTCGTGGCTTGGTTGGAGCGCCCATCGCTTCTGCACGCTGTGCACTTGGCCCATGTCGTGCCTATTGGGGGTTGTCGAGGCATGCCTCCCATGCCCAGTGTCCGTACGACGTGGCTCCCATGCCTCGCTCGCTCGGCACTACATCGTAGGTTGGGGACGAGGGGGCTGGGTAGTGATGGGCCCCACTGGCTTGGCTAGCGCACCCACGGCTGTCGTACGCTGGGTACTTGGCCCATGCCAAGCCTGCTGGGGCTCCTGAGGCATGCCTCCCATGCCAAGGGTCCATGCGACATGGATCCCCTGGCTCGATCCCTAGGCACTATGTCGAGGTTCGGGGGCAAGGGGGGTGGATCGCGATGCGCCCTACTGGCATGGCTGGAACGCCCACGTGGCCGTATGCTGGGCACCTGACCGATGCCGTGCTTGTTGGGGGCTGCCAAGCCATGCCTCCATAGCCTTGGGTCCATGCGATGTGTCTCCCTTGGCTCGCTCGCTGGACACCATGTCGAGGGGTAGGGACGAGGGGGTTAGCTCGCGATGGGTGCCCGTGGCCTGGCTGGCACACCTACCGCTGCAGCACGCTACCGAAGCAGCCGATGTCGTGCCTGCTAGGGGCTGCCGAGGCATGACTCCGATGACCATGGTCCGTGCGACACGGCTCCTTTGGCTCGCTCGCTGGGCACTACGTTGAAGGTCGGGGACGAGGGGGCTGTGTAGCTATGGGCACCACTCGCTTTGCTGGCGCGCCCACAGCTGCTGCACACTGGGTAAGCAGCCCATGCTGTGCCTGCTGGGGGCTGCAGAAGCATGCCTCCCGTGCCCAAGTCCGTGTGACGTGGCTCCCCCTGGCTCGCACGCTGGACACCACGTCGAGGGGCAGGGACGAGGGGCTAGCCCACGATGCGCGCTCGTGGCCTTGCAGCGCCCACCATTGTGGCACGCTAGGCAGGCAGCCCATGCTGTGCCTGCTGGGGGCTACCAAGGCATGCCTCCCATGCTGATGGTCTGTGAGATGCTGCTCCTCTGGCTCGCTGGCTGGGCACTATGTCGAGGTTCGGGGAGGAGGGGGTTGCCTTGCCATAGGCTCCGCTGGCCTACCTGGCGCGCCCAACGCTGCCGCACGCTAGGCTCTTGGTCCATGCCATCCCTGCTGGGGGCTACTGAGGCTTGCCTCTCGTGCCTAGGGTCCATGTGATGCGGCTCCCCTGGCTCGATCCCTGGGCACTATGTCGAGGTTCAGGGACAAGGAGGCTGGATCGCGATGCACCCTACTGGCATGGCTGGAACGCCCACCGTGGCCGTATGCTGGGCACTTGACCCATGCCATGCTTGTTGGAGGCTGCCAAGCCATGCCTCCGTGGCCTTGGGTCCGTGCGATGTGGCTCCCCTGGCTTGCTCGCTGGGCACCATGTCGAGGGGCAGGGAAGAGGGGGTTGGCTTGCGATGGGCGCTCGTGGCCTGGCTAGCGCACCTACCACTGCAGCACGCTGCTGAAGCAGCCGATGCCATGCCTGCTAGAGGCTGCCGAGGCATGACTCCGATGACCAGGGTCGGTGCGACAAGGCTCCCCTGGCTCGCACGTTGGGCACTACGTTGAAGGTCGGGGACGAGGGGGCTGTGTAGCGATGGGCACCACTGGCTTGGCTGGCGCGCCCACAGTTGCTAATCGCTGGGCAAGCACCCCATGCTGTGCCTCCTGGGGGCTGCAGAGGCATGCCTCCCATGCCCAGGTCCGTGCGACGTGGTTCCCCCTGGCTCGCACGCTGGGCACCACGTCGCGGGGCAGGGACGAGGGGCTAGCCCCCGATGGGCGCTCATGGCCTTGCAGCGCCCACCGTTGTGGGGCACTAGGCAGGCAGCCCATGCCGTGCCTACTGGGGGTTACCAAGGCATGCCTCCCATGTCGAGGGTCTGTGAGATGCTGCTCCCCTGGCTCGCTGGCTGGGAGCTATGTCGAGGTTCGGGGACGAGGGGGCTGCCTCGCCATGGGCTCTGCTGGCCTGCCTGGCGTGCCCAACGCTGCCGCACGCTGGGCTCTTGGTCCATGCCATGCCTGCTGGGGGCTACTGAGGCATGCCTCCCATGCCTAGGGTCCATGTGATGCGGCTTCCCTAGCTCGCTCGCTGGGCACCATGTTGAGGGGCAGGGATGAGGGGGTTGACTCGCAGTGGGCACCCATGGCCTGGCTGGCACGGCCAACGCTACTGCTGGGTGGGCACTAGGCCTTCGCCGTGCCTGCTGGGGGCTGCCGAGGCATGCCTTCATGCCCAGGGCCCGTGCGATGCTACTCCCCTGGCTCGCTCGCTGGGCGCTATTTCGAGGGGCAGGGACGACTAGGCTGGCACGCGATGGGTGCCCGTGGCCTGGCTGGTGCGCCCTCTGCTGCCGCATGCTGGGCAATCAGCCCATGCCATGCCTACTAAGGGCTGCCGAGGCATGCCTCTCGTGCCCAGGGTCCATGCGACGCAGCTCCCCTGGCTTGCTCGTTGGGCATTAAGTCGAGGTTCGGGGACAAAGGGGAAGGTTCATGATGGGCGCCCGTGTCTTGGCTAGTACGCCCACCGCTGCTGCGCGCTGGGCAAGTAGCCCATGCCGTACCTGCTGGGGATGTCGAGGCATGCCTCTAGTGCTCAGGGTCCGTGCGACGCGGCTCCCCTGGCTCGCTTGCTGGGCACCATGTCGAGGGGCAGGGACGAGGGAGCTGGCTCGCAATACGCACTCGTGGCCTGGCTAGTGCGCCCACCGCTGCTGCATGCTAGGCAAGCTGCCCATGCCGTGTTTGCTGGGGCTGCTGAGGCATGCCTCCCATGCCCAGTTTCTGTATGATGCGGCTCCCCTGGCTTGCTCACTGGTCAGTACTTTACCGAGGGACAAGATTCTGTGAGATATATATATATTTTTTATTGGAGTAACACTTGTTTCCCAATGCTTCCTGATATGTTTCCAAGTATTTTTCCCTTGTGTTTCTCATTCTCTACAAGCCAAAAGGACTTGCTTCTTTTCTCAATCATTATCTTGAGGGAAGATTTCAGACCTCGGGGCATCGATTGCCAAAAAGAGAGGGACAATTATTGTGGGGTTCGAGAGGAAGGGAGGGTCGAATCAAAGCGACAAAGGGCTGAATCTCAGTGGATCATGGCAGCAAGGCCACTCTGCCACTTACAATACTCCATCGCGTATTTAAGTCATCTACAAATGATTTTACCCATCACTCGGTAGGAATCACACTTCAAGGCAACCCGCGAGGCTCCTCCGTCGCGTGGGCTTGGCCAATGACACGTACCTTTAGGGACCAGGAGGCCCCTACTCCAGGTCGACAATTGGGTGATGGGCGCATGCATGGCTTCTAGCCCGGATTCTGACTTAGAGGCATTCTGTCATACTCTAGCGCATGGTAGCTTCGCGCCACTGGCTTTTTAACCAAGTGCAATGACCAATTGTGCGAATCAACGGTTCCTCTCGTACTAGGTTGAATTACTATTGCGATGCGGGCATCAATAGGCTAAAATTAACCTATCTCACGACGGTCCAAACCCAGCTCACGTTCCCTATTGGTGGGTGAATAATCCAACACTTGCTGATTTCTTCTTCATAATGATAGGAAGGGCCGACATCGAAGGATCAAAAAGCAATGTTGCTATGAATGCTTGGTTGCCACAAGCCAGTTATCCCTGTAGTAACTTTTTTGACACCTCTAACTTCAAATTCTAAAGGTCTAAAGGATCGATTGGCCACACATTCATGGTTTGTATTCGTACTGGAAATCAAAATCAAATGAGCTTTTACCCTTTTATTCCACACGAGATTTCTGTTCTCGTTGAGCTCATCTTAGGACACCTGCGTTATCTTTTAACAGATGTGCCACCCCAGCCAAACTCCCCACCTGACAATGTCTTCCGCCCAAATTCGCTGGCCGAAGCCGGCTTTGGGTCCAAAAGGAAGGGCGACACCCGCCTCCAATTCACGGAATAAGTAAAATAACGTTCAAAGTAGTGGTATTTCACAAAGTCATTTCACAAAGTCGGAGTAGAGTCAAACTCAACATGGTCTTCTTTCCCCGCTGATTCCGCTAAGCCTGTTACCTTGGTTGTGGTTTCGCAGGATCATAGACAGAGATAGTGGGAATCTCATTAATCCATTCACGCGTGTCACTAATTAGATCATAAGGCATTTGGCTAACTTAGGAGAGTTATAGTTATTCCCACCGTTTACCCGCACTTGGTTGAATTTTTTCACTTTGACATTTAAAGCACTGGGCAAAAATCATACTACGTGAGCATCCGCAGGGACCATCGCAATGCTTTGTTTTAATTAAACAATCGGATTCTCCTTGTTCGTACCAGTTTTGAGTTGGTTGTTCGATGCCCAAGGAAGGCGCCCAAAGGAACCATTCCTAGTCCATCCCCCGACCGACACGCAATGACCCACTCTCACCGTGGGAATAGCTAGAGCAGTCCACCGACAACCGACGGGTTCGAGACTGGGACCCCCATGCCCAGCCCTTAAATCCAATCCTTTTCCTGAGGTTACGGATCCATTTTGTCGACTTTGCTTGCCTACATTGTTCCATCGACTAGAGGTTGTTCACCTTGGAGACCTGATGCGGCTATGAGTACGATTGGGCGTGGGAGGCATTCAGTCCTCTAGATTTTCAAGGGTCGCCGAGGGCGCTTAGGACACCATGCGACGTGTGGTGCTCTTCCAACTGCTGGACCCTACCTCTAGCTAAGCCATTTCCAAGGTGGACAGGCTGTTAAACAGAAAAGATTACTCTTTCTAAGGCCCTCACCGACGTCTCCGGACTCTCTAACGTTACCGTCAGCCCCCACATCCTGGTTCCAGAATTTTAATCGGATCCCCTTTCGAAGCTTGCACCAAGGCTATCTGATGGGCTTCCTCTGTCTCTTAGGATCCACTAACCCATGTGCAAGTGCCGTTCACATGGAACCTTTCCCCTCTTCAACCTTCAAAGTTCTCAATTGAATATTTGCTACTACCACCAAGATCTGAACTGATGGTTGCTCTACCCAGACTCTCGCCTTGGGTTTCGTGGCGACCACCGCGTCTTCCTACTCATTGGGGCTTGGCCTTTGCCCTAACGGTTGGGTATAGGTCGCGTGCTTTAGTGCCATCTATTTTCGGGGCCAATTGATTCGGCAGGTGAGTTGCTACGCACTTCTTAGTGGATTTCGACTTCCATGACCACCGTCCTACCGTCTTAATCAACCAACATCCTTTGTGGGTTTTAGGTTAACGCATAGTTTGGCACCATAACCCGGCTTCCGGTTCATGCCGTATAGCTAGTTCTGCTTACCCAAAATGGCCCACTTGAAGCTCTCGTTTTCATGGGATGGCTCAACAAAGCAGCCACCTTGTACTAACTATTTAAAGTTTAAGAATAGTTCAAGGGCATTGTGCCCCAATACCTCTAATCATTGGCTTTACCCGATAGAACTCGCATATGAGCCCTAGCCATCATGAGGGAAACTTCGGAAGGAACCCGCTACTAGATGGTTCGATTAGTCTTTTGCCCCTATACCCAAGTCAAACGAACGATTTGCACATTAGTATCGCTGCGGGCCTTCACCAGAGTTTCCTTCGGCTTTCCCTCGCTTAAGCATAGTTCACCATCTTTTAGGTCTCGATAGGCATGCTCACACTCGAACCCTTCTCAAAAGATCGAGGTCATTTCGCAGTGCACCCGCGAGGGATCCTACCAATCAGCTTCCTTGTGCCTTATAGGTTTACTCACCCATTGACTCAAACGCATGGCAAACTCCTTGGTTCATGTTTCAAGATGGTCGAATGGGGAGCCCACTGGCTGATGCCGAAAGTGCGCAGATGCCGAAGCACCATCGTGATGGCGTGCACTACCAGCCACGATCTTGACAATGATGTCTTCGTGAGCATATCAAAGGCTCGAGCTTAGGTTACTGTCATGATCCGCGTCGGTCTGCATCCCAACTCGATCAACGGACCGCCTCGTGGTCATTCCACATCCGACCAAGGTGCATCGTCGGCCCCCATTCGCTTCCCTCCCAACAATTTCAAGCACTATTTGACTCTCTTTTCAAATTCCATTTCATCTTTCTCTCAAGGTACTTGTTCACTATCGGTCTCTTGCCTGTGTTCAGTGTTGGACGAAATTTACGACCCTACTAGGGCTGCATTCCCAAATAACTCGACTCATCGACAGCGCCTCATGGTATGACAAGGTCCGGGCAAGATGAGGCTCTCACCCTCTCTGACACCTCTTTCCAGGGAACTTGGGCCCGATCCGTCGTTGAGGATGCTTCTCCAGACTACAATTCGGGCGCTGAGGGCACACGATTTTCAAGCTGGACTTTTCTCGGTTCCCACGCCGTTACTAAGGGAATCCTTGTTAGTTTCTTTTCTTCTGCTTATTGATATGCTTAAACTCAGTGAGTGGTCCCGCATGACCTGGGGTCGCATCTTGATCGATCGATCATTGGTTCCATCAGCTGCGAGCGAGTGATGCATGCACGAGGGGCACGAGGCTTCCTCTACCATTACCAAGCCATGATGCGATGTTGCTGGAGACTCTTTTTAGGCCAACCATGAGCCGAAGGCACACTGGAGGCCAACATCTGCCTCGTGATCATCCTTCCCCTCCGCAAAGGGATGCGGAGGGGTCGGGGGCGACGGTACTTGACACCTAGGCAGACATGCCCTTGGCCTGATGGCTTCGGTCGCAAGTTGCGTTCAAAGACTTGATGGTTCATGAGATTTTGTAATTCACACCAAGTATCACATTTTGTTACGTTCTTCATCACTGTAAGAGCCGTGATATCCATTGCCGAGAGTCATTTTAGACATCATTTATGGATGACAAGACTGTCAGCCGCGCACCGAGATCGGGGCGATTGGGGCATGCTTTTTCATTCGAGTTCCTTAGCGCATCTCGCGCTGTAGGTTTTGTTGTTGTGTGCAACGAGCCCATGCACCCTTGCGCGGTGTGTTTACAACATGTTCACAGGTTGTTTCACTAAGCGAGTTTTTGACAATGATCTTTCTGCAGGTTCACCTATGAAAACTTTGTTACGACTTCTCTTTCATCTAAATGATAAGGTTTATGGCCTTCTCGCAACGTCATGAGCAACTAATAGCCCACGTCATCGCGATTCGAACACTTCACCAGACCAATCAATCGGTAGCAGCGACGGGCGGTGTGTATAAAGGGTAGGGATGTAGCCAACGTGAGCTGATGACTCGCGCTTACTAGGAATTCCTCGGTTAAGACCAACAATTGCAATGATCTATCCCCATCACGATGAAATTTCAAATATTACCCCGGCTTGTCGGCCAAGGCTATAAACTCGTTGATTACATCAGTGTAGCGCATGTGCGGCCCAGAACATCTAAGGGCATCACAGACCTATTATTGCCTCAAACTTCCTTGGCCTAAGCGGCCATAGTCCCTCTAAGAAGCCGGCCGTGGAGGGTCACCTCCACGTAGCTAGTTAGCAAGCTAAGGTCTCATTTGTTAACGGAATTAACCAGACAAATTGCTCCACCAACTAAGAACGACCATGCACCACCACCCATAGAATCAAGAAAGAGCTCTCAATCTGTCAATCCTTACTATGTCTGGACTTGGTAAGTTTCCCTATGTTAAGTCAAATTAAGCTGCAGGCTCCACTCCTGGTGGTGCCCTTCTATCAATTCCTTTAAGTTTCAGCCTTGTGACCATACTCCCCCCGTAACCCAAAGACTTTAATTTCTTATAAGGTGCCAACGAAGTCTTAAAAGCAACAGCCACTGATCGCTGGTCAGCATCGTTTATGGTTGAGACTAGGATGGTATTTGATCGTCTTCGAGCACTCAACTTTAATTCTTGATTAATGAAAACATCCTTGGCAAATGCTTTCGCAGTTGTTCATCTTTCATAAATCCAAGAATTTCACCTCTGATTATGAAATACGAATACCCCGACTATCCCTGTTAATCATCACCTTGATCCTAAAGGCCAACAGAATAGGATCAAAATCCTATGATGTCATTTAGAGCGTAGGCTTGCTTTAAGCACTTTAATTTTTCAAAGTAACAGTGCCGGAGGCACGACCCGGCCAATTAAGGCCAGGAGCTTTTTAACTACAATAACTTAAATATACGTTATTGGAGCTGGAATAACCATGGCTGCTGTCACCAGACTTACCCTCCAATGGATCCTTGTTAAGGGATTTAGATTGTACTCATTCCAATTACCAGACTCAAAGAGCCAGTATTGTTATTTATTATCAATACCTCCCTATGTTAGGATTGGGTAATTTGTGCACCTGCTGCCTTCCTTACATGTGGTAGCCGTTTCTCAGGCTCCCTCTCCAGAATCAAACCCTAATTCTCTGTCACTCGTCACCACTATAGTGGGCAACTATTCTATCGTCGAAAGTTAATAGGGCAAAAATTCAAATGATGCGTCGCCGACACGATGGCCTTGCAATCCATCGAGTTATCATGAATCATCAGAACAATGGGCAAAGCTTGTGTCGACCTTTTATCTAATAAATACGCCCCTTCCAAAAGTCGGGGTTTGTTGCGTGTATTAGCTCTAGAATTGTTACGGTTATCCGAGTAATAGGTACCATCAAACAAACTATAACTGATTTAATGAGCCATTCGCAGTTTCACAGTCTGAATTAGTTCATACTTACACATGCATGGCTTAATCTTTGAGACAAGCATATGACTACTGGCAGGATCAACCAGGTTGCACCCTTTGAGACACCACGCCAACTAGGATCGAAGCGTGCCGCAAGGCTCGCTAAGGCCAAAGCTATCGCGATCATCATTCAAAATCGATGGGATGTGGGACAAATGCTTTCGCTTAGACAGGCTGAGGCCGAGGGGACGACCGAGCACCCATGTGCCAAAGCAGTCGCATGTCGCAGCAAGCCACGCTTGGAGCACGAGGCCCGGCTTAGGTTTCCACCCATGCCTGCAAGGGATATGGTGCAAAGAAAATTGACTCGAATCATCAAATTTTATTTATGAAGGCACGTAATACAAGGTCCCGATGTCACCCATGAAAAGCCAACCTATGGCTTGGGGTCGAACTTGAAGCGATGTGCTAGCTGATAATTCAATTGCGCTGCGCAACAAGTCTACCTTGGTAAGCCTAAGTGTCAGGATCCAACCCGCTTCCGCTGCCTCAAGGGCCTGCGACGAGGCACTCCGTATGCTCAAAATGCCCCCAGCGATTTGGCCCTCGCGTAGCATGCATCATCATTAGATGCTTGTGTAGCCATATCCCGGCTCATTATCCCACGATTTTGCGAATTTTATTTCCCGCATTGTTTCCATCGATGAGGCCTTGGAAGCAGGGTGTCACGTCGTGCCCAGGCTGGTTGTATGGCTCGCTAGATGCTAACAGCCGACGATCGTGTCGTCGATCGCGTTGCACAATAAGTCCGCCTAGGCAAGCCTGAGCGTTGGTATCCAACCCCACATCTGCCACTTTGAGGGCCCACGACAAATCATTCTGCATGCTCGAAATCCCCTCAGTGATTTGGCCCTCACGTAGCATGCGTCATCTTAGCTTCGTCGCCCATACCGTCGAGCTTGTTTAGCCACATCCCAGCTCATTATCCCACGATTTTTCTTATTTTGTTGCCCACAATTTAGCGGATTTCATTTCCCACATTTTTCCCACTCCATTTGCCACTGATCGGTAATCCCATACTCTTCGATTGACGTCACCGGCCACTTGCCTGTCGGCGGTGGTGGCTGCCACAGCCACGCACTACCAGCTGGATGGGCAAAGCAGCAAGCCGCCCTGCCCATGCCATGCGCGCTGGGTTCCCCAAGCCTAGCGCTTACCCATATGGGGTGAGCGAGAAAGGGGGGGGGGGGGAGAGCACGCATGGCTCATTGGCACCCAGCAACCTAGGTGACCACCTCCCCCCCCTAAAGAGTCTTAAATGAAATTTCACTCCTAGTAGGAGGAAACATCAATATGTTTGAGCTGTTATAATGGGTCTAAAATGTTTTTTACTTGGAATTTTAGGCTGAAATTTTGTACCTAAATGGAGAATAATCATATCTACCACCAAAAAAACATTTCAAAATTTTTTGGGCACTAAATTTTTTTAATGAATTTTTCTATAGCCGAAAATTAAAAAAATCATCAAAAAAAGCCCATGAGTCAAAATGATCCCCAACTTCAGGGGCAGACCCCTCATGAATTGCACAATTTATTTGAGTCATTTCGGGACCAATTTCGTGATGAAAAGACTATCAATTCAAACCAATTTCACAAGTAGGCAGTACAGGCAATATGGTGGGGCAGCTGTGCCTCTGCCTGGCCCAAGGTGCATCTGCCTGGCCCAAGGAGCATGTTGGCTGCCCTGTCCTGCGCGGCTCCAGCGACCCCATGGCTGCCCTCAGGGTCTATCACAGCAAGGGGACACGGCCAAGCCCAACTTGCCTATGAAATCAATGCCCATAGCACGTGCCGAGCCTCACAGCATGCTCGCGGCTGGCTCGCATAGGGCGCCCTTGGCAAGGCTGGCACCGTACCTGCTGGGGACTATTGTGGCACCCTTGGCTCGCACGTTGGACACCATGTCGAGGGGCAGGGATGAAAGGGCTGGCTCGCGATGGGTGCCTGTGGCTTGGCTGGTGCGCCCATCGCTGCCGCACGCTGGGCAAGCACCCCATGCCATGCTTGTTGGGGGATGCCGAGGCATGCCTCCCGTGCCCAGGGTTCGTACAATGCTGCTTCCTTGGCTTGCTCACTTGGCACCATGTTGAGGGTCAAGGACGAAGGGCTGGCAAGCAATGGGCACAAATGGCTTGGCTGGCGCTTCTTTTTCCAAGTCATTATCTTGAGGGATGATTTCATACCTTAGGGCATCGATTGCCGAAAAAAGGGGGACAATTGTTGTGGGAGTTCAGGAAGGTGAGGGACGAGTCAAAGTGACAAAGGGCTGAATCTCAGTGGATCATGGCAGTAAGGCCACTCTGCCACTTACAATGCCCTGTCGCATATTTAAGTCATCTGCAAATGATTCTACCTGTCACTTAGCGGGAATCACACTTCAAGGCAGCCTATAAGGCTCCTCCGTCATGTAGGCTTGGCCAACTACATGTGCCTTTGAGGGTCGGGAGGCCCCTACTGCAGGGACATTCATCACTTCTAGCCCGAATTCCGACTTAGAGGCGTTTAGTCATAATCCAGCGCATGATAACTTCGCGCCACTGGCTTTTCAACCAAGTGTGATGACCAATTGTGTGAATCAACGGCTCCTCTCATACTAGGTTTAATATTATCATGACACGGGCATCAGTAGGGTAAAACTAACCTGTCTCATGATGGGTTGCCACGCGAGGCGGGTCGAAGGGCTCGAGAGACCTCTGCCTCACCGGTGTGTTTACAACGTGTTCGCGGGTCGTTTCACTGGGTGAGTTTTTAAGAATGATCCTTGCACAGGTTCACCTACGAAAACCTTGTTACAACTTCTCCTTCCTTTAAATGATAAGGTTCAGTGGACTTCTCGTGACGTAACGATTGGCGAACCACCTACGTCGCAGCGATCCGAACACTTCACTGGACCATTCAATCGGTAGGAGCGACAGGCGGTGTGTACAAAAGGCAGGGACCTAGTAAACGTGAGCTGATGACTCGCGCTTAATAGGAATTCCTCATTGAAGACCAATAATTACAATGATCTATCCCCATCATGATGAAATTTCAAATATTACCCGGGTATGTTGGCTAAGGCTATAAACTCGTTGAATACATCAGTGTGGCGCGCGTGCGGCCCAGAACATCTAAGGGCATCACAGACCTATTATTGCCTTAAATTTCCTTAGCCTAAGCGGCCATAGTCCCTCTAAGAAGCCGATCATGGAGGGTCACCTTCATGTAGCTAGTTAGCACGCTGAGGTCTCATTTGTTAATGAAATTAACCAGACAAATCACTCCACTAACTAAGAATGACCATGCACCATCACCCATAGAATCAAGAAAGAGCTCTCAGTCTGTCAATCCTTACTATGTCTGGACCTGGTAAGTTTCCCCGTGTTGAGTCAAATTAAGCCGTAGGCTCCCCTCCTAGTGGTGCCCTTCTGTTAATTCCTTTATGTTTCAGCCTTGCGACCATACTTCCCCCAGAACCTAAAGACTTTGATTTCTCATAAGGTGCTACCGGAGTCCTAAAAGCCACATCCACTAATCCCTGGTCGGCATTGTTTATGGTTGAGACTAAGACAGTATCTGATCGTCTTTAAGCCCTCAACTTTCGTTCTTAATTAATGGAAACATCCTTGGCAAATGCTTTCACAGTTGTTTGTCTATCGTAAATCCAAGAATTTAACTTCTAACTATGAAATGTGAATGCCCCCGACTGTCCCTGTTAATCATTACTCAGATCTCGAAGGCCAACAGAATGGGATTGAAATCCTATGATGTTATCCCATGCTAATGTATTTAGAGCGTAGGCTTGCTTTGAGCACTCTAATTTCTTCAAAGTAACAGTGCCAGAGGCACGACTCGGCCAATTAAGGCCAGGAGCGCACCACTGGCAGTAGGGATGAGCCAACCGGTGCACACCGTAGGCGGACTGGCCGACCCATCCCAAGGTCTAACTAGGAGCTTTTTAATTGCAATAACTTAAATATACACTGTTGGTGTTAGAATTACCGCAGCTGCTGGCACTAGACTTGCCCTCCAATGGATCCTCATTAAGGGATTTAGATTGTACTCATTCTAGTTACCAGACTTGAAGAGCCCAGTATTGTTATTTATTGTCACTACATTCCTGTGTCAAGATTGGGTAACTTGCGCGCCTGCTGCCTTCCTTGGATGTGGTAGCCATTTCTTAGGCTTCTTCTCCAGAATCGAACCTTAATTCTCTGTCATCCATCACCACCATAGTAGGAGTCACACTGTCTATTGCAGGATCAGCATAACCCTATTGTGATGGCACTAAGTGCGTCCACCTAGGTAGCCCAACTTTCTAAGTCCACGCCAAGCGAAGAAGAAGAGATAACAATGTAAAAGCAAAGTAAGGAGACAGTACTACGAGAACTCTTTCTTAACCTTTATTCAAAATAAAGGAACTATTTGTAAAAGAAGAGTCTCTCTTTGAGAGTACCCAAAGCCTCCAGCTACCCACACACTTAAGTTTGTATTACTCAATGTCTTTACAACTAAACCCAAGCCCCTTTTTTATACTAGTTAAGGAGTGTCCTACTCAAACACTCTCTCTTAGTTATCCCAGGTCTTTCAGATAGGCCACCCAATCTTGATCACAAATCTTTTATCTCATTGAGGCTTATCTTCAAAGTTTAAATAGCATTCTTCTTCTGCAAAAACTCTCCATAAGTCAAGGATTTTCAGATAGCATCCTTCTTCTCCCGCAAGGACTCTCCATGAGTCAAGGATATTTGGATAGCATCCTTTTCCCGCAAGGACTCTCCATTTGGATAGCATCCTTCTCCTATAAGGACTCTCCTTGAGTCAAGGATCTCATCTCCTTTGAAGTCTTCTCCAAGCCTTCTTATCCATTTTCAACCGGTTTGGACAGGCTTGAAGAGGTCGTTTCCGTTCAGGACTCTTTTCGTGCCTTATCTCCCTTGGCTTTTGGGATAGACATCTCTTTTTTATCCTTCTATTGCCTTGATCCTCCTCTAGCCAATCGCCATATCCTTTCTTTGTAGAATATCTTCGCTTGCTAGAGTTTCCATCCATGCTAAGTTGGGTTCCCAAAATCTGCCCTGTGTTCCTGTCACTGGACATATTCGCACCACTATGTGTTGGTGCTTGCTTGAGGCATCTCTACCTCTTTCCCCTTAAGTGGGCTTGTGGGTCTGTTTATGTGCATCATCCATCGCTCCATAACGTTCTCAGCTCATCAGCGTGTCTTGCCACTGCGAGTATGAAACTCGATTTCTCACCAAGTCTCCCGCATTCGTTTCCATATCTAACTCATGCATTTTTGCCTTGCTATCATGGCTCTCCACACTTGTAGTCCGGTCATGGAGCAAGACTCACCATGCCTATGCCTTGGCACTCAGATTCAAGGGTCTGACAAACCATCCCCACTAGAAAAGCCCGACACCCTCATCAGCTTAGTTTTGTGGTACGCCTTGATCTGGTCCTCGAATTACCACAATGTGGTATCTTTTTCCCAACTCGCATCCACCTCACTAGTGCCTTTCCACTAGACTAAGTAATATGTCCTCTAATTCATCTTACTATAGCCCTCCATTTAATGATCAAGGATTTTTTCTATCTCATTGTCAAATTGAACTCGAGTTACCGGTGGTGCATGCTTAGCCTGCTTGCGTTCGCGATCGGCATCTTCTTGAAACTCTTTAAGGAAGCTCGTGTGGAATGTTGGGTGTAACCTTAGATGTTGCGGTAGTTTTAACCTATAAGCTACTGCTCTTACTTTCTTTTCGATCATATGATCAACATTCCTCGTTGAAGGCAATGTCTTGGGGAATTCTGATGGCATCCTACTATTGAATTCCCTCAACACTTCAGCATTCTTGTCAGTTACCTCCACCACCTGATCTGGTTTTGCCTCGAATAGTGTTGCCAGCATCGTCACTTCACCCTTTTGCAGTTCTGACTTAAATCGCTCTACAGATTGCAACCCAATCTACTTCTTGTTGACTAAAAGCACCCTTGCTGCTTCGGTTTTGATTAGGCTCAGGGCTCGCTCATTAGCCACGAGTAATCCACCTAAGTGGGGCATCACCAATGCCTTGGCTTGTCTGAAGAATTCTAGACCCAAGATAACATCGAAGTCATCTAACTGAGTTATCATGAAGTTAGACATACCTTTCCATTTGCCTACTTCAAGAGCCATGTTGGCAGCTTCGCATACTGTCTTTGCCTCAGCATTCGCTGCTTTGAACTTGATCGAGGCTGGAGAAAGCTTAAGCCTGAGATTTCCCACATCTCTTTCTGTGATGAAATTGTTGGTAGCTTTCGTATCCAACATTGCCATTGCATCCTTGTCGTTTACCTTCATGGGGACATAGATCAATCATTTTTGCAAGTTCCTGGGTGTGATCGCATTCAGCAATTAGATTGGGTTTGCCCGAGTTATGGCATTCCCTTCCTCTTCCTTGGGGGAATCCCCAGCTACTATGAGCGTCGCTAACTTCTCCTTGTGTGGATAGTCGCGTGCTCTATGTGGCCCGTTGTATAAGAAGCAACCCCCTTGGTCCACATTCTTTCCCTTACCTTTCGAAGGGGATAAGCTCCGAGGCTTGCTGGACTTGGCATTCTTCTTTTTCTTGCCCTTATCATTGAGCTTTTTCATCTCCTTTCTGACCTCCCCTCGTTTCTCACCTTTTTCAAAAGCATCACCTACATACTTGAAATCCACCAAGCTATCTGCCACGAAAAATGCTGAGGGCAAGTCTTTGACACCTTACCGCCTCAGTTCTGCTTGAGCCCACGGCTGCAAGCCTGATAAGAAGTTAAACAACCTATCCTCCTCTGACATGTTTTTGATGTCTAACATCAGGAAACTAAACTCCTTCACAAAGTCACGCATTAAGCTCGTTTGTTTCAAACGCTTTAGTTGTTCCCTAGCCATGAACAAAGTATTACATGGCAGGAATTGCTCTTTTGATTCCTTTTTCAGTGCCTCACACGAATCAATGCTAGGTCTTCCTATGATAGCATCATCCAGCATACGGGTGCACCACCACAACTTAGCATCACTAGATAAGTACATGGATGTGATTATTACCTGGTCATTTATGGGCACTCGAGCAGCTTTGAAATACTGCTTTATATCCCACAAGAAGTTCTCCAACTCCTTGGTGTTTCTCTCTCCAGAGAACAGCTTTGGTTCTGGCACCTTCAGCTTAGCCATAGTGGAGTCCACTCTTACTATTGATGTATGGGCAGCCCTTTTCAGCAACATGATCTTGGTCTCAAGGCTCTTCACAGTCTCCTTGAGTTTTCGATGTCCTCTACCATCGAGGATTGTCGCTGGGCAATTGTCTCCATCAACACTGCCAATATGCATGTCGACCCCTCCGACGATGCACCAACGATCTCTTCCAACCAAGCGACATGCTCTCGCATCGACTCACTCCCTCCTGGCATAGGGCCTTGGCAGCAATAAGGTCAACCACTAGTTTAAGAAAGTGGTGATCGAAACCGCGCTCTGATACCAAACTGTCACACTGTCTATTGCGGGATCAGCGCAACCCTAGTGTGATGGCACTAAATGCGTCCACCTAGCCAACCCAACTTTCTAAGCTCACACCAAGTGAAGAAAAAGAGACAACTTATAAAAACAAAGTAAGGAAACAGTATAACGAGAACTCCTTCTCAACCTTTATTCAAAATAAAGGAACAATTTACAAAAGAAGGGTCTCTCTCTAAGAGTACCCAAAGCCTCTAGCTACCCACACACTTGAGTTTGTATTACTCAATGTCTTTACAACTGAACCCAAGCCCCCTTTTTATACTAGTTGAGGAGTGTTCTACTCAAACTCTCTTAATTATCCCACGTCTTTCGGATAGGCCACTAAATCTTGATCACGAATCTTTTATCCCATTGAGGCTTATCTTCAAAGTTCAAATAGTATCCTTTTCCTGCAAGGACTCTCCATGAGTCAAGGATCTTGAGATAGCATCCTTCTCCCATAAGGACTCTCCATGAGTGAAGGATATTTAGATAACATCCTCTTCTCATAGAGACTCTTCATTTAGATAGCATCCTTCTCCTACAAGGACTCTCCATGAGTCAACAATATTTGGATAACATCCTTCTCCTGTAAGGACTCTCCTTAAGTTAAGGATCTCATCTTCTTTGAAGTCTTCTCCAAGCCTTTTTATCCATTTTTAACCGATTTCGATAGGCTTGAGGAGGTGGTTTCTGTTCAGGACTCTTTTCGAGCCTTATCTCCTTTGGCTTTTAGGATAGACATCTCTTTTTTATCCTTCTATTGCCTTGATCCTCCTCTAGCCAATAGCCATATGCTTTCTTTGTGGAATGTCTTCGCTTGCTGGACTTTCCATCCATGCTAAGCTGGGTTCCTGAAATCTGCCCTGTGTTCCCGTCACTGGACATATTCGCACCACTATGTGTTGGCGCTTGCTTGAGGCATCTCTGCTGCGTTCCCTTTAAGCGAGCTTGTGGGTCTGTTTGTGTGCTTCATCCTTCACTCCACAATGTCCCCATCTCATCAACATATTTCGCCACATGACATGCGCGCTTGGTTCCCCAAGCCCAGCGCCTGCCCATGTGGGATGGATAGAGGGGAGCACGCATGGCCCGTTGGGACCTAGCAAGCTAGGTGACCACCTCCCCCCTAAAGAGTCTTAAATGAAATTTCACTCCCGGCAGGAGGAAGCATCAATATGTCTGAGCCATCATAATGGGTCTTAAAAAATTATTTACTTGAAATTTTGAGCCGAAATTTTGTAAATAAATGGAGAATAATCATATCTACCACCAGAAAAAATTTCAAAATTTTTTGGGCACTAAATTTTTTTAATGAATTTTCTACAGCCAAAAATTGAAAAAATCATCAAAATAGCCCGTGAGTCGAAATAGTCTCAAATTTCAAGGGCAGACTCCTCATAAATTACACGATTCATTTGAGTCATTTTGGGATCAATTTTGTGATGAAAAGACCGTTAAATCACACCAATTTCACAACTAGGCATCACAGCCAACAAGCTGGGGCAAATATGCTTTTGCCTAGCCTAGGGTGCATGTTGGCTGCCCTGTCCGGTGCACCTCCAGCCACCCCATGGTTGCCCTCAAGGTCCATCACAACCAGGGGACATGGCCAAGCCCAGCTTGCCCATGAAATCAATGCCCATAGCACGTGCCGAGCCTCACAGCATGCTCGCGGCTGGCTCACGTGGGGCACCCCTGAATAGGCTAGCACCGTGCCAGCTGGGGACTGCTGTGGCACCTCTACCTCGCATGCTGGGCACCATGTCAAGGGGCAGGGACGAGGGGACTGGCTCGCAATGGGCACCCATGGCCTAGCTGGTACACCCATCATTGTCGCACGCTGGGCAATCATCCCATGCCGTGCCTGCTGGGGGTTGTCGATGCATGCCTCCCATGCGCAGGGTCCATGCAATGTTATTCCCCTAGCTAGCTCACTGGGCGCCGTGTCGAGGGGCAGGGACGAGGGGGTTGGCTCACGATAAGCGCTAGAGGCCTGGCTGGCACGCCTACCGTTGTCGCACGCTGGGCACTTGGCCCATGCCGTGCCTGTTGGGCGCTACCAACGTGCCTTCGGTGCCTAGGGTCCTGTGATGTGGCTGCCCTAGCTCACTCACTGGGCACCATGTCAAGGGGCAAGGACGAGGGGGTTGGCTCACGATAGGCTCTTATGGCATCGCTGGCGTGCCTACTGTTGCAGCACGCTAGGCAAGCAGCCCATGCCCGTGGCCTGGCTGGCATGCCCACTGCTATCGCACGCTTGGCATGCAGCCCATACCATGCTTGTTGAGGGCTTCTGAGGCTTACCTCTTGTGCCTAGAGTCCGTACGACACAGCTCCCCTGGCTAGCTCGCTGGGCACCATGTCGAGTGGCAGGGATGAGGGGCCTGGCTCGCGATGGGCGCTATTGGCTTTGCTGTCACGCCCACCACTGCCGCACGCTTGGTAAGCAGCCCACGCCGTGCCTACTAGGGCAGTCGAGGCATGCCTCCCCTATCTAGGGTCCGTGCAACATGGCTCCACTGGCTCACTCATTGGGCACCATGTCTAGAGGCAGGGACGAGGGGCCTAGCTCGTAACGGACCCCTGTGGCTTGGTTGGTGCACCCACTACTGCCACATGCTGGGCATGCAGCACATGCTGTGTGTCACACCGTCTGTTACGGGATCAGTGCAACCCTAGTGTGATAGCACTAAGTGCGTCAACCTAGCCAGCCCAACTTTTTAAGCTTACGCCAAGCGAAGCAGAAGAGACAATAATGTAGAAGCAAAGTAAGGAGACAGTATTACGAGAACTCTTTCTCAACCTTTATTGATAATAAAGGAACTCTTTATAAAAGAAAGGTCTCTCCCTAAGAGTACCCAAAGCCTCTAGCTACCCACACAATTGAGTTTGTATTACTCAATGTGTTTACAACTGAACCCAAGCCCCCTTTTTATGCTAGTTGAGGAGTGTCCTACTCAAACACTCCCCCTTAGTTATCCCACGTTTTTCGGATATGCCACCCAATCTTGACCACGAATCTTTATTCCATTGAGGCTTATCTTCAAAGTTTAGATAGCATCCTTCTCCCGCAAGGACTCTTCATGAGTTAAGGATCTTCGCATAGCATCCTTCTCTCGCAAGGACTCTCCATGAGTCAAAGATGTTTGGATAGCATCCTTCTCTTGCAAGGACTTTCCCTGAGTTAGGGATCTCATCTCCTTTGAAGTCTTCTCCAAGCCTTCTTATCCGCCTTCAACCGGTTTGGACATGCTTGAGGAGGCGGTTCCCATTCAGGACTCTTCTCGAGCCTTATCTCCCTTGGCTTTCAAGATAGACATCTCTTTCTTATCCTTCTATCACCTTGATCCTCCTCTAGCCAATAGCCATATCCTTTCTTTATGGAATATCTTTACTTGCTGGACTTTCCCTCCATGCCAAGCTGGGTTCCCGAATTTTGCCTTGCGTTCCCGTAACTGGACATATTTGCACCACCATGTGTTGGTGCTTGCTTGAAGCATGTCTGTCGCTTTCCCCATAAGTGGGCTTGTGGGTCTGTCTGTGTACTTCATCCCTGGCTCATTCGTTGGGACTATGTTAAGGGACAGGGATGATGGGGTGTGCTCGCAATAGGCGCCAATGGCTTGGTTGGCACCCCCACCACTGCCGCACGCTGGGCATGCAGCCCATGCCGTGCCTACTGGGGGCTGCCGAGGCATGCCTCTTATGTCTAGGGTCTGTGCAATGCGGCTCCTTTAGCTTGTTCCTTAGGCACCATGTCGAGTGAAGGAACGAAGGAGTTGGCAAGCGATGGGCGCCCGTGGCCTGGCTAGCGTGCCCACCGCTGCCGCACGTTGGGCAAGTTGCCCATGCCATGCCTGCTAAGGGCTGTTGAGGCATGTCTGCCATGCCCAGGGTCCATGCGACGCAGCTCCCCTAGCTTGCTCGCTGGGCACGATGTCGAGGGTCAAGGACAAGGGGGTTGGCCGGCGAGGGGCGCCCGTGGCCTGGTTAGTGTGCCCACCGCTGCCGCACGCTGGGCAAGTTGCCCATGCCGTTCCTGCTAGGGGATGTTAAGGCATGCCTCCCGTGCCCAGTGTCTATGTGACACGGCTCCCTTGGCTCGCTCACTGGGCAATACTTTACTGAGGGACAGTATCGAGGGAGAAGTTTCTATTAGATATATTTTTTAGGTCATTATCTTGAGGGATGATTTCAGACCTCGGGGCATCGATTGCCGAAAAGAGAGGGACAATTGTTGTGGGTGTTCAGGCGGGGGGGGGGGGGGGGGGGGGGGAGGGACGACGAATCGAAGCGACAAAGGGCTGAATCTCAGTGGATTGTGGCAGCAAGGCCACTCTGCCACTTACAATACCCCGTCGCGTATTTAAGTCATTTGTAAATGATTCTACCTATCGCTCGGTGGGAATCACACTTCAAGGCAGCTCGCGAGGCTCCTCCGCCGCGTGGGCTTGGCCAACGACATGTGCCTTTAAGGGCTGAGAGTGAAATCGGCAATGGGTACATGCATCGCCTTTAGCTCGAATTCTGACTTAGAGGCATTCGGTCATAATCTAGTGCATGGTAGCTTCACGCCACTAGCTTTTCAACCAAGTGCAATGACCAATTGTGCAAATCAACGGTTCCTCTCATACTAGGTTGAGTTACTATCGCGATGCGGGCATTACGAGGGTAAAACTAACCTATCTCATGACAGTCTAAACCTAGCTTACGTTCCTTATTGGTGGTGAACAATCCAACACTTGGTGAATTCTGCTTCACAATGATAGGAAGAGCTGACATTGAAGGATCAAAAAGCAACGTTGCTACGAACGCATGGCTGCCACAAGCTAGCTATCTCTATTGTAACTTTTCTGACACCTCAAGCTTCAAATTTCGAAGGTCCAAAGGATCGATAGGCCACACTTTCATGGTTCATATTTGTACTAGAAATTAGAATCAAACGAGCTTTTACCCTTTTGTTCCACAGGAGATTTCTGTTCTCGTTGAGCTCATCTTAGGACACCTGCATTATCTTTTAACAGATGTGCCGCGCCAGCCAAACTCCCCACTTGACAATGTCTTCTTCTCGAATAGACTGGGCAAAGCTGACCTTGAGTCCAAAAAGAAGGGCAACGCCCCGCCTCCGATTCACAGAATAAGTAAAATAACGTTAAAAGTAGTGGTATTTCACTTTCGCCGTTTTTGGCTCTCACTTATCCTACAACTCTCAAGTCATTTCATAAAGTCAGACTAGAGTCAAGCTCAACAAGGTCTTCTTTCCCCACTGATTCTACCAAGCCCATTCCCTTAGCTGTGGTTTCATTGGATAGTAGACAGGGACAATGGGAATCTCGTTAATCCATTCATGCGCGTCTCTAATTAGATCACGAGGCATTTGGCTACCTTAAGAGAGTCATAGTTACTCCCGTTGTTTACCCATACTTGGTTGAATTTCTTCACTTTAACATTCAAAGCCTTGGGCCGATATCACATTACGTGAGCATCTGTAGGGACTAACACACAGTCGGATTCTCCTTATCTGTACCAATTCTGAGTTGGCCGTTTGATGCCTAGGGAAGGCCCCCAAAGGAACCGTTCCCAGTCCATCCCATGGCCGATGCATGGCGACTCGCTCTCACGGTGAGAGCAGCTCCAGCAGTTAACCGACATTGGACGGGTTCGAGACTGGAACCCCCATGCCCAGCCCTCAGAGCCAATCCTTTTCCTGAGGTTACGAATCCATTTTGCCGACTTCCCTTGCCTACATTATTCCATCGACCAGAAGCTGTTCACCTTGGAGACTTGATATGGTTATAAGTACGATCGGGTGTGGGAGGCACTCGATCCTTCAAATTTTCAAGGGCTGTCGAGAGCACACCGAACACCATGTGACATGCGGTGCTCTTCCAGTCGCTCGACCCTACCTTCGGCTAAGCCTTTTCCAGGGTGGGCAGGCTGTTAAACAGAAAAGATAACCCTTTTCGGGATCCCCATCGACGTCTTCGGACTCCCTAACGTTACCATCGGTCGCCACGTCCCAGTTCTAAAATTTTGACCAGATCTTCTTTCGAAGCTTGTGTTGAGGCGCTATCCAATGGGCTTCCCTGTCTCTTAGGATCGACTAACCAATGTGCAAGTGCCGTTCACATGGAACCTTTCCCTTCTTTGGCCTTCAAAGTTCTCATTTGAATATTTGCGACTACCACCAAAATCTGCACTGATGATCGCTCTGCCCAGGTTCACGCCCTGGGTTTTACGACAACCACCACACTTCTTACTCATTGGGCCTTGGCCCATGCCCTAATGGCAGGGTATAGGTCGCGCGCTTCAGCGCCATCCATTTTCAGGGCTAGTTGATTCAGTAGGTGAGTTATTACACACTCCTTAGCAGATTTTGACTTCCAAGGCCACTGTCCTACTGTATTAATCGACCAACACCCTTTGTGGGTTCTAGGTTAGTGTGTAGTTGGGCACCATAACCAGCTTTTGATTCATCTTGCATCGCCAGTTTTGCTTACAAAAAATGGCCCACTTGGAGCTCTCGATTCTGTAGGACTGCTCAATGAAGCAGTCACCCCGTACTACTTATTTAAAGTTTGAGAGTAGGTCGAGGGCATTGCGCCCTTGATACCTTTAATCATTGGCTTTACCCGATAGAACTCGCATTTGAGCTCTAGCTATCCTGAGGGAAACTTCGAAAGGAACCAGCTACTAGATGGTTTGATTAGTCTTTCACCCTTATACATAAGTCAGACGAACGATTCACTCTATAGTTTCCTCTGGCTTCGCCCCTCTCAGGCATAGTTCACCATCTTTCGGGTCCTAACAGGCATGCTCGCACTCGAACCCTTCTCAAAATATCGAGGTCGGTCGATAGTGCACCCGCTAGGGATCCTGCCAATCAGCTTCGTTGTGCCTTACGGGTTTACTCGCACGTTGACTCGCACGTATATCAAACTCCTTGGTACGTGTTTCGAGACGGGTCGAATGGGGAGCCTGCTGGCTGACACCGAAAGTGCGTAGGTGCCAAAGCACCGCCGTGATGGCGCACACTACCTGCCATGATCTCGATGATGATGTCTCCGCGAGCATATCAAGGGCTCGGGCTTAGGCCACCATCGCTATCCACGTCAGTTCGCAACCCGAGTCGACCGACGAACCGGCTCGTGGCCATTCCACATCCGACCGAGGTGCATCGTTGACCCTCATCCGCTTCCCTTCCGATGATTTCAAGCACTCTTTCACTCTTTTTTCAAAGTCTTTTTCATCTTTCCCTCGCGGTACTTGTTTACTATCAGTCTCTCACCCGTGTTTAGCCTTGGATGGAATTTACCACCCTATTCGGGCGTTGAAGGCACATGATTTTCAAGCTGGGCTTTTCCCGGTTTGCTCGCTGTTACTAGGGGAATCCTTGTTAGTTTCTTTTCCTCCGCTTATTGATATGCTTAAACTCAACGAGTGACCTGGGGTCGCATCTCGATCGATCGATCGTTGGGTCCGTGAGCCGTGAGCAAGCGACCCGCTCACGAGGGAGCATGAGGCTTTCTCTACCACCACCAATTCGTGACGTGGCATCGCTCGAGGCTCTTTTTTAGGCCACCCATGAGCTGAAGCCGCACGGGAGGCCAACATGCCCCCCGCGATGGTCCCTCCCCTCCCCAAAAGGATGCGAGGGGGTCAAAGACAACGGTGCTCGATACCCAGCAGACGTGGCCTCGGCCTGATGGCTTCAAGCGTAACTTGCATTCAAAGACTCGATGGTTTACGAGATTTTGCAATTCACACCAAGTATCGCATTTTGCTACATTTTTCATCGATGCCAGAGCCGAGATATCCATTGCCAAGAGTCATTTTAGACATCGTTTAGGGACGACACGATCGCCAACCCCGTACCTAGATCAGGGTGATTGGGGCGTGCTTTTTCATTCGAGTTCTTTGGCACATCCCGCACTGTGGGTTTTGTTGTTTTGCACGATGAGGGGCTTGGGCGCGAGCTAGCGCACCCTTGCCGCAAGAGGAGGAACGAGGGCTCGAAAGCCCTCTACCCCACCGGTGTGTTTACAACGTGTTCGCGGGTCATTTCGCTGAGCGAGTTTTCAACAATGATTCTTCTGCAGGTTCACCTACGGAAACCTTGTTACGACTTCTCCTTCCTCTAAATGATAACTTCTCGCGATGTCATGAGCAGCAAACCATCCACGTCGTCACGATCCGAACACTTCACTGGACCATTCAATCGGTAGGAGCGACAGGTAGTGTGTATAAAGGGCAGGGATGTAGTCAACATGAGCTGATGACTCGCGCTTACTAGGAATTCCACATTGAAGACCAACAATTGGAATCATTTATCCCCATCACGATCAAAATTTCAAAGATTACCTGGGCCTGTCAACCAAGGCTATAAACTCGTTGAATACATCAGCATAGCACAGCCCAGAACATCTACGGGCATCACAGACCAATTATTGCCTCAAACTTCCTTGGCCTAAGCGGCCATAGTCCCTTTAAGAAGCCAGCCGTGGAACGTCACCTCCACTAGCAGGCTGAGGTCTCGTTCGTTAATGGAATTAACCAGACAAATTACTCCACCAATTAAGAACGGTCATACATCACCACCCATAAAATCAAGAAAGAGCTCTCAGTCTATCAATCCTTACTATGTTTGAACCTGATAAGTTTCCCCATGTTTAAGTCGCAGGCTCCACTCCTAGTGGTGCCCTTCCGTCAATTCCTTTAAGTTTCATCCTTGCGACCATACTCCTCCCAGAACCCAAAGACTTTGATTTCTCATAAGGTACCAGCGGAGTCCTAAAAGCAACATCCGCTGATCCCTGGTCGGCATCGTTTATGGTTGAGACTAGGACAGTATTTGATCGTCTTCGAGCCCCCATCTTTTGTTCTTGATTAATGAAAACATCCTTGGTAAATGCTTTTGCAGTTGTTCGTCTTTCATAATTTCAAGAATTTCATCTCTGACTAGGAAATACGAATGCCCCTGACTGTCCCTACTAATCATTACTTCGATCCCGAAGGCCAACAGAATAGGATCAAAATCCTATAATGTTATCCCATCCTAATGTATTCAAAGCGTAGGCTTGCTTTGAGTACTCTAATTTCTTCAAAGTAATAGCACAGGAGGAGCGCGTCGCCGGTAGTAAGGACGAGCCAACCGATACACACCGTAGGTGGATCTGCTAACCCCATCCCAAGGTCCAACTACGAGCTTTTTAACTGCAACAACTTAAATATACACTATTGGAGCTGGAATTACCACGGCTGTTGGCACCAGACTTGCCTTCCGATGGATCCTCGTTAAGGGATTTAGATTGTACTCACTCCAATTACCAGACTTGGAGAGCCCGAAATTGTTATTTATTGTCACTACCTCCCCATGTTAGGATTAGGCAATTTATGTGCCTGCTGCCTTCCTTGGATGTGGTAGCCATTTCTCAGGCTCCCTCTTCAGAATCGAACCCTAATTCTCCGTTACCCGTCACCACCATAATAGGCAACTATCCTACCATCGAAAGTTCATAGGGCAAAATTTTGAATGATGCGTCGTCGACACGATGGCCTTGCGATCGGTTGAGTTTATCATGAATCATTAGAGCAACGAGAGAAACCCGCATTGACTTTTTATCTAATAAATGTGCCCCTTCCATAAGTCAGGGTTTGTTGCACGTATTAGCTCTAGAATTACTATGGTTATCCGAGTAGTAAGTACCATCAAACAAATTATAACTGATTTATTGAGCCATTCGTAGTTTCACAGTCTGAATTAGTTCATACTTACACATGCATGGCTTAATCTTTGAGACAAGCATATTACTACTGGCAAGATTAACTAAGTAGCATCTTCCAAGACGCCGCGCCAACTAGGATCTAAGCGTGCCGCAAGGCTTGCTGAGGCCAAACCAGTTGCAGTCGTTGTTCAAAATCGATGGGATGTGGGATAAATGCTTTTGCTCTGATAGGAAGAGGCCGAGGCCACTCCTATCACAACATTTTTTGAACCCGAAAGGACGATCGAGCGCCCGTATGCGAAAGTAACCGCATGCCGAAGCAAGTCGTGCCCAGAGCACGATGCCCAACTAAGGTTTCAACCCAAGCCCGCGAGGGCCATGGTGCAAAGACAGCCGACTTGAATCATCAAATTCTGTTTGTGAAGGCTGGCGACACAGGGTCTCGATGTCACCCACGAAAAGCCAAACGTATGGCTCAAGGTCGAGCTTAAAGCAACGTGCTAGCCGACAGTTCGATAGGGGAGCATGGAGCCTGCCATTGCGCACGACTAAATCATCACTCACACGCCGCACGTACAAATGGGTAGCAACAGCACCAAATGAGCTGCAAGCAGATGAGTGAAAGGCCCATCGATCATGCAAGTCATCGAGTGCTGCCACACCCATACCACTAAGCGCAAAATTATTTCGGTAGCGAGGGGCAATTCTTCGATGGCAAAGGACCATCGATAAGGCCTTGGCAGCAGGCGTGTCACGCCGTGCCCAGGCTGGTCGTGTGGCTTGCTCGATGCTAACGGTCAACGATTCTTCGATGACAGGGAGCCCATGCCGTGGCTGCTGCGGCTGCTAAGGAGTGCCTCCCATGCCCAGGGTTCATGCGATGCGGCTCCCCTGACTTGCTTGCTGGTTACTATGTCAAGGGGCTGGCTCGCGATGGGCGCACGTGGCCTAGCTGACGTGCCTACCGTGGCTGCACGCTAGGCAAGCGACCTATGTTGTGCCTGCTAGGAGCTGCTGAGGCATGCCTCTAGTGCCCAGGGTCCGTGTGACAGGGTTCCCCCGGCTTGCTCGCTAGGCACTATATCGAGGAGCTGGCTAGTGATAGGCGCCTATGGCATCGCTGGTGTGCCAACCACTGCTGCACGCTGGGCAGGCAGCCCATGCCGTGCCTTCTAGGGGCTGACGAGGCATGCCTCTCGTGCCCAGGGTCCGTGCAACACGACTCCCCTAGCTCGATCGCTGGGCACTATGTCGAGGGGCTGGGACGAGGGGGCTGGCTCGCAATGGGCGCCCGTGGCCTAGTAAGCGCGCCCACTACTGTAGCAAGCTGGGCAAGCAGCCCATGTCATGCCTGTTAGGGGAAGTCAAGGCATGCCTTCTGTGCCTCGGGTCGGTGCGATACGGCTCCACTGGCTCGCTCGCTGGGCACTATGTCGAGGGGCTGGCTCGCGATGGGGCCCGTCGCCTGGTAGGCGCGCCCACCGCTGTCGTACGTTGGGCAAGCAGCCCATTCCGTGCCTAGTGGTGGCTGCCGAGCATGCCTCATTTGCCGAGGGTCCGCGCGATACGGTTCCCATGGCTCACTCGCTGGGCACTATGTCCAGGAGCTGGCTCGTGATGGGCAACTATGGCCTGGCTGCGCACCCACCGCTACCGCACGTTGGGCAAGCAGCCCATGCCATGCCTGTTGGGGACTGCTTAGGCATGCCTCCCATGCCCAGGCTCCGTGTGACGCAGCTCCCCTGGCTCTATGTCGAGGGGTTGGCTCGTGATGGGCGCCCATGGCATGGCTGAAGCGCCCACCGCTACCGCATGCTGGGCAAGCAGCCCATGCCGTGCCTGCTAGGGGCTTCTGAGGCATGCTTTCTGTGCCTGGGGTCTGTGCAATGCGGCTCCCCTGGCTTGCTCGCTAGGCACTACGTTAGGCGTCACGGATGGAGGGGTTGGCTTAAGATAGGCGCCCGTGGCCTGGTAGGCACGCCCACCGCTGCTGCACGCTGGCTAAGCAGCCCATGCCATGCCTGGAGGAGGCTGCTAAGCATTCCTCATTTGCCAATGGTCCGCGCGACACGGCTCCCCTGGCTCGCTCCCTGGGCACTATGTCCAGTGGCAGGGATGAAGGGGCTGGCTCGCGATGGGCGCCTATGGCCTAGCTGGTGCGCCCACCGCTGCAGCACGTTGGGCAAGCAGCCCATGCCATGCTTGCTGGGGGCTATCGAGGCATGCCTCCCATGCCCAGCGTCCATGCGACGCGGTTGCCCTGGCTCACTCGCTGGGCACTATGTCGATGGGCTAGCTCGCGATGGGCACCCGTGGCCTCGCTGGCCCGCCCATCGCTGCGGCACGCTAAGCAAGCAGCCCATGCCGTGTTTGGTTGGCACTGTCGAGGCATGCCTCTCGTGTCCAGGGTCTGTGCGACGTGGCTCCCATGGCTCACTCGCTGCGCACTATGTCGAGGGGCTGGCTCGAGATGGACGCCTGTGGCCTGGCTGGCGCGCCTATCGCTGCCGTTCGCTGGGCAAGCAACCCATGTCGTGTTTGTTGAGGGCTACCGAGGTGTGCCTCCCGTGCCCAGGGTGTCCATGCGATGTGACTCCCTTGGCTCGCTTGCTTGGCACTATGTCGAGGGGCTAGCTCGTGATAGGCGCCCATGTCCTGGCTGACGCGCCCACCGCTGTCGCAACTGGGCAAGTTACCCATGCCATGCCTGGTGGAGGCTGCGGAGGCGTGCCTCCCTTGCCTAGGGTCCATGTGACGCGGCTCGCCTGGCTCGCTCGCTGGGCACTATTTCGAGGGGATGGCTCATGATGGGCACCCGTGGCCTCGCTGGGCAAGTACCTATGCCATGCCTGCTGGGGGCTGCTGAGGCGTGCCTCCTGTGCCCAGGATCCATGAGACGCAGCTCCTCTGGCTAGCTCGCTGGGCATTTTGTTGAGGGGCTGCTCGCGATGGGCTCCCGAGGCCTGGCTGGCGTGCCCACTGCCGTGGCACGCTGGGCAAGCAACCCATGCCATGCCTGCTGGGGTCCGCCGAGGCGAGCCTCCCATGCCCTGGGTCCATGTGACGCGGCTCCTCTGGCTTGCTCACTGGGCATTATGTCAAGGGGCTGGCTCATGATGGGCACCTGTGGCCTGGCTGACGCGCCCACCGCCGCCTCTCGCCGGGAAAAAAGCCCATGCCATGCCTGCTGGGGGTTGCCGACGCATGGCTCCCGTTCCCAGGGTTCGTGCAACAGGGGCTGGGATGAGGGGGTTGGCTCGCGATAGGTGCCCGTGGCCTGGCAGGCACGCCCACTGCTGTCCTAAGCTGGGCAAGCAGCCCATGCCGTAACTGCTAGGGGAAGTCATGGCATGTCTTCCATGCCTAGGGTCCGTGCGATGTGGCTCCCCTAGCTCGCTCGCTAGGCACTATGATAAGGGGCTGGCTCGTGATGGGGCAGCCATGTCACACGGACCCTAGGCACGGGAGGCATGCCTCCACAGCCCCCACCAGGCACGAAATGGGCTGCTTGCCCTTCTTGCGGTGGTGGTGGGTGCGCCAGCCTGGCCACGGGCGCCCATCGCGAGCTAGCCCACTTGACCTTACCCCTCGACAGAGTGCCCAGTGAGTGAGCCAGGGGAGCCACATCGCACAGACCCTGGGCACGGGAGGCATGGATTGCTTTCCCAGAGTGAGACAGCGGTGGGCATGCAAGAAATGGCACGGGTGCCCATTGCGAGCCAACCCCCTTGCCCCTACCCCTTGACAGAGTGCCTAGTGAGTGAGCCAGGGGAGCCACATCGCACGGACCTTGGGCATGGGAGGCATGCCTCGGCAGCCCCCAGCAGGCATGGCTTGGGCTGTTTGCCTAGCGTGCGGCAGCGGTGGACTCGTCAGCCAGGCCATGGGCGCCAATCATGAGCCAGCCCCTCGACATAGTAACCAACGAGCGATCCAAGGGAGCCACATTGCATGGACCTTAGGCACGGGAGGCATGCCTGGACAGACCACAGCAGGCACGGCATGGGCTGCTTGCCTAGCGTGCGGGAGCAGTAGGCACCAACCTAGCCACCAACGCTTATTGCGAGCCAGTGCCATCGTCCCGGCCCCTCGATATAGTGCCCAGCGAGAGCGCCAGGGGAGCCATGTCTCACGGACCCTTGGCATGGGAGCCAGCCCCTCGACATTGTGCCCAGGGAGCAAGCCAGGGGAGCCGTGTTGCAGGGACCCTGGGCGCGGGAGCCGTGTTACAGGGACTCGAGTTAGTCCACTCGTCCCTGCCTTTAGACATAGTGCCCAGTGAGAATACCAAGGTAGCCCCGTCGGACGGACCCTGGGCACAGGAGACACGCCTCGGCAGCCCCTAGCAGGCATGGCCTGGGCGTCTTGCCCAGCGTACGGGAGCTGTGGACCTGGCAGTCAGGCCATGGGCGCCCATTGCGAGCTAGCCCCTCAACATAGTGCCCTGCGAGCGAGCCAGGACAGCCGCGTCGCACGGACCCTGGGCATGGATGGCAAGCTTCGGTAGCCCCCAGTAGGCATGGCCTGGGCTGCTTGCCCAACGTACGGGAGTGGTGGGTGCGCCAGCCATGCCTCGCACGCCCATCAGCTCACGTTGACTATGTCCCTGCCCTTTGTACACACCGCCTGGTGCTCCTATTGATTGAATGGTTCAGTGAAGTGTTCAGATCACGATGACGTGGGCGGTTTGCCGTTCATGACGTTGCGAGGCGTCCACTGAACCTTATCATTTAGAGGAAGGATAAGTCGTAACAAGGTTTCTATAGGTGAACCTGTCGAAGGATCATTATCAAAAACTCGCTCTCGAGCCCCTCCCCCCTCCTCACGCGGCAAGGGTGGGCGGCCTCGTGCCCAAGCCCCTCATCGCGTGTAACAACAAAACCCACAACGCAGGATGCGTTAAGGAACTCGAATGAAAAAGCACGCCCCAGTCACCTTGATCTCATTGCGCAGTTTACAGTCTTGTCATCCCTAGATGATGTCTAAAATGACTCTCGACAACGGATATCTCGGCTCTCACATCGATAAAGAATGTAGCAAAATGCAATACTTGGTGTGAATTGTAGAACCCCATGAACCATCAAGTCTTTGAGCGCAAGTTACGCCCGAAGCCATCAAGCTGAGGGCACGTCTGCCTAGGTGTCAAGCACTGTCGCCCTCAACCGCCCCGCATCCCTTCAGGGAGGGGAAAGACCATCGAAAAGGCAGATGTTGGCCTCCCGTGCCCCTTCGGCTTGTGGTTGGCCTAAAAAAGAGCCTCGAGCGTGCCGCATCACGGCTTAGCGATGGTATAGAAAGCCTCGTGCTCCCTTGTGCATGCATCACTCGCTCACGGCTCACAAACCCAACGATCGTTCGATCGAGATGTGATCCTAGGTCAGGCAAGACCAACCATTGAGTTTAAGCATATCAATAAGCGAAGGAAAAGAAACTAAGAAGGATTCCACTAATAATGACGAGCGAATCGGGAAAAGCCCAGCTTGAAAATCGTGCGCCCTCAGCTCCTGAATTATAGTATGGAGAAGTGTCCTTAGTGACGGACCGAGGCCTAAGTCCCCTAGAAAGGGGTGTCAGAGAAGGTGAAAGCCCCGTCTCGCTCGAACCCTGTCACACCACGATGCGCTGTCGACGAGTCGGGTTGTTTGGGAATGCAGCCCTAATATGGCGATAAATTTCGTCCAAGGTTAAATATGGGCGAGAGACTGATAGTGAACAAGTACCATGAGGGAAAGATGAAAAGGACTTCAAAAAGAGAGTCAAAAAGTGCTTGAAATTGTCGGGAGGGAAGCAAATAAGGTCCAGTGATGCACCTCGGTCAGATGTGGAACGGCCACGAGCCGGTCCATCGATCGACTCGGGGTGCAAACCGACATGGATTGCGATGGCTGCCCAAGCCCGAGCCTTTGATACGCTAGGGGAGACATCATTATCGAGATCATGGCTGGCAACATGCTCTCGACTTCGGCTAGTGGGCTCCCCATTTGACTTGTCTTGAAACACGGACCAAGGAATGTGACATGCGTGTGAGTCAATAGGCGAGTAAACCCTAAGGCACAAGGAAGCTGATTGGTGGGATCCCTTGTGGGTTCACCGTCGACTGACCTTGATATTTTGAGAAGGGTTCGAGTGCGAGCATGCTTGTCGAGACCTGAAAGATTGTGAACTCTACTTGAACGGGGCGAAGCTAGAGGAAACTCTGATAGACGCCTGCAGCGATACTAACATGCAAATCGTTCGTCTGACTTAGGTATATGGGTGAAAGACTAATCGAACCATCTAGTAGCTGGTCCCTCCGAAGTTTCCCTCAGGATAGCTGGAGCTCATATGCGAGTTCTATTGAATAAAACCAATGATTAGAGGCACTGGAAGCGCAATGCCATCGACTTATTCTCAAACTTTAAATTAGTACAGGGCAGCTGCTTTGTTGAGCCATCCTACAGAATCGAAAGCTCCAAGTGGGCCATTTTTGGTAAGCAGAACTGGCGATGCAGGATGAATGAAAGTCGAGTTACGATGCCTAACTGTGGGCTAACCTAGAACCCACAAAGGGTGTTGGTTGATTAAGACAGTAGGACGGTGGTCATGAAAGTTGAAATTCGCTAAGGAGTGTGTAACAACTCACTCGCCAAATCAACTAGCCTAAAAAATGGATGGCGCTGAAGCGCGGGACCTATACCCAACTGTTAAGGCAAGGGCCAAGCCCTAATGAGTAGGAAGGCATGGTGGTCACCGTAAAACTCGAGGCACGAGCCTGGGCAGAGTGGCCATCAGTGCAGATCTTGTTGGTAGTAGCAAATATTCAAATGAGAACTTTAAAGGCTGAAGAGGGGAAAGGTTCCATGTGAACGACACTTGCACATGTGTTGCTCGATCCTAAGAGATGGGGGAAGCCCACCGGATAGCGCCTCGACACAAGCTTCAAAAGAGGATCCGATTAAAATTTTAGAACCGGGACGTGGTAGCTGACGGTGATGTTAGGGAGCCCAGAGACGTCGGTAGGGGCCCCAAAAAGAGTTGTCATTTCTGTTTAATAGCCTGCCCACCCTGGAAATGGCTCAGTCAAAGGTAGGATTCAGCGACTGGAAGAGCACTGCATATCCGATCGTACTAATAACTGCATCAAGTCTCCAAGGTGAATAGCCTCTGGTCGATGGAACAATGTAGGCAAGGGAAGTCAGAAAAATGGATCCGTAACCTCAAGAAAAGGATTGGCTCTGAGGGCTGGTCACGGTGGTCCCAATCCCGAGCTTGTTGACTGTCAGTGGATTGCTCGAGCTACTCTCGCGATAAGAGCGGGTCGTAGCGTGCCGGCCAAGGGACGGACTGGGAACGATTCCTATGGGGGCCTTCCCCAGGTGTCGAACAGTGAACTCAGAACTGGTACGGATAAGGGGAATCCGACTGTTTAAATAAAACAAAGCATTGCGATGGTCCCTGCGGATGCTCACGTAATGTGATTTCTGCCCAGTGCTCTGAATGCCAAAGTGAAGAAATTCAACAAAGCGTGGGTAAACGGCGAAGTAACTATGACTCTCTTAAGGTAGCCAAATGCCTCATCATCTAATTAGTGACATGCATCAATGGATTAATGAGATTCCCACTGTCCCTGTCTACTATCCAGTGAAACCACAGCCAAGGGAATGGGTTTGGCAGAATTAGCAGGGAAAGAAGACCCTGTTGAGCTTGACTCTAGTCCGACTTTGTGAAATGACTTGTGAGGTGTAGGATAAGTGGGAGCCAAAAATGACAAAAGTGAAATACCACTACTTTTAACGCTATTTTACTTATTCCATGAATCGGAGGCGGGGCGTCGCCCCTCTTTTTGGACCCAAGGTCTGCTTCGGCCAGCCAATCTGGGTGAAAAACATTATCAGGTGGGGAGTTTGGCTGGGGCAGCACATTTGTTAAAAGATAACACATGTGACCTAAGATGAGCTTAACCAGAACAGAAATCTTGTGTGGAACAAAAAAGTAAAAGCTCGTTTGATTCTAATTTTCATTACGAATATGAACCGTGACAGCATGGGCTATCGATCCTTTAGACCTTCAAAATTTGAAGCTAGAGGTGTCAAAAAAGTTGCCAGAAGGATAACTGGCTTGTGGCAGCCAAGCGTTCATAGCGACGTTGCTTTTTGATCCTTCGATGTTGGCTCTTCCTATCATTATGAAGCAGAATTCACCAAGTGTTGGATTGTTCACCCACTAATAGGAAATGTGAGTTGGGTTTAGACCATCGTGAGACAGGTTAGTTTTACCCATCGCGATAGTAATTCAACCTAATACGAGATGAACCATTGATTTGCACAATTGGTCATCACGCTTGGTTGAAAAGCCAGTGGTGCGAAGCTACCGTGCGCTGGATTATGCGGAATGCCTCTAAGTCAGCATCCAGGCTAGAGGCAATGCATGCGCTCGTCACCCGATTGTCGACTTGCAGTAGGGGCCACTCGGCCCCCAAAAGCACGTGCTGTTGGCCAAGCCCGCGTGGCGGAGGAGCCTTGCGGGCTGCCTTGAAGTGTGATTCCCATTGAGCGATGACTAGAATCATTTGTAGATGACTTAAATACGTGACGAGGCATCATAAGTGGCAAAGTAGCCATGCTGCCATGATCCACTAAGATTCAACCCTTTGTCACTTCGATTCATCATTCCACCTGCCCCTCTCGAATCCTTATAACAATTGTCCCTCTCTTTTTGGCAATCGATGCCCCGAGGTTTGAAATCATCCCTCAAGATAATAACCTGGAAAAAGAAGCAAGTCCTTTGGGCTTGTCGAGAATGAGAAACACAAGGGAAAAACACTTGGAAACACATCGAGAAGCATTAGGGAGGCATGCCTCGGCAGCCCCCAGCAGGCACGGCATAGGCTGCTTGCCTAGCATGCAGCAGCGATGGGCACGCCAGCCAAGCCACGGGCACCAATCACAAGCCAGCCCACTCGTCCCTGCCCTTCAACTTACTACCCAGCGAGCGAGCCAGGGGAGCCGCGTCGCATGGACCCTGGGCACGGGAGGCATGCCTCAGCAGCTCCCAGCAGGCATGGTATGGGCTGCTTGCCTAGCATGCAGCAGTAGTAGGTGCGTCAGCCAGGCCACGGGCACTCATCGCGAGCCAAACCCCTCGTCCCTGCCCCTCAACTTACTATCTAGTGAGCGATCGAGGGGAACCGCATTGCACAGGCCCTACACATGGGAGCCATGCCTCGGCAACCCCCAGCTGGCACGGCATGGGCCGCTTGCCCAGCGTGCGGCAGCGGTGTGCGTGCCAGCCAGCCACGGGCGCCCATCGCGAGCCATCCCCCTCATCTCTGCCCATCAACATGGTGCCAAGGGAGCGAGCAATGGGAGCTGTATCGCATGGACCCTAGGCATGGGAGACATGCCTCGGCAGCCCCTAGCAGGCATGGCATGGGCTGCTTGCCCATCATGCGGCAGCAGTGGGTGCGCCCGCCAGGCCACAAGCACCCATCGCAAGCAAGCCCCCTCATCCTTGCCCTCAACATGGTGCCCAACGTGCGAGCGAAGGGTGTCATAGCAATCCTCAGTAGGCCCGACGCCCGCCTTGCCAGGGGCACCCCACTCAAGCCAGCCGCGAGCATGCTGTGAGGCTCAGCACATGCTGTGGCCATTGATTTCATGGGCAGGCTAGGCTTGGCCATGTCCCCTGGTTGCGATGGACCCTGAGGGCAGCCATGGGGTGGCTGGAGGTTCGCTGGACAGGGCAGCCAGCATGTACCCTAGGCTAGGCAGAGGCACGGCTGCCCAAGCCTGCTCACATCATTGCCATGTTGCAAAATTGGTGTGAATTGACAGTCTTTTCATCACGAAATTGGTCCCGAAATGACTCAAATAAATCGTGTAATTCATGAGGAGTCTGCCCTGAATTTGGGATCGTTTCGACTCATGGGCTATTTTTGACGAGTTTTTCAATTTTTGACTGTAGAAAATTGATTTAAAAAAATTTAGTACCCAAAAAATTCTAAAATCTTTTCTGGTGGTAAATATGATTATTCTCCATTTATTTACAAAATTTTAGCTCAAAATTTCAAGTAAATAACTTTTTAGACCCATTATGACGGCTCAGACATATTGATGTTTCTTCTTGCTGGAGTGAAATTTCATTTAAGACTCCTTAAGGGGGACGTGGTCACCTAGCTTGCTGGGTGCCATCAGAATCGAAGCAGCAAAGGAGCTTTCGGTAAACAAGAAGTAGATCAGGTTATAATCTACAAAGCGGTTTAAGTTAAAACTACAAAAGGGTGAAGTGACGATGCTGGCAACATTATTCGAGGCAAAACTAGATCAGGTGGTGAAGGTACTTGACGAGAGTGCTGAAGTGTTGAGGGAATTCAACAGCAAGATGCCATCAGAATCCCCCAAGACATTGCCTTCGAGGATGAATGTTGATCATATGATCAGGAAGAAAGTTGGAGCAGTAACTTATAGGTTGAAGCTACCGCAACATCTGAGGATGCACCTAACATTCCACGCAAGCTTCCTCGAAGAGTTTCAAGAAGATGTTGATCGCGGACGTGAGCAGGCTAAGTGTGCACCGTCGATAACTCGAGTTCAATTTGACAAGAAGATAGAAAAGATCCTTGATCACTAAAAAGAGGGCTATAGTAAGATGAATCGGAGGACATATCACTTAGTCCAGTGGAAAGGCATCAGTGAGGTGGATGCGAGTTGGGAAAAAGATACCACATTATGGCAATTTGATGACCAGATCAAGGCGTACCACAACAATAAACCGACAAGGGCATCAGGTTCTTCTAGTGGGGGTAGTTTGTCAGACCCTTGAATCTGAGTGCTAAGTCATAGGCATGGTGAGTCTTGCTGCATGCCCGAACCTATAAGTGTCGAGGACCACGCTAGCAAGGCAAAAACTCATGAGTTAGATATGGGAACGAATGCAGGAGACTTGGTGAGAAATCGAGTTTCATACTCACAGTGCGAGATAAGCTGATGAGCTGGGAACGTTGTGGAGTGAGGGATGAAGCACACAAACAGACCCACAAGCCTGCTCAAGGGGAAAGCAATATAGATGCCTCAAGCAAGCACCAACACATAGTGGTGCGAATATGTCCAGTGACAGGAACACAGGGCAGATTTCGGGAACCCAACTTAGCATGGACGGAAAGTCCAGCAAGCAAAGATATTCCACAAAGAAAGGATATAGCTATTGGCTAAAGGAGGATCAAGGCGATATAAAGATAAGAGAGAGATGTCTATCCCGAAAGCCAAGGGAGATAAGGCTCAAGCAAAGTCCTGAATGGGAACAACCTCCTCAAGCATCTCCAAACCGAATGAAAATGGATAAGAAGGCTTGTAGAAGGCTTCAAAGGAGATGAGATCCTTGACTCAAGGAGAGTCCTTGTAGGAAAAGGATGCTATCCAACCATCCTTGACTTATGAAGAGTCCTTATAGAAGAAGAATGATATCCAAACGGAAAGTCCTTACGGGAAGAGGACGCTATCCAAATATCCTTGCCTCATGGAGAGTCCTTACGGGAGAAGGATGCTATGTGAAGATCTTTGACTCATGGAGAGTCCTTATGGGAGAAGAATGCTATCTAAACTTTGAAGATAAGCCTCAATGGGATAAAAGATTCGTGATCAAGATTGGGTGGCCTATCCAAATAACGTGGGATAACTAAGAGAGAGTGTTTGAGTAAGACACTCCTCAACTAGTATAAAAAAGGGGCTTGAGTTCAGTTGTAAAGACATTAAGTAATACAAACTCAAGTGTGTGGGTAGCTAAAGGCTTTCGGTACTCTTAGAGAGAGACCCTTCTTTTGTAAAGAGTTTCTTTATTTTGAATAAAGATTGAGAAAGAGTTCTGATAATACTGTCTCCTTACTTTGCTTTTACATTGTTATCTCTTCTTCTTCGCTTCGCATAAGCTTAGAAAGTTGGGTTGGCTAGGTGGAGGCACTTAGCACCATCACACTAGGGTTACACTGATCCCGTAACAAACAATGTGACACCTACTATGATGGTGACGGGTGATGAAGAATTAGGGCTTAAATCTGGAGAAGCAGTCTGAGAAATGGCTACCACATCCAAGGAAGGCAACAGGCGCTTAAATTATCCAATCCTAACACGGGAGGTAGTGACAATAAATAACAATACTGAGCTCTTCAAGTCTAGTAATTGGAATGAGTACAATCTAAATCCCTTAATGAGGATCCATTAGAGGGCAGGTCTAGTACTAGCAGCCACGGTAATTTTAGCTCTAATAGCATATATTTAAGTTGTTCCAGTTAAAAAGCTCGTAGTTTGACCTTGGGATGGGTCGGCTGGTCCACCTACGATGTGCACCGGTTGGCTCGTCCCTATTGCTGGCGATGTGCTCCTAGCCTTAATTGGTCGGATCGTGCCTCTGATGCCGTTACTTTGAAGAAATTAGAGTCCTCAAAGCAAGCCTATACTCTAAATACATTAGCATGGGATAACATCATAGGATTTCGATCCTATTCTCTTGACCTTCAGGATCGGAGTAATGATTAATAGGGACAGTCGGGGGCATTCATATTTTGAACACGTTGTAAACACACTAGCGGGGAGGAGGGCTCTCGAGCCCCTCGTCCCGCCTTGCGCGGCAAGGGTGCGTAGGCTTGCACCTAAGCCTCTCGTTGGGCGCAACAACAAAACCACCCACAGTGCGGGATGCGCTGAGGAGCTCAGATGCGAGTTCTATCGGGTAAAGCCAATGATTAGAGGTATCGGGGGAACAATGCCCTCGACCTATTCTCAAACTTTAAATAGGTAGTACGGGGCGGCTGCTTCGTTAAGCCCTCCCATGGAATCGAGAGCTCCAAGTAGGCCGTTTTTGGTATGCAAAACTGGCAATGCGGTATGAACAGGAAGCCACATTATGGTGCCCAACTGCGTGCTAACCTAGAACCTACAAAGGGTGTTGGTCGATTAAGACAGCACGATGGTGGTCATGGAAGTCGAAATCTGCTAAAGAGTGTGTAACAACTCACCTGTAGAATCAACTAGCCCCGAAAATGGATGGCGGTGAGTAGGAGGGTGTGGTGTTAGTCGCAAAACTTGAGGCGCGAGCTCGGGCGTAGTGGCCATCGGTGCAGATCTTGGTGGTAGTAGCAAATATTCAAATGAGAACTTTGAAGGTCAAAGAAGCGAAAGGTTCCATGTGAATGGCACTTACACATGGGTTAGCCGATCCTAAGAGACAAGGGAAGCCCATCAGATAGCGCCTCGGCGCGAGCTTTGAAAGGGGATCAGGTTAAAATTTTGCAACCAGGACGTGGTGGCTGAAGGTAATGTTAGGGGGTCCAGAGACGTCAGCAGAGGCCCTAAAAAGAGTTATCTTTTCTATTTAACAGCCTGCCCACCCTAGAAATGGCTCAACTGGAGGTAAGGTCCAATAGTTGGAAGAGCACCACACATCACGTGGTGTCCGGTGCACCCCCGACGGCCCTTTAAAATCTGGAGGACCGAGTGCCTCTCATGCCGGTTGTACTCATAACCGCATAAGGTCTCCAAGGTGAACAGCCTCTAGTCGATGGAACAATGTAGGCAAGGGAAGTTAACAAAATGGTTCCGTAACCTAGGGAAAAAGATTGGCTTTGAGGGCTGGGCACGGGGGTCCCAGTCCCAAACCCGTTGGCTATCGGTGGACAGCTCGAGCTGCTCCCGCAACAAGAGCGGGTCACCGCATGCCTGATGGGGATGGACTGTGAATAGTTCCTTTGGGGGCCTTCCTCGGGCGTCGAATAACTAACTCAAAACTAGTACAAACAAGGGGAATTCGACTGTTTAATTAAAACAAAGCATTGCGATGGTCCCTGCGGATGCTCACGTAATGTGATTTCTGCCCAGTGCTCTGAATGTCAAAGTGAAGAAATTCAACCAAGCACGGGTAAGCGGCAAGAGTAACTATGACTCTCTTAAGGTAGCCAAATGCCTTGTCATCTAATTAGTGATGTGCATGAATGGATTCATAAGATTCCCACTGTCCCTATCTACTATCCAACAAAACCACAGCCAAGGGAATGAGCTTGGTAGAATTAGTGGGGAAAGAAGACCCTATTGAGCTTGACTCTAGTCTGACTTTGTGAAATGACTTGAGAGATGTAGGATAAGTGGGAGCTGAAAATGGCGAAAGTGAAATACCACTACTTTAAAGTTATTTTACTTATTTCGTGAGTCGAAGGCGGGGCGTCGCCCATTGTTTTAGACCCAAGGTTTGGCTTCGGCCGGCCGATCTAAGTGAAAGACATTGTCAGCTGGGGAGTTTTGCTGGGGCGGCACATCTGTTGAAAGATAACGCAGGTGTCCTAAGATGAGCTCAATGAGAACAGAAATCTCGTGTGGAACAAAAGGGTAAAATCTCATTTGATTATGATTTCTAGTACGAATACAAACCGTGAAAGTGTGGCCTATCGATCCTTTAGACCTTCAGAATTTGAAGCTAAAGGTGTCAGAAAAGTTACTACAGGGATAACTAGCTTGTGGTAGCCAAGTGTTCATAGCGACGTTGCTTTTTGATCCTTCGATGTCGGCTCTTCCTATCATTGTGAAGCAGAATTCACTAAGTGTTGGATTGTTCACCCACCAATAGGGAACATGAGCAGGGTTTAGATCGTCGTGAGACAGGTTAGTATTACCCCTAATGATGCCCGCATCATGATTGTAATTTAACCTAGTACGAGAGGAACCGTTGATTCGCACAATTGGTCATCGCGCTTGGTTGGAAAGCCAGTGGCATGAAGCTACCTTGAATTGGATTATGACTGAACGGCTCTAAGTCAAAATCCGGGCAAGAAGCGATGGATGCACCCGTAGCCCGATTGCCAACATGCTGTAGGGGCCATGGCGCGGAGGAGCCTCGTGGGCTGCCTTGAAGTGTGATTCCCACCGAGCGACGGGTGGAATCATTTACAAATGACTTAAATACGTGACAGGGTAAAGTAAGTGGCAAAGTGGCCTTGCTGCCACAATCCACTGAGATTCAACCCTTTGTCACTTCGATTCGTCCCTCCCCTCCTCCCGAACACACGCAATAATTGTCCCTTTGTTTTCGCTAATCGATGCCTCGAGGTCTGAAATTGTCTCTTAAGATAATAACCTGGAAAAAGAAGTAAGTCCTTTGGGCTTGTGGAGAATGAGAAACACAAGGGAAAAACACTTATAAACATATCGGGAAGCATTGGGAAACCAAGTGTTATTTCAATAAAAAAAATATATATCTAATAGAAACTTGTCCCTCGATGCTGTCCCACGGTAAAGTACTGCCCAACGAGTGAGCCAGAGGAGCCGCATCGCACGGACCCTTGGCACAGGAGGTACACCTTGGCAGCCCTCAGCAAGTATGACAAGGGCTGCTTGCTCAGCGTGCGACAGCGGTGGGCACGCCAGCCAGGCCATGGGCGCCCATCGCGAGCCAACCCCTCGACATAGTGCGTAGAAAGCTAGCTAGAGGAGTTGCGTCGCATGGACCTTGGGCATGGGAGGCATGTCTCGACAGCCCTCAGCAGACAGGTATGGGTTGCTTACCCAGCGAGCAGTAGCGGTGGGAGCGCCTGCCAGGCCCCAGGCGCCCATTGCGAGCCAACCCCCTCGTCCTTGTCCCTCGACATAATGCCCAGTGAGCGAGCCAGGGGATCTGCATCGCACAGACTGTGGGCATGAGAGGCATGCCTCGGGAGCCCGCTAGCAGGCATGGCATGGGCTGCAGGCCACAGACGCCCATCGCGAGCCACCCCTCATCCCGGCCCCTCGGTATCGTGCCCAGCGAGCGAGCGAGGGGAGTTGCGTTGCACGGACCCTAGGCAAGGGAGGCACGCCTCGGAAGCCCCCAACAGGTACGGCATGGACTGTGTGCCCAACATGTCACAACGGTGGGCGCGTTAGCCAAGCTACGAGCGCCCATCGCGAGCCAGCCCACTCTTCCCTGTCCCTCGACGTAGTGCCCAACGAGCGAGCCAAGGGAGCCACGTCGCAAGGATCCTGGGCATGGGAGGCACGCCTCAGCAGACCCAGCAGGCACGGCATTGGCTGCATGCCAAGCATGCAGTAGCGGTGGGCATGCCAGCCAAGACACAAGTGCCCATCGCGAGCTAGCCCCCTCGTCCCTTCCCCTTGACATAATGCCCAGAGAGTGAGCCAGGGGAGCCGCGTTGCACAGACCTTGAGCAAGGGAAACATGCTTCAGCAACCTCCAGTAGGCAGGATAATGGTTGCTTGTTCAGCGTGCAGCAGCGGTGGGCACGCCAGCTAGGCCATGGGCACCCACCGTGAGCCAACCCCTCGACATAGTGCCCAGCGAGGGAGCTAGGAGAGCCACATCGCACGGACCCTGGGAACAGGAGGCATGCCTTGGCTGCCCCCAGCAGGCACGGTATGGGCTGCTTGCCCAGCATGCAGCGACGGTGGGCACGCCAGCTAGGCCATAGGCGCCCATCGCGAGCCAGCCCCTCAAAATAGTGCCCAACGAGCGAGCCAAGGGGGCCGCATCGCACGGACCCTAGGCACGAGAGGCAAGCCTCGGCTACCCCCAGCAGGCACATCATGGGCTACTTGCCCAATGTATGGGAGCGATAAGCATGTCAGCCTGGCCATAGGCGCGAATCACAAGCTAACCCCTCGATATAGTGCCTAATGAGCGAGCCAGGGTAGCTGCATCGCACGGACCCTAGGTACGAGAGGCATGCCTCGGCAGCCCCCAGTGCCAGCCAAGCCAAGGGCGCCCATTGCGAACCATCCCCCTCGTCCCTGCCCCTCGACTTACTGCCCAGCGTCTAAGCAAGGGGTTCCACAGCAGTCCCCAGCAGGCACGGCGCTAGCCTAACCAGGGGCGCCCCACGCGAGCGAACCGCGAGCACGTTGTGGGGCTCGGCATGTGCTGTGGGCGTTGATTTCATTGGCAAGCTGGGCTTGGCCATGTCCCCTGGCTGTGATGGACCTGAGGGCAGCCATAGGGTGGCTGAAGGTGCACTGGACCGGAAGCCAACATGCACCCTCGACCAGGTGGAGGCACAACTACCCTAGCCTGCTAGCTGCAACGCTCAGTTTCAAAATTGGTGTGAATTGACAGTCTTTCCATCATAGAATTGGTCCCGAAATAACTCATGAGGAGTCTGCCCCTGAAGTTTGGGATCATTTTGACTCACGGGCTATTTTTAATGATTTTTTCAATTTTCAACTGTAGAAAATTCATTAAAAAAATTTAGTGTCCAGAAAATTCTGAAATTTTTTCTGGTGGTAGATATGATTATTCTCCATTCATGTACAACATTCAAGCTTAAAATTCCAAGTAATAATTTTTTATATCCATTATGACGGCTCAGACATATTGATGTTTCTTCTTGACAAGAGTGAAATTTCATTTAAGACTCTTTAGAAGGGAGGTGGTCACCCAGATTGTTGGGTGCCAATGGGCCATGCGTGGTCCCCCCCCCCTGCCCATCTCACATGGGCAGGCCCTGGGCTTGGGGAACCCAACGCGCATGGGATAGGCAGGGCCGCTTGCTGCCTTGCCCATCCAGCCGGTGGTGCGTGGTTGTGGCGACCACCACCGCCGACAGACAGGCGACCGGTGACGTAGACCGAAAAGTGTGGGATGCCCAATCAGTAGCCAATGGAGTGGGGAAAATGTGGGAAACGAAATCCACTAAATTGTGGGCAATGAATCGAGAAAAATGGCTAGACAAGCTCAATAGTGTGGGCAACGAAGCTAATGATGATGCATGCTACGTGACGGCCAAATCATTGGGGGTAATTTTGAGCATGCGGGGTGCTTTGTCACAAGATCCCGACGCTTAGGCTTGCCTAGGCGAACTCGTTGCGTAGCGTGATCAACGACACGATCATCGGTAGTTAGTATCGAGCGAGCCACACGGCCAGCTTGGGCACGATGTGACACCCCTGCTTCCAAGGCCTCATCGATGGTCCCTTGCCATCGAACAATCGTCCCTCGCTATCGAAACAATTTCACGCTTAGTGGCTTAGGTGCGGCAGCACTCGGCGAACTGCATGATTAATGGGCTTTTCGTTCATTGGCTTGCAGCTCGTTTAGGGCTGTTGCTGCCCATTCGTACGTGTGGCGTGCGAGTGGTGATCTAGTCATGCGCATTGGCAAGCTCTATGCTCCCGCATCGAGCTGTCAGCTAGCATGTCGCTTCAAGCTCGACCCCGAGCCATACGTTGGCTTTTTGTGGGTGACATCAGGACCCTGTGTCGCGTGCCTTCGCAAACAAAATTCGATGATTCAAGTCAGCTGTCTTTGCACCATGTCCTTCATGGGCATGGGTGGAAACCTCAGTCAAGCCTCATGCTCCAAGCGTGGCTTGCTTCGGCATGCAGCTGCTTTGGCACACGGGAGCTCAGTTATCCCCTCTGGTGCGAAAAGTGTTGCGACATGAGTGGCCTCGGCCTCTGCCTCTCTAAGTGAAAGCATTTGCCCCATGTCCCATTGATTTTGAATGATAACCATGATAGCTTTGGCCTCAAGGAGCCTTGCAGCACACTTCGGTCTTAGTTGGCATGATGTCTCGAAGGATGCCACCTGGTTGATCCTGCCAGTAGTCATATGCTTGTCTCAAAGATTTATCCATGCATGCGTAATTATGAACTAATTTAGACTGTGAAACTATGAATGGCTCATTAAATAAGTTATAATTTGTTAGATGGTACCTATTAGACCCTTGAATCTGAGTACCAAGGCGTAGGCATGGCGAGTCTTGCTCCATGCTCGGACCCACAAGTGTGGAGGACCACGCTAATAAGGCAAAAATGCATGAGTTAGATATGAAAACGAATGTGGGAGACTTGGTAAGAAATCGAGTTTCATACTTATAGTGGCGAGATTCACTGGTGAGTTGGGAACATTATGGAGCAAGGGATGAAGCACACAAAAAGACCTATAAGCCTGCTTAAGGGAAAAGTAGTAGAGATGCCTCAAGCAAGCACCAGCACACGGCGATGCGAATATATCCAGTGACGGGAACACTAGGTAGAATCTAGGAACCCAGCTTGGCATGGATGAAAAGTCCAGCAAGCAAAGATATTCCACAAAGAAAGGATATAGCTATTGGCTAGAGGAGGATTAATGCGATAGAAGGATAAGAAAGGGATGTCTATCTCGAAAGCCAAGGGAGATAAGGCTCAAAAAGAGTTCTGAATGGAAACCACCTCTTCAAGCCTATCCAAACTGGTTGAAAGAGGATAAGAAGGCTTAGAGAAGACTTCAAAGGAGATGAGATCCTTGACTAAAGGAGAGTCCTTGTGGGAGAAGGATGCTATCTAAACTTTGAAGATAAGCCTTAATGGGATAAAAGATTCGTGATTAAGATTGGGTGGCCTATCCGAAAAACGTGGGATAACTAAGAGGGATTGTTTGAGTAGAATACTCCTCAACTAGTATAAAAAGGGGGCTTGGGTTCAGTTGAAAACACATCAAGTGATACAAACTCAAGTATGTGGGTAGCTAGAGGCTTTGGGTACTCTCAGAGAGAGGCCCTTCTTTTGTAAAGAGTTCCTTTATTTTGAATAAAGATTGAGAAAGAGTTCTCGTAATACTGTCTTCTTACCTTGCGCTTTGCATTGTTGGCTCTTATTCTTCATTTTGCACAAGCTTAGAAAGTTGGGCTGGTTAGGTGGACGCATCTACCGCCATCACACTAGAGTTGCACTGATCCCACAACTGACGGTGTGATAGTTTGGTATCAGAGCGCAGTTTCGATCACCACTTTCTCTCAAACTCGTGGTTGATCTTATCGCTACCAACGACCCCATGCCAGGAGGGAGTGAGTCAATGTGAGAGCATATCGCTCGATTGAAGGAGATCGTTGGTGCACTAACGGAGGGATCGACATGCACGCTAGCTGAGTTGATGGAGATAATTGCCCAATAACAATCCTTAATGGAAGAAGACATCGAAAACCTCAAGGAGACCGTGAGGAGCCTTGAGACCGAGATCGGGTTGCTAAAAAGGCTCCCCACACCCCTACGGTAGGGGCAAGCTTTACAATGGCTAAGCTGAAGGTGCCAGAACCAAAGCTGTTCTCTGGAAAGAGGAACGCCAAGGAGTTGGAAAACTTCGTATGGGATATGGAGTAATACTTCAAAGCTGCTAGGGTGCCCAAAAATAACCAGGTAATGATCACATCCATTTACTTATCTGGTGATGTTAAGTTGTGGTGGCGCACTCGTATGCAAGATGACACCATCATGGGGAGGCCTAGCATTGATGCATGTGAGGCACTCAAAAGGGAATAGAAGGAGCAATTCCTGTCATGCAACACCTTGTTCATGGCAAAGGAACAACTAAAATGCCTAAAGCAGACAGGTTCAGTGCGTGACTTCGTCAAGGAGTTCAGTTCACTAATGCTGGACAATAAGAACATGTCAGAGGAGGATAGGTTGTTTAATTTCCTATCAGGCTTGCAGCCATAGGCTCAAGCAAAATTGAGGCGGCAAAGTGTCAGACTTGCCCTCAGCATTTTTCGTGGTGGACAGCTTGGTGGTTTCAAGTACGTGGGTGGTGCTCCCGAAAAGAAAGGTGAGAAATAAGGGAAGGCTAGAAAAGAGATGAAAAATCCTAATGGTAAGGGCAAGAAAAGGAAGCATACTGAGTCCAAAAACCCTCGGGGCTCATCCCTTTTAAAAGGACAAGGAAAGAATGTGGACTAAAGGGGTTGCTTTTTATGCAACGGGCCACATAGAGCACACGACTGTCCTCACAAGGAGAAGTTAGCGACGCTCATGGCAGTAGAGGATTCCTCTGAGGAAAAAGAAGGGAATGCCACAACTCGGGTGAATTCGATCCAGCTGCTGAATGCGATCACACCCAAGAACTTGCAGAAAGGGTTGATCTATCTCCCGGTGAAGGTAAACAGGAACAATGTAATGGGAATGTTGGATATGGGAGCTACCAACAATTTCATCATGGAAAGAGAAGTGGGAAAGCTCGGGCTTAAACTAGAATTCTTTAGACAAACTAAGGTATCGGTGATGTCCCACTTAGGTGGACTACTCGCGGCTGATGAGCGAGCCTTGAGCCTAATCAGAATTGAAGCAGTAAGAGAGCTTTTGGTAGATAAGAAATAGATTGGGTTGCAATCTGCAAAGCAACTTAAGTCTGGACTACGAAAGGGTGAAGTGACAATGGTGGCAGCACTATTTGAGAAAAATCCAGATCAGGTTGTAGAGGTGCCTGACAAGATCACTGAAGTGTTAAGGGAATTCAGCGACATGATGCCACCGCTCCCCAAGACATTGCCTTTGAAGAGGAATGTTGATCATATGATCAAGTTACTTTCGGGTGCTAGACCCCTTGCTCAAACACCATATCGAATGCCCCCGTTGGAACTAGCCAAACTACGAAAGCAACTAGATGAGCTGTTGGAAGCAGGTTTCATCTAGTCGTTAAAGGCCTCTTATGGTGCACCTATGCTATTCCAACCAAAACAAGATGGCTCGCTGAGAATGTGCATCAATTACCTAGCATTAAACAAGGTAACGATAAAGAACAAATATCCAGTACCAAACGTTGCTGACTTATTTGATCGGTTATCGAGGGCCAAGTACTTTATGAAGCTAGACCTGCGGTCGGGATATTCGCAAGTCAGAATAGCTAAGGGGGATGAAGCAAAAACTGCATGCATCACAAGGTATGACTCTTATGAGTTCATGGTGATGCCCTTCGAGCTAACCAATGCGTGTGCTACCTTTTGCAATCTTATGAATGACGTATTGTTTAAGTTTTTGGACAAGTTTGTGGTAGTCTACTTGGATGACATTGTGGTCTACAGCGAGACCTTAGACGACTATGCAAACCATTTGAAGCAAGTATTGATGCAGCTGCGAGAGCACCAGCTGTACATCAAGAAGGAAAAATGCGAGTTTTGCAAGCAAGAAGTGTCATTCTTGGGACATTGGGTCGGGAATGGACAGATACGGATGGATGAAAAGAAAATGAAGGCCATCATAAAGTGGCCAGCCCCGCAAAAAGTTGCTGAATTGCGATCATTCCTTGGACTCACAAACTATTACAGACGGTTCATCAAAGTATATTCGAGCAAGAGCAACCCTTTGACAGACTTGCTAAAGAAAGATAACCTTTGGGTGTGGACAGATCAATGCAACAAGGCTTTTGAGGGATTAAAATAGGTAGTAGCCTCGAAACCAGTATTGTCCCAACCGAACTTTGAAGAGCCATTCGAGGTAGTCACAGATGCTTCTGATTGAGCAATCGGGGGTGTGCTGGTGCAGAATGGCCATCCTGTGTCATTCGAGAGTCAAAAATTCAAGGATGCAGAGCAACGTTATTCGACTCATGAAAAAGAGATGATGGTTGTTGTCCATTGCCTAGGGACATGGTGGCATTACTTGCTTGGGATGAAATTTAAAGTAATTACTGACAATGTCACTAATAACTATTTTTGCTCGCAGAAAAAGCTATCTCCAAAACAATCAAGATGGCAAGAGTTTGTGGCAGAGTTTGATTTTGTGTGGGAACACAAACCAGGCAAACAAAACATTGTTGCTGATGCACTAAGCCGTGTAGAAGTGCAAACTTATGTGGCTGCTCTAACAGGTGTCTAGAGCAACTTACTCGAGCAAATAAGATGGGTAGTTTGGGAAGATACCGAATATGCCCGACTCATCGAAGAGGTGAGCAAAGGCTTGATCCCAAGATACTGAATCAAGGATGGGTTGCTATATGCTCAGGGAGACAGACTGTTTATGCCTAAGTTTGGAGGACTTCGAAAATAGTTACTAAGGGAAACCCATGACCCGCTATGGGCAAGTCACCCAAGTGTCGAGAGGATGCTCGCGTTATTGACAAGAGCCTATTACTGGCCTAAGTTAATGGAAGATGTGCAAGCCTATGTTCACACATGCTTAGTGTGCCAACAGGACAAAATGGATAGAAGGAGGAAGGCAGGTTTACTCCAACCCTTGCCCATTCTGAAACACCCATGGAAGTTGGTATCGATGAATTTCATTGTGGGCTTCCTAAAGGTAAGGGGACTATCCGCTATAATGGTGATTGTTGATAGGTTTTGTTCTTGTTACTCGAGCGTGCCCAGCTGATACGGCTGCTGAGATGTTTTTCAAACATGTTGTTAAGTTGTTTAGGTTGCCAAAAGACATTGTGAGTGATAGAGACGCCAGATTCATGGGAAGATTCTGGACAATGTTGCTAAATATGATGGGAATAAAACTTAAATTCTTCATAGCAAACCATCCACAAACAGACGATCAAACAGAAAGGGTAAATAGCTTGCTAGAGGAGTATTTGCGGCACTATATGACTACAAGCTAAAGAGATTGGCTTAAATGGTTGGATGCAACGCAGTTTTGCTATAACATCCACGCTCGTCATCGACAAGTCTAAGTCCCACAAAGGTAGCTTTCGAGTAACAACCAACGACACCCTATGAGATAGCCAAGCAGAGGAGCCAAGGAAGCTGTCCAGCAACCTACCATTATGCTCGAGATAAGCAAGAGTTGATTGACCAAGTGAGGGATAGCCTTTTTAAGGCACCGAGGCGTATGAAAAAATATCCTGACAAAAAGAGATGTAATGTTGAGTTCCAAGTTGGGGACAAGGTGCTACTGAAGCTGACACTCCAAATTTGGAAGAAAATCACAAAGAAGGGAGTCCATCGAGGCCTTATCCCAAGGTATGATGGACCATTCGAGATTAAGAAGAAAGTTGGAGCAGTAGCTTATAGGTTTAAGCTACTGCAACATCTAAAGATGCTCTTAACATTCCATGTGAGCTTCCTTAAAAAGTTTTAGGAAGATGCTAATCGCAGACGCAAGCAAGCTAAGCGTGCACCACCGATAACTCGAGTTTAATTTGACAAGAAAATAGAGAAAAATCCTTGATCATCAAACAGAGGGCTATAGTAAGATGAATCGGAGGACACACTACTTAGTCTAGTGGACAGGCACCAGTGAGGTGGATGCGAGTTGGGAAAAGGATACCACATTATGGCAATTCGAGGACCGGATTAGGCGTACCATAACACTAAGTCGACGAGGGCGTCAGGCTCTTCGGGTGAGGGTGGTTTGTTAGACCCTTGAATTTGAGTACCAAGGCATAGGCATGGCGAGTCTTGCTCCATGCCCGAACCTATAAGTGTGGAGGACCACGCTAGCAAGGCAAAAACACATGAGTTAGATATGAAAACGAATGCTAGAGACTTGGTGAGAAATCGAGTTTCATACTTATAGTGGCGAGATTCGCTGGTGAGTTGGGAATGTTGTTGAGTAAGGGACGAAGCACACAAACAGACCTATAAGCTCGCTTAAGGGGAAAGCAGCAGAGATGCCTCAAGCAAGCACCAGCACACGGCGGTCCGAATATGCCCAATGACGGAAACACAGGGCAAAATCCAAGAACCGAGCTCAACATGGACGGAAAGTCCAACAAACAAAGATATTCCATAAAGAAAGGATATGGCTATTGGCTAGAGGAGCATCAAGGCGACAGAAGGATAAGAAAGAGATATCTATCCCGAAAGCCAAAGGAGATAAGGCTCGAAAAGAGTCCTAAAAAAAAACCACCTCCTTAAGCCTATCCAAACCGGTTGAAAGCAGATAAGAAGGCTTAGAGAAGACTTCAAAGGAGATGAGATCCTTGACTAAAGGAGAGTTCTTATGGGAGAAGGATGCTATCCAAATATCTTTGACTCATGGAGAGTCCTTGTAGGAGAAGGATGCTATCCAAATGGAGAGTCCTTACGGGAAGAGGATGCTATCCAAATATCCTTGATTCATGGAGAGTCCATGCGAGAGAAGGATGTTATTCGAAGATTCTTGACTCATGGAGAGTCCTTATGGGAGGAGGATGCTATCTAAACTTTAAACATAAGCCTCAATGGGATAAAAGATTTGTGATTAAGATTGGGTGGCCTATTCGAATGATGTGGGATAACTAAGAGAGAGTGTTTGAGTATGACACTCCTTAACTAGTATAAAAAAAGGGCTTGGGTTCAGTTGCAAAGACATTGAGTAATACAAACTCACATGCGTGGGTAGCTAGAGGCTTTGGGTACTCTTAGAGAGAGACCCTTCTTTTGTAAAGAGTTCCTTTATTTTGAATAACGGTTGAGAAAGAGTTCTCGTAATACTGTCTCCTTACTTTGCTTTTACATTGTTATCTCTTCTTCTTTGCTTGGCGTGGGCTTTGAAAGTTGGGTTGGCTAGGTGGACGCACTTAGCGCCATCACACTAAGGTTACGTTGATCCTGTAACAGACCATGTGACACCTACTATGGTGGTGACGGGTGACTGAGAATTAGGGTTCAATTTCAGAGAATGAGCTTGAGAAATGGCTACCGCATCCAAGGAAGGCAGCAGGCGGGTAAATTACCCAATCCTGACATGGGGAGGTAGTGATAATAAATAACAATACCGGGCTCTTCGAGTCTGGTAATTAGAATGAGTACAATCTAAATCCCTTAACAAGGATCCATTGGAGGGCAAGTCTAGTGCCAGCAGCTGCGGTAATTGCAGCTCCAATAGCGTATATTTAAGTTGTTATAGTTAAAAAGCTCGTAGTTGGACCTTGGGATGGGTCGGCCGGTCCGCCTACGATGTGCACCAGTTAGCTCATCCTTACTGCTAACAATGCACTCCTTACCTTAATTGGTCGAGTCGTGCCTTTGGTGCTGTTACTTTGAAGAAATTAGAGTGCTCAAAGCAAGCCTACGCTCTGAATACATTAGGATGGGATAACATCATAGGATTTCGATTCTATTTTGTTAGCCTTTGGGATCGAAGTAATGATTAACAGGGACAGTCAGGAGCATTCATATTTTATAGTTAGAGGTGAAATTTTTAGATTTATGAAAGATGAACAATTGTGAAAGCATTTGCCAAGGATGTTTTCATTAATCAAGAACGAAAGTTGAAGGCTCGAAGACAATTGGATACCGTCCTAGTCTCAACCATAAACGATGCCGATCAGGGATCAATGGGTGTTGCTTTTAGGACTCCGCTGGCACTTTATGAGAAATCAAAGTCTTTTGGTTTAGGGGGGAGTATGGTTGTAAGGTTGAAACTTAAAGGAATTGACGGAAGGGCACCACCAAGAGAGGAGCTTGCGGCTTAATTTGACTCAACACAGGGAAACTTTCCAGATCCAGAAATAGTAAGGATCGATAAACTGAGAGCTCTTTCTTGATTCTATGGGTGGTGGTGCATGGTCGTTCTTAATTGGTGGAGTGATTTGTCTGGTTAATTCCGTTAACGAATGAGATCTCAGCCTACTAACTAGCTACATGAAGGTGACCCTCCACGGCCGGCTTCTTAGAGGGACTATGGCCGCTTAGGCTAAGGAAGTTTGAGGCAATAATAAGTCTGTGATGCCCTTAGATGTTCTGAGCCGCATGTGCGCTACACTGATGTATTCAACGAGTTTATAGCCTTGGCTGATAAGCCGAGGTAATCTTTGAAATTTCATCGTGATGAGGATAGATCATTGCAACTGTTAGTCTTCAATGAGAAATTTTGAGTAAGCACGAGTCATCAGCTTGCGTTGACTACGTCCTTGCCCTTTGTACATATTGCCCGTCACTCCTACAGATTGAATGGTCTGATGAAGTGTTTGAATTGCAGTGAAATGGGCGGTTCGCCACTAGCGACGTCGTGAGAATTCCACTGAACCTTATCATTTAGAGGAAGGAGAAGTAGTAACAAGGTTTTCGTAGGTGAACTTGCGGAAGGATCATTGTCGAAAACTCGCTTAGCGAAACGACTCGCGAACACATTATAATCACACCGGCGGGGCGAAGGGCTCTCGAGCAACAACAAGGGTGCGTAGGCTCGCGCCCAAGACCCTCGTCGCGTGCAACAACAAAACCAATAGCACAGGATGCGCCAAAGAACTCGAATGAAAAAGCATGCCCTAGTCGCCCCAATCTCGGTGTGTGACTGGCGGTCATGTCGTCCCTAAACGATGTCTAAAATGACTCTCAATAATGGATATCTTGGCTCTCGCATTGATGAAGAACATAGCAAAATGCAATACCTAGTGTGAATTGTAGAATCCCGTGAACCATCGAGTCTTTGAACGAAAGTTGCGCTCAAAGCCATCAGGCCGAGGCCACGTCTGCCTGGGTGTCAAGACCGTCGCCCTCGACCTTCTCGCATCCCTTCGGGGAAGGAAAGGACAATCACGGGGTGGATGTTGGCCTCTCGTGCACCTTTGGCTCGCAGTTGGCCTAAAAAAGAGCCTCGAGCAACATCACATCAAAGCTTAGCGATGGTAGAGAAAGCCTTGTGCTCCCATGTGCGCGGCTCATGGACCCAACGATCGATTGAACAAGATGCGACCCTAGGTCAGGCGGGACCGCCCATTGAGTTTAAGCATATCAATAAGTGGAAGAAAAGAAACTAACAAGGATTCCCCTAGTAACGACGAGCGAATCGGGCCCAAATTGAAAATCGTGCACCCTCGACGCCCGAATCGTTGTCTGGAAAAGCGTCCTCAGCGACGGACCGAGGCCCAAGTCACCTGGAAAGGGGCGTCGAAGAGGGTGAGAGCCCCATCTCACCCGAACCTTGTCACACCACGAGGCGCTGTCCATGAGTCGGGTTGTTTGGGAATGCAGTCCCAATAGTGTGTAAATTCTGTCCAAGGCCAAATACGAGCGAGAGACCGATAGTGAACAAGTACTGTGAGGGAAAGATAAAAAGGACTTTGAAAAAAAAGTGAAAGAGTGCTCAAAATTGTCAGGAGGGAAACAGATGGAGGCCGACGGTGCACCTCGGTCGGATATGGAATGGTCACGAGCTGATCCGTCGATCGACTCGAGGTGCAAACCGATGCAGATCGCGATGACAACTAAAGCCCAAGCCTTTGATATGCTCACAGAGACGTCGTTGTCTAGATCATGGCTGGTAGTGCATGCAATCACGGCTGTGCGTCAGCACCTGCATGCTCCCGACATCGGCCAGTGGGCTTCCCATTCAACCCGTCTTGAAACACAGACCAGAGAGTCTAACATGCATGTAAGTCAACGGGCGAGTAAACCCGTAAGGCGTAAGGAAGCTGATTGGCGGGATCGTCGCGGGTGTACCACCAACCAACCTTGATCTTTTAAGAAAGGTTCGAGTGTAAGTTGCCTGTCGGGACCCGAAAGATGGTGAACTATGCTTTAGCGTGGTAAAGCCAGAGGAAACTCTGGTGGAGGCCCATAGCGATACTGACATGCAAATCTTTCATCTGATTTGGGTATAGGGGCAAAAGACTAATCGAACTATGTAGTAGCTGGTTCCCTTCAGAGTTTCCCTTAGGATAGTTGGAGCTTAGATGCGAGTTTTATCGGGAAAAGCTAATGAATAGAGGCATCGGGGGCGCAATGCCCTTGACCTATTCTGAAACTTTAAATAGGTAGTATGGGGCGACTGCTTCATTAAGTCATCCCACGGAATCGAGAGCTCCAAGTGGGCCATTTTTGGTAAGCAGAACTGGCGATGCAGGATGAACCAAAAGCCGAGTTACGGTGCCCAACTGCGAGCTCACCTAGAACCCACAAAGGGTGTTGGTCAATTAAGACAGCACGACGGTGGTTATAGAAGTGGAAATCCGTTGAGGAGTGCCTAACAACTCATCTATCGAATCAACTAGCCCCAAAAATGGATGGCATTGAAGTGCACGACCTATATCTGGCCACTGGGGCAAGGGCCAAGCCCCAATTAGTAGAAAGGCGCGGTGGTCGTCGCAAGACCCGAGGCACGAGCCCGATGAAGCGGCCATCGATGCAAATCTTGGTAGTAGTAGCAAATATTCAAATGAGAACATTGAAGGCCAAAGAGGGGAAAGGTTCCATGTGAATGGCACTTGCACATGGGCTAATTGATCCTAAGAGATGGGGGAAGCCCGTCAGATAGCGCCTTGGCGCGAGCTTCAAAAAGGGATCCGATTAAAATTTTAGAACCGAGACATGGCAGTTAATGGTAACGTTAGAGAGTCCGAAAACATCGACGGGGCCCCAAAAAAGAGTTACCTTTTCTGTTTAACAGCCTGCCCACCTTAGAAATGGCTCAGCCGGAGGTAGGGTCTAGCGGCTGGAAGAGTACCGCACGTCACGTGGTGTCCGGTGCGCCCCCAGCGGCCTTTGAAAATTTGGAGGACCAAGTGCCTCCCACGCCCAGTTGTACTCATAATCGCATCACGTCTCCAAGGTGAATAGCCTCTGTCGATGGAATAATGTAGGCAAGGAAAGTCGGCAAAATGGATCCATAACCTCGGGAAAAAGATTGGCTCTGAGAGCAAGTCATCGCGTGCTAGCCGGGGGACGGACTGGGAACGGTTCCTTTGGGGGCCTTCCCCGAGCGTCGAATAGCCAACTCAAACGTGGTACAGACAAGGGGAATCTAACTATTTAATTAAAACAAAGCATTTCGATGGTCCCTGCGGATGCTCACGCAATGTGATTTCTGCCAAGTGTTCTGAATGTCAAAGTGAAGAAATTCAACCTAGCACGGGTAAACGGCGGGAGTAACTATGACTCTCTTAAGGTAGCCAAATGCCTTGTCATCTAATTAGTGATGCGCATGAATGGATTAACGAGATTCCCACTACCCTTGTCTATTATCCAATGAAACCACAGCCAAGGAAACAGGCCTGGCAGAATCAGCGGGGAAAGAAGACCATGTTGACCTTGACTCTAGTCTGACTTTGTGGAATGACTTGAGAGGTGTAGGATAGGTGGGAGTCAAAAATGGCGAAAGTGAAATACCACTACTTTTAACGTTATTTTACTTATTCTGTGAATCGGATGAGGGGTATCACCCCTCTTTTTGGACACAAGGTCGGTTTTAGTCGATCGATTCAGGCGGAAGACATTGTCAGGTGAGGAGTTTGGCTGCGGAAGCACATCTATTAAAAGATAACATAGGTGTCCTAAGATGAGCTCAACGAGAACAGAAATCTCGTGTGGAGCAAAAAGGTAAAAGCTAGTTTAATTTGGATTTTTAATACAACTACAAACCATAAAAGCGTGGCCTATCGATCCTTTAGACCTTCGAAATTTGAAGCTAGAGGTGTCAAAAAAGTTCACAAGGATAACTGGCTTATGGCAAGCAAGCATTCATAGCGATATTGCTTTTTGATCCTTTGATGTCGGCTCTTCCTATCATTATAAAGCAGAATTCACCAAGTGTTGGATTGTTCACCCACTAATAGGGAACATGAGCTGGGTTTAGACCACCGTGAGACAGGTTAGTTTTACCCTACTGATGCCCGTGTCACGATAATAATTCAACCTAGTACAAGAGGAACCATTGATTCGCACAATTGGTCATCATGTTTGGTTGAAAAGCTAGTGGCGCGAAGCTACTATGCACTGGATTATGACTGAACGCCTCTAAGTCAGAATCCGAATTGGAAGCGATGCGTGCCCCCGTTGCCCGATTGTTGACCTGCAGTAAGGGCCTCCCGACCCCTAAAGGCACGTGTCTTTTGATAGAGGAAGCACCGTAAAGATCAATTAGCAAGGCATAGGGGAAGAAGCACTATGCCTAGAAATCAACAACACAAAAACTTTGTTATAAATTACTCCTTTTCCTTCATCGGGATCGGGACTAAGAAAAATCGTTGGGACAACAAACATCCATCTCGTTCATACTTTGGATACCCGGATAACCATTGAAGACTTTTGAAGTGAATAATTCTTGGAAACTAAGGGGTATTGAGAACAAAGAAATTGTTAGAGTTTATTTTTTTATTTTTATCTAATATCCAGGCCAAGCCCGCGCAACAGAGGAGCCTCACAGGTCGCCTTGAAGTGTGGTTCCCATCGAGCGATGGGTAGAATCATTTACAAATTACTTAAATACGCGATGGGGTATTGTAAGCGGCAGAGTGGCCTTGCTGCCATGATCCCTTGAGATTCGGGCCTTTGTCGCTCCGATTCATCCCTCCTCTCCTCCCAAACCCCCACAATAATTATCTCTCTCTTATCAGCAACTGATGCCCCGAGGTTTGAAATCCTCCCTCAAGATAATGACCTAAAAAATAAGCAAGTCCTTTGGGCTTGTAGAGAATGAGAAACACAAGGGAAAAACACTTGGAAACATATCGGGAAGCATTAGGGAACCAAGTGTTACTCCAAAAAAAAAACATATATATCTAACAAAAACTTGTCCCTCGATGTTGTCCCTCGATAAAGTACTGCCCAACAAGCAAGCTAGGGAAACCGTGTCACATGGACCTTGGGCACGGGAGATATGCCTCAGCAGCCCCCAATAGGTAGAGCATGGGCTGCTTGCCTAGTGTGCGGCAGTGGTGGGCATGCCAGCCAGGCCACGGGTGCCAATCATGAGCCAACCCCCTCATCCCTGCCCCTCGACTTACTACCCAGCGAGCGAGCCAAGGGAGCCATGTTGCATGGACCCTAGGCTCTGGAGGCATGCCTCGGTAGCCCCCAGCAGGCACGGCATGGGCTGCTTACCCAGCGTGCGGAAGCGGTGGGTGCGCCAGCCACGCCACAGGCGCCCATCGTGAACTAGCTCCCTCAACTTACTTCCTAGCGAGCATGCCAGGGGAGCCACATGGCATAGACCCCAGCAAGCACGGCATGGGCTGCTTGCCCAGTGTGCGGCAGCGATGGGCACGCTACCGAGGCCACGGGTGCCCTTCGCAAGCCAGCCCCCTCATCCTTGCCTTTCGACATGGTGCCCAATGAGTGAGCCCAAGGGAGCTGCATCGCACGGACTCTAGGCATGGAAGGCATGCCTAGGCAACCCCTAGCAGGCACAGCATGGGCTGCTTGCCCAGCGTGCGGCAGTGGTGGGCGAACCAGCCAGGCCACGAGTGCCCATCCCGAGCTAGCTGCCTCATCACTGCCCCTCGACATGGTGTCTAGCGTGCAAGCCAGGGGTGCCACAGCAATCCCCCGTAGGTACGATGCCAGCCTTGTCAGGGGTGCCCCACGCAAGCCAGCCGCGAGCATGCTGTGAGGCTCGGCACGTGCTGTAGGCATTGATTTCATGGGCAAGCTGGGCTTGGCCGTGTCCCCTGGATGTGGTGGACCCTGAGGGCAGCCATGGGGTGGCTAGAGGTGCGCTGGACAGGGCAGCTAGCATGCACCCTAGCCCAGGCAAAGGCGCAGCTGCCCCAACCTACTGGTTGTAATGCCCAGTTGCGAAATTGGTGTGAATTGATAGTTCTTTCATCACCGAATTGGTTCCAAAATAACTCAAATAAATCGTGTAATTCCTGAGGAGTCTGCCCCTAAAGTTTGGGATCATTTTGACTCACGGGCTATTTTTGATGATTTTTTTTAATTTTTGGCTGTAAAAACTTCATTAAACAAATTTAATACCCAAAAAATTCTGAAATCTTCTCTGGTGCTAGATATGGTTATTCTCCATTTATGTACAAAATTTAAGCTTAAAATTTCAAGTAAATAATTTTGTAGACCCATTATGATGGCTCAAACATATTGATGCTTCTTTCCTATTGGGAGTGAAATTTTATTTAAGACTTTTTAGGGGGGAGGCGGTCATCTAGCTTGCTGGGTGCCAACGAGCCATGCGAGCTACTCCCTGCCCATCCCAAATAGGCAGACGTTGGGCTTGGGGAATCCAGCGCACATGGCATGGGCAGGGCGGCTTGCTGCCTTGCCCATCCAGTCGGTGGTGCGTGGCTGTGGTGGCCACCACGTCGACAGGCAGGTGGCCTGCGACGTCAGTCAAAGAGTGTGGGATGCCTGATCAGTAGCCAATGGAGTGGGAGAAATATGAGAAATGAAATCCACTAAATTATGGGCAACAAAACGAGAAAAATCCTAGGATAATGAGTGGGGATGTGGCTAGACAAGCTCGGTGGTGTGGGCGACGAAGCTAATGATGATGCATGCTATGCGAGGGCCAAATCACTAAGGGGATTTCGAGCATGCAGAGTGCTTCGTTGTAGGCCCTCGAGGTGACGGACTAGGGGTTGGATCCTGACGCTTAGGCTTGCCTAGGTGGACTCATTGCGCAACATGATTGACGTCATGATCGTTGGCCATTAGCATCGAGCGAGCCATTCGGCCAACCTGGGCACTGCGTGACACCCCTGCTGCCAAGGCCTCATCATTGGAAAAAATGTGGGAAATGAAATTTGCTAAATCATGGGATAATGAGCTGGGATGTGGCTAGACAAGCATGACGGTGTGGGCGACGAAGCTAATGATGATGCATGCTACGCGAGGGCTAAATCGTTGGGGGGATTTTGAGCATGCGGAGTGCTTCATCGCAGGCCCTCAAGGTGACAGACACGGGGTTAGATCACAACGCTCAAAGTTGCTGAGGCAGACTCATTGTGCAGTGCGATTGAAGACACGATCATCGGTCGTTAGCATTGAGCGAGCCACACGGCCAGCCTGGGCACCGCGTGAAACCCCTACTGCTAAGGCCTCATTGATGGTCCCTTGCCATCGAAGAATCGTCTCTCACTATTGAAATAATTTCATGGATAGTGGCTTGGGTGTGGCGACACTCGACGACTGCATGATCGATGTGCCTTTCGCTTGTCGGCTTGCAGCTTGTTTGGGGCTATTGCTGCGCATTTATTCGTGTGACGTGTGAGTGGTGATCTAGTCGTGTGCGTTGGCAGGCTCCATGCTCCTGCATCGAACTATCGGCTAGCACGTCGCTTTAAGCTCAACCCTGAGCCATATGTTGGCTTTTCATGGGTGACATCGGGACCTGTGTTACGTGCCTTCACAAACGAAATTCGATGATTCGAGTCGGTTGTTTTTGCACCATGTCCCTTGTGGGCATAGGTGGAAACCTAAGTCAGGCCTCGTGCTCCAATTGCAGCTTGCTTTAGCATGCGGCTACTTTGGCACATGGGCCCTCGATCGTCCCCTTGGGTGTGAAAAGTGTTGCAACAGGAGTGGCCTCGGCCTCTGCTTGTCCAAGCGAAAGCATTTGTCCCACGTCCCATCAATTTTGAATGATGACCGTGATAGCTTTGGCCTCAACAAGCCTTGCGGCATGCTTCGGTCCTAGTTGGTGCAGTGTCTCAAAGGATACTACTTGGTTGATCCTGCTAGTAGTCATATGCTTGTCTTAAAGATTAAGCCATGCATGTGTAAGTATGAACTAATTTAGATTGTGAAACTGCGAATGGCTCATTAAATCAGTTATAGTCTGTTTGATGGTACCTACTACTCAGATACCCATAGTAATTCTAGAGCTAATACGAGTAACAAACCCTGACATTTGGAAGGGGCGCATTTATTAGACAAAAGGTCGATGCAGGCTTCACCCGTTATTTTGATGATTCATGATAACTCTACAGATCGCAAGGCCATCATGCCAGCGGCGCATCATTCAAATTTTTGCCTATTAACTTTCGAAGGTAGGATAGTTGCCTAGTGTTAGACCCTTGAATGTGGGTAATTGGTAGAGGCATGGTGAATCTTGCTCCATGCCCGGACATACAAGTGTGGAGGACCACGCTAGCAAGGCAAAAAACGCATGAGTTAGATATGAAAACGAATGCGGGAGACTTGGTGAGAAACTGAGTTTCATACTTATAGTGGCGAGATTCGATGGTGAGTTGGGAACGTTGTGGAGCAAGGGATGAAGCACAAAAACAGACCCATAAGCCTGCTTAAGGGGAAAGCAGCAGGGATGCCTCAAGCAAGCACCAGCATATGATGGTGTGAATATGTCCAGTGACGGGAACATCGGGCAGAATCCGAGAACCCAGCTTGGCATGGATGGAAAGTCCAGCAAGCGAAGATATTCCACAAAGAAAGGATATGGCTATTGGCTAGAGGAGGATTAAGGTGATACAAGGATAAGAAAGAGATGTCTATCTGGAAAGCCAAGAGAGATAAGGCTCGAAAAGAGTCCTGAACAGAAACCACCTCCTCAAGCCTATCCAAATTGGTTGAAAGCGGATAAGAAGGATTAGAGAAGACTTCAAAGAAGATGAGATCCTTAACTCAAGGAGAGTCCTTGCAAGAGAAGGATGCTATCTAAACTTTGAAGATAGCCGTAATGAGATAAATATTCATGATCAAGATTGGGTGGCCTATCTGAAAAACGTGGGATAACTAAGAGAGAGTGTTTGAGTAGGACAGTCCTTAACTAGTATAAAAAAAGGGCTTGGGTTCAGTTGTAAACACATTGAGTAATACAAACTCAAGTGTATAGGTAGCTAGAGGCTTTGGGTGCTTTTAGAGAGAGACCCTTCTATTGTAAAAAGTTCCTTTATTTTTAATAAAGGTTAAGAAAGAGTTCTCGTAATACCGTCTTCTTACTTTGCGTTTTGCATTATTGGCTCTTATTCTTCTTTTGGAATGGGTTTAGAAAGTTGTGCTGGTTAGGTGGACGCATCTAGCGCCATCACACTAGAGTTGCGCTGATCCCGCAATCGATGGTGTGACAGTTTGATATCAGAGCGTGGTTTCGATCACCCCTTTCTCTCAAACTCGTGGTTGATCTTATCGCTGCCAAGGCCCTATGCCAGGAGGGAGTGAGTCAATATAAAAGCGTGTTGCTTAGTTAGAAAAGATCGTTGGTACACTGACAGAGGGATCAACATGCACGCTAGCTGAGTTAATGGAGACAATCGCCCAGCAACAATCCTCGATGGAAAAGGACATCGAAAACCTCAAGGAAACTGTGAGGAGCCTTGAGTTCGAGATCAGTTTGCTAAAAAGGGCTCCCCTCACCCCTACAGTAGGGGTAGACTCTACTATGACTAAGCTGAAGGTGCCAGAACCAAAGCCATTTTCTGGAGAGAGGAACACCAAGGAGTTGGAGAACTTTTTGTGGGATATAGAATAGTACTTCAAAGCTGCTAGAGTGCCCGAAGATGACCAGGTAATGATCACATCCATGTACTTATCTGGTGATGCTAAGTTGTGGTGGTGCACCTGTATACAGGATGACACTCTCATGGGAAGGCGCAGCATTGATTCATATGAGACACTCAAAAGGGAATTGAAGGAGCAATTCCTACCATGCAACACCTCATTCATGGCTAAGGAACAACTAAAACGCTTGAAGCAGACAGGTCTAGTGTGTGACTTCATCAAGGAATTCAGTTCACTGATGCTGGACATTAAGAACATGTTAGAAAGGATAGGTTGTTTAACTTCCTATCAGGCTTACAGTCATGGGCTCAAGAAGAACTAAGGCCGCAAGGTGTCAAAGACTTGCCCTCAGCATTTTCCGTGGCGGATAGCTTGGTGGATTTCAAGTACTCGGGTGGTACTCCCGAAAAGAAAGGTGAGAAACGAGGGAAGGTTGGAAAAGAGATGAAAAAGCCCAATGGCAAGGGCAAGAAAAAGAAGAATGCTAAGTCCAGTAAGCCTGAGGGCTCATCCCCTTTGAAAGGAAAGGGAAAGAATGTAGACCAACGGGGTTGCTTCTTATGTAACAGGCCACATAGAGCACGCGGCTGTCCTCGCAAGGAGAAGTTAGCGATGCTCATGGCAGCAGAGGATTTCTCCGAGGAAAAGGAAGGGAATGCCACAACTCGGGTGAATCCAATCCAGTTGCTGAATGCGATCACACCCAAAAACTTATAGAAAGGGTTTATCTATGTCTCGATGAAGGTAAACGGGAATGATGCAATGACAATGTTGGATACAAGAGTTACCAACAATTTCATCATGGAAAGAGTAGTGGGAAAGCTCAGGCTTAAGCTTTCTCCAGCCTCGATCAAGTTCAAAGCAATGAATGCTGAGGCAAAGGCAGTATGCGAAGCTGCCACTAGGACCCTTGAAGTAGGCGAATGGAAAGGTACGTCTAACTTCATGATAACTCAGTTAGATGACTTTGATGTTACCTTGGGTCAAGAATTCTTCAGACAAAATAAGGCATTGGTGATGCCCCACTTAGGTGGACTACTCATGGCTGATGAGCGAGCCGCGAGCCTAATTAGAACCGAAGCAGTAAGAGAGCTTTCGGTAGATAAGAAATAGATTGCATTACAATTTGTAAAGCAACTTAAGTTAGGACTGCAAAAGGCTGAAGTGACGATGGTGGCAGCACTATTTGAGGTAAAACCAGATCAGGTTGTAAAGGTGCCCAACAAGATCGCTGAAGTGTTGAGGAAATTTAACGACATGATGCCACCAGAGCTCCCCATGACATTGCCTCCGAGGAGGAATCTTGATCATATGATTGAGTTACTTTCGGGTGCTAGACCCCTTGCTCAAGCACCATATCGAATGCCCTTATTAGAACTAGCCAAACTATGAAAGCAACTAGACAAGCTGTTGGAAGCGGTTTCATTTAGTTGTCGAAGGCCCTTTATGGAGCACCTGTGCTATTCCAGCGAAAACAAGATGGCTCGTTGAGAATGTGCATTGATTATCGAGCATTAAACAAGGTAACGGTAAAGAACAAATATCCGGTGCCAAACGTTGTTGACTTATTTGATCGGTTGTCATGGGCCAAGTACTTTACAAAGCTAGACTTGCGGTCGGGATACTGGTAACTCAGAATAACTGAAGGGGACGAAGTAAAAATCACATGCGTCACAAGGTACGACTCTCATGAGTTCATGGTGATGCCCTTCCGGCTAACCAATGCGCCTGCTACCTTTTGTAATCTTATAAAAGATGTATTGTTTGAGTTTTTGGACAAGTTTGTGGTAGTCTACTTGGATGACATTGTGGTCTATAGCGAGACCATAGACGACCACGCAAACTCATGAGTGGCCAGCCTCGTGAAAAGTTGCTGAATTGTGATCATTCCTTGGGCTCATACACTATTACAAATGGTTCTTCAAAGGATATTTGATCAAGAGCAACCCTTTAACGAACTTGTTAAAGAAAGATAGCCCGTGGGTATGGACGAATGAATGCAACAAGGCTGTCGAGGGATTAAAATAGGCAGTAGCCTCAGAAACAGTACTATCCCTACCGAACTTTGGAGAGCCATTCAAGGTAGTCACAGACGTTTCTATCGAGCAACCGGGGGTGTGTTGGTGCAGAATGGCATCCCGTGGCATTCGAGAGTCGAAAACTCAAGGATGCAGAGCGGCGTTGTTCGACTCATGAAAAAGAGATGACAGCTGTTGTCCATTGCCTAGGGACATAGCGGCATTACTTGCTTGGGACAAAATTTGAGGTAATTACTGACAATGTCGCTAATACCTATATTCGCTCGCAGAAAAAGCTATCTCTGAAACAAGCAAGATGGCAAGAGTTTGTGGCAAAGTTTGATTTTATGTGGGAACACAAACCAGGCAAATAAAACATTGTTGCTAATGCACTAAGCTTTCATAAAAGTGCAAACTTATATAGCCGCTTTGACGAGTGTCCAGAGCGACTTACTCGAGCAAATAAGATTGGTAGTTGGGGAAGATACCGAGTATGCTCGACTCATGGAGGAGGTGAGCAAAGGCTTGATGCAAAGATACTAGATCGAGGATGGGTTGCTATATGCTCGAAGAGGTAGACTGTTTATGCCTATGTCTAGAGGACTTCAGAAACTGTTACTAAGGGAAACCCATGACCCACTATGGGCAGGTCACCTGGGCGTCGAGAGGATGCTTGCACTACTGATAAAAGCCTATTACTGGCCCAAGATTGATAGGAAGATGTGGAGGCCTATGTTTGCACATTCTTAGTGTGCCAACAAGACAAAATGCCACAGGACCCTCAGTAGAAATAAGGCCGCAAGTCAAAGACTTGCCCTCTTTGATTCCGTGGCGGATAGCTTCAGACAAAATAAGGGTGGGTCCCGAATGAGAAACGAGCTGTGGCGAGCCGCGAAAAATTAGAACCGGGCAGTAAGAGAGCTTTCCAGCAAGAAATGATTGCATTACCTTTGAAAAAGGAACTTAAGAATGCCAAAAGGCTTCTTCTTATGTAACAGCACTATTCCTCGCAAGGTTAATGCTCATGGCAGCCTCCGAGGATGCCAGGGTGAATGTTGCTGAAAGCTATGTCCCAACAAGACCAAGCTGGACGGCTTAGGATCAAGTTCAAAGCAATGAATGCTGACAAAGGCAGTATGCGAAGCTGCCACCCCTTGAGTAGGCGAATGGAAAGGTACGTCTAACTTCATGATAACTCATTAGCCCTCCGACAAAATAAGGCATTGGTGATGCCCCACTTAGGTGGACTACTCATGGCTGATGAGCGAGCCGCGAGCCTAATTAGATTTTCGGTAGATAAGAAATAGATTGCTTACAATTTGTAAAGCAACTTAAGTTAGGACTGCTAAGTGACGATGGTGGCAGCACTATTTGCCAGATCAGGTTGTAAAGGTGCAACAAGATCGCTGAAGTGTTGAGGAAATTTAACGACATGATGCCACTTGACATTAGGAGGAATCTTGAGCTTTCGGGTGCTAGAAAGCACCATATCGAATGCCCTTATTAGAACTAAAACTATGAAAGCAACTAGACAAGCTGTTGGAAGCGGTTTCATTTAGTTGTCGAAGGCCCTTTATGGAGCACCTGTGCTATTCCAGCGAAAACAAGATGGCTCGTTGAGAATGTGCATTGATTATCGAGCATTAAACAAGGTAACGGTAAAGAACAAATATCCGGTGCCAAACGTTGTTGACTTATTTGATCGGTTGTCATGGGCCAAGTACTTTACAAAGCTAGACTTGCGGTCGGGATACTGGTAACTCAGAATAACTGAAGGGGACGAAGTAAAAATCACATGCGTCACAAGGTACGACTCTCATGAGTTCATGGTGATGCCCTTCCGGCTAACCAATGCGCCTGCTACCTTTTGCAATCTTATAAAAGATGTATTGTTTGAGTTTTTGGACAAGTTTGTGGTAGTCTACTTGGATGACATTGTGGTCTATAGCGAGACCATAGACGACCACGCAAACTCATGAGTGGCCAGCCTCGTGAAAAGTTGCTGAATTGTGATCATTCCTTGGGCTCATACACTATTACAAATGGTTCTTCAAAGGATATTTGATCAAGAGCAACCCTTTAACGAACTTGTTAAAGAAAGATAGCCCGTGGGTATGGACGAATGAATGCAACAAGGCTGTCGAGGGATTAAAATAGGCAGTAGCCTCAGAAACAGTACTATCCCTACCGAACTTTGGAGAGCCATTCAAGGTAGTCACAGACGTTTCTATCGAGCAACCGGGGGTGTGTTGGTGCAGAATGGCATCCCGTGGCATTCGAGAGTCGAAAACTCAAGGATGCAGAGCGGCGTTGTTCGACTCATGAAAAAGAGATGACAGCTGTTGTCCATTGCCTAGGGACATAGCGGCATTACTTGCTTGGGACAAAATTTGAGGTAATTACTGACAATGTCGCTAATACCTATATTCGCTCGCAGAAAAAGCTATCTCTGAAACAAGCAAGATGGCAAGAGTTTGTGGCAAAGTTTGATTTTATGTGGGAACACAAACCAGGCAAATAAAACATTGTTGCTAATGCACTAAGCTTTCATAAAAGTGCAAACTTATATAGCCGCTTTGACGAGTGTCCAGAGCGACTTACTCGAGCAAATAAGATTGGTAGTTGGGGAAGATACCGAGTATGCTCGACTCATGGAGGAGGTGAGCAAAGGCTTGATGCAAAGATACTAGATCGAGGATGGGTTGCTATATGCTCGAAGAGGTAGACTGTTTATGCCTATGTCTAGAGGACTTCAGAAACTGTTACTAAGGGAAACCCATGACCCACTATGGGCAGGTCACCTGGGCGTCGAGAGGATGCTTGCACTACTGATAAAAGCCTATTACTGGCCCAAGATTGATAGGAAGATGTGGAGGCCTATGTTTGCACATTCTTAGTGTGCCAACAAGACAAAATGGATAAAAGGAGGGAGGTGGTTTTGCTCCAACCCTTGCCCATTCCGGAACACCCATGGGAGTCGGTGTCAATGGATTTCATTGTGGGCTTCCCAAAGTCAAAGTGACTATCCGCTATAATGGTGATTATTGATAGGTTCTCAAAGGATGCTATCTTTCTTCCTGTTACTCAAGTGTGCCCAGCTGATACTGTCACTAAGATGTTTTTCAAACATGTTGTTAAGTTGTTTGGGTTGCTACAAAGACAATGTGAGTGATAGAGATGCCAGATTCACGGGAAGATTCCGAACAGTGTTGCTAAACATGATGGAAACAGAACTCAAATTCTCCACAGCAAACCATCCACAGACGGTCAAGCAGAGAGGGTAAATAGCTTGCTGGAGGAGTATTTGTGGCACTACGTGACTTCAAACTAAAGACATTGGCTTGAATTATTGGATGTAGCGTAATTTTGCTACAACATCCATCGCTCATCATCGACAGGTCTAAGTCCCGCAGAGGTAGCTATTGGGCAACAACAAACGACGCCCTATGAGATAGCCAAGCAGAGGAGCCAAAGAAGTTGTCTAGTAGCCTACCGCTATGCTTGGGATAAGCAAGAGTTAATTGACCAAGTGAAGGATAGCTGTTTTAAGGCACAAAGGCATATGAAGAAATATGCTGACAAAAAGAGACGTGATGTTGAATTCCAAGTTGGGGACATGGTGCTACTGAAGCTAACACCTCAAATTTGGAAGAAAATCACAAAGAAGGGAGTTCATCAAGGCCTTATCCCAAGGTACGATGGACCATTCAAGATCGAAAAGAAACTTAGAGCAACAGCTTATAAGTTGAAGCTACCGCAACATCTAAAGATGCACCCAACATTCCACGTGAGCTTCCTCAACGAGTTTCAAGAAGATGCCAATCGCGAACACAAGCAGGCTAAGTGTGCACCGCTGGTAACTCAAGTTCAATTTGACAAGAAAATAAAGAAAATCGTTGATCATCAAACAGAGGGCTATAGTAAGATGAATCGAAGGACATACTACCTAGTCCAGTGGAAAGGCACCAGTGAGGTGGATAGGAGTTGGGAAAAAGATATCACATTGTGGTAATTCGAGGACCAGTTTAGGGCGTATCAGAACACTAAATCGACGAGGACCTTGGGCTTTTCTGGTGGGGGTCGTTTATCAGACCCTTGAATCTGAGTACCAAGGCCTAGGCATGGTGAGTCTTGCTCCATCCCCGGACCTACAAGCGTGGAGGACCACGCTAGCAAGGCAAAAACACATGAGTTAGATATGAAAACGAATGCGGGAGACTTAGTGAGAAATCGAGTTTCATACTTATTGTGGCAAGATTCGATGGTGAGTTGGGAATGCTATGGAGCGAGGAATGAAGCACATAAATAGACCCATAAGCCCGCTTAAAGGGAAAGTGGTAGAGACGCCTCAAGCAAGCACCAGCACATGGTGGTGCAAATATGTCCAGTGATGGGAACACAAGGCAGAATCTGAGAACCCAGCTTGGCATGCATGGAAAGTCCAGCAAGCGAAGATATTCCACAAAGAAAGGATATGGCTATTGCCTTGAGGAGGATCAAGGTGACAGAAGGACAAGAAAGAGATGTCTATCCCAAAAGCCAAGGGAGATAAGGCTCGAAAAGAGTCCTGAATGAAAACCACCTCCTCAAGCCTATCCAACCAGTTAAAAGCAGATAAGAAGGCTTAGAGAGGACTTCAAAAGAGATGAGATCCTTGACTCAAAGAGAGTTCTTGTGAGAGAAGGATGCCATCCAAACTTTGAAGATAAGCCTCAATGAGATAAAGATTCCTGATCAAGATCGGGTGGCCTATCCGAAAAATGTGGGATAACTAAGAGAGAGTGTTTGAATAGGACACTCCTCAACTAGTATAAAAAGGGGGCTTGGGTTCAGTTATAAACACATTGAGTAATACAAACTCAAGTGTGTGGTTAGCTAGAGGCTTTGGGTGCTTTTAGAGAGAGACCCTTCTTTTCTAAAGAGTTCCTTTATTTTCAATAAAGGTTGAGAAAGAGTTCTTGTAATACCGTCTTCTTACTTTGCATTTTGCATTGTTGGCTCTTATTATTTTTTTTGGCACAGGCTTAGATAGTTGGGCTGGTTAGGTGGATGCATCTAGCGCCATCACACTAGAGTTACGTTGATCCCGTAACTGACGGTGTGACACCTACTATGGTGGTGACGGGTGATGTAGAATTAGGGTTTGATTCTGGAGAGGGAGCCTATGAAACGGCTACCACATCTAAAGAAGGTAGCAGGTGCACAAATTACCTAATCTTGACAAAGGGAGGTAGTGACAATAAATGACAACACCGGGCTCTTCGAGTTTGGTAATTGGAATGAGTACAATCTAAATCCCTTAACGAGGATCCATTAGAGGGCAAGTCTAGTGCCAGCAACCACGGTAATTCCAGCTCCAACAGCATATATTTAAGTTATTGCAGTTTAAAAGGTCATAGTTGGACCTTGGGATGGGTCGATCGGTCTACCTACGGTGTGCACCAATTGGCTCGTCCCTACTGCCAGCGATGCACTCCTGGCCTTAACTGACTGGGTTGTGCGTCCAATGCTGTTACTTTGAAAAAATTAGAGTGCTCAAAGAAAGCCTACACTCTTAATACATTAGCATGGGATAACATCATAGGATTTTAATCTTATTCTGTTGGCCTTTGAGATCGGAGTAATGATTAACAGGAATAGTCGAGAGCATTCGTATTTCATAGTTAGAGGTGAAATTCTTGGATTTATGAAAGACGAACAACTGCGAAAGCATTTGCCAAGGATGTTTTCATTAATCAAAAACAAAAGTTGGGGGCTCGAAGACGATCAGATACCGTCATAGTCTCAACCATAAACGATGCCGATCAGGGATCAACGGATGTTACTTTTAGGACTCCGTTAGCACCTTATGAGAAATCAAAGTCTTTGGGTTCTGAGGGGAGTATGGTTATAAGGCTGAAACTTAAAGGAATTAATGGAAGGGCACCACCAAGAGTGGAGCCTGTGGCTTAATTTAACTCAACATGGGGAACCTTACTAAGTCCAAACATAATAAGGATTGACAGACTGAGAGCTTTTTCTTAATTTTATGGGTGGTGGTGCATCGTTGTTCTTAGTTGGTGGAAATTCCGTTAACGAACGAGACCTTATCCTAGTAACTAGCTACGTGGAGATGACCCTCCACGACCAGCTTCTTAGAGGGACTATGGCCGCTTAGGCCAAGGAAGTATGAGGCAATAACAGGTCTGTGATGCCCTTGGACGTTTTGGGCCGTACAAGCGCTACGCTGATGTATTCAATGAGTTTATAGCCTTGGCCGATAGGCCCGGGCAGTCTTTGAAATCTCATCATGATGGGGATAGATCATTGCAATTGTTGGTCTTCAACAAGGAATTCCTAGTAAGTGCGAGTCATCAGCTCGTGTTGACTACGTCACTGCGCTTTATACACATTGTCGAATGCTCCTACCGATTGAATGGTTCAGTGAAGTGTTCGAATCATGGCGACGTGGGCGATTCGCCCCTCCAACATCGTGAGAAGTCTACTAAACCTTATCATTTAGAGGAAGGAGAAGTAGTAACAAGGTTTTCGTAGGTGAACCCGCGGAATGATCATTGTCGAAAATTCCCTCAGCGAAATGACTCGCGAACACGTTGTAAACACACCGGCGTGGTAAGGGTGCACGGGCTCGCCCCCAAGCCCCTCGTCACATGCAATAACATAACCCACAGCGTGGGATGCGCTAAGGAACTCTAATGAAAAAGCACATCGCAATCGCCCTGATCTCAGTACATGACTGGCAGTCATGTCGTCCCTAAATGATGTCTAAAATGACTCTCGCCAATGGATATCTTGACTCTTGCATCGATGAAGAATGTAGCAAAATGCGATAATTGGTGTGAATTGCAAAATCCCATGAACTATCGAGTCCTTGAACGTAAGTTACGCCCGAACCCATCAGGCCAAGGGCACGTCTGCCAAGGTGTCAAGCATCATCACCCCTGACCGCCCCCACATCCCTTCGGGGAGTGGATGGACCATCGCGAGGCTGATGTTGGCCTCCCATGTGCCTTCGACTCGTGGTTGGCCTAAAAAAGAGCTTCGAGCAATGCCGCGTCATAGCTTGGCGGTGGTAGAGAAAGCCTCATGGTGCCTCATGTGCACGTCGCTCGCTCGCGGCTCACGGACCCAACGATTCGATCGAGATAAGACCCTAGGTCAGGCGAGACCACCCACTGAGTTTAAGCATATCAATAAGGGGAGGAAAAGAAACTAATAGGGATTCTCCTAGTAATGGCGAGTGAACCGAGAAATGCCCAACTTAAAAATCGTGTGCCCTCGACGCCCGAATTGTAGTCTGGAGAAGCATCCTCAGTGACGGATCGGGGCCCAAGTCCCCTAAAAAAGGGCATCAGAGAGGGTGAGAGCCCCATCTCACCCAAATCTTATCGCACCACGAGGCACTGTCGACGAGTCGAGTTATTTGGGAATGCAACCCCAATAGGGTGGTAAATTCTGTCCAAGGCTAAATACGAGCGAGACACCGATAGCGAACAAGTACTGCGAGGGAAAGATGAAATGGACTTTGAAAAGAGAGTCAAATAGTACTTGAAATTGTCAGGAGGGAAGCAGATGGGGGTTGATGATACACCTCGGTCGGATGTGGAATGACCACGAGCCGGTCCATTAGTCGACTTGGGGTGTGGACCAACGTGGATCGTAATAGCAGCCTTTGGCTCGCATCGTTGAGATCATGAACAGTGCGCTGCGCGCGCGTTCACGGCGTAGGCCAGCGGGCTTCCCAATTGACCCGTCTTGAAGCACGGACCAAGGAATCCGACATGCATGCAAGTTAATAGGCCAGTAAACCAGTAAGGCATAAGGAAGCTAATTGGTGGGATCCCTTGCGGGTGCACCATCGATCGACCTCGATCTTTAGAGAAGGGTTTAAGTGCGAGCATGCTTGTCGGGACTTGAAAGATGGTGAACTATGCCTGAGTATGGGCTAAGCCAGAGGAAACTCTAGTGGATGGTCGCAGCGATATTGACGTGCAAATCATTCGTCTGACTTGGGTGTAGGGGCAAAAGACTAATCGAACCGTCTAGTAGCTAGTTCCTTCCGAAGTTTCCCTCAGGATAGCTAGAGCTCGATGCGAGTTCTATCGAGTAAAGCCAATGATTAGAGGCATTGGGGGCACAATGCCCTTGACCTATTCTCAAACTTTGAATAGGTAGTACCTGGCAGCTGCTTCATTAAGCCGTCCCACGGAATCAAGAGCTCTAAGTGGGCTATTTTTGTTAAACAGAACTGGCGATGCGTGATGAACTGGAAGCCGAGTTATAGTGCCCAACTACATGCTAACCTAGAACCTACAAAGGGTGTTGGTCGATTAAGACAGCAGGATGGTGGTCATGGAAGTCGAAATCCGCTAAAGAGTGTGTAACAACTCACCTGCCGAATAAACTAGCCTTGAAAATGGATAGCACTGAAGCGCGCGACCTATATTCGGCTGTTGGGGCAAGGGCCAAGCCCCAATGAGCAGGAGGGTGTGGTGGTCGTCATAAAACTCGAGGTGCAAGCTTGGATGTAGTGGCCATCGGTGCAGATCTTGGTGGTAGTAGCAAATTTTCAAATGAGAACTTTAAAGGTCAGAAAGGGGAAAGGTTCCATATAAAGGTAATTGCACATAGGTTAGTCGATCCTAAGAGATGAGGGAAGCCTGTCGAATAGCGCCTCGGCACGAACTTCGAAAAGGAATTTGGTTAAAATTTTGGAACTAGGACGTGGCGGCCAACGGTAACGTTAGGGAGTCCGAAGATGTCGGCGGAGGCCTCGAAAAGAGTTATCTTTTCTGTTTAACAGCCTGCCCACCTTGGAAATTGCTCAACCGAAGGTAGGGTCCAGTGGCTAGAAGAACACTGCACGTCGTGTGGTGTCCGATGCGCCCCTGGTGGCCTTTGAAAATCCGGAGGACCAAGTGCCTCTTACGCCCGGTTGTACTCATAACCGCATCAGGTCTCCAAGGTGAACAACTTTTGGTCGATGGAACAATATAGGCAAGGAAAGTCGACAAAATGGATCTGTAACCTCGGGAAAAGGATTGGCTCTAAGGGTTGGGCATGGGGGTCCCAGTCCCAAACTTGTCGGCTATCGGTGGACTGCTCGAGCTACTCCGACGGCGAGAGTGGGTCACCATATGATGACTGGGGATAGACTAGGAACGGTTCCTTTTGGGGGTCTTCCTTGGGCGTCGAACAGCCAACTCAAAATTGGCACGGACAAGGGAAATCTGACTGTTTAATTAAAACAAAGCATTGCAATGGTCCCGGTGGATGCTCACGCAATATGATTTCTGCCTAGTGCTCTGAATGTTAAAATGAAGAAATTCAACCAAGCGCGGGTAAACGACGGGAGTAACTATGACTCTCTTAAGGTAGCCAAATGCCTCGTCATCTAATTAGTGACATGCAAGAATGGATTAACGAGATTCCCACTGTCCCTGTCTACTATCCAGTGAAACCACAGCCAAGGGAACGGGCTTGGCAGAATCGGCGGGGAAAGAAGACCCTGTTGAGCTTGACTCTAGTTCGACTTTGTGAAATAACTTGAGAGGTGTAGGATTAGTGGGAGCTGGAAATGGTGAAAGTGAAATACCACTACTTTTAACGTTATTTTACTTATTCCGTGAATCGGAGGTGGGGCATCGTCCCTCTTTTTGGACCAATGGTCAGCTTCGGTTGGCCGATCCGGGCGAAAGACATTGCCAAGTGGGGAGTTTGGCTGGGGCGACATATCTGTTAAAAGATAACGCGGGTGTCCTAAGATGAGCTCAACCAAAACAGAAATCTTATGTGGAAAAAAAGGGTAAAAGCTCATTTGATTCTGATTTCCAATACGAATGCAAACCGTGAAAGTGTGGCCTATCGATCCTTTAGACCTTCAAATTTTGAAGCTAAAGGTGTTAGAAAAGTTACCACAGGGATAACTGGCTTGCAGTAACCAAGCGTTCATAGCGACGTTGCTTTTTGATCCTTCAATGTTGGATTGTTCACCATTAATAGGGAACGTAAGGTGGGTTTAGACCGTCATGAGAAAGGTTAGCTTTACCCTAATGATGCCCGCATTGTGATAGTAACTCAACCTACTATGAGAGGAACCATTGATTCGCACAATTGGTCATTGTGCTTGGTTGAAAAGCCAGTGGCACAAAGCTACCGTGCGTTAGATTATGACTGAATGCCTCTAAGTCAGAATCCGGGCTAGAGACGATGCATGCAACCATTGCCCGATTTCACTCTCGACCCCTAAAGGCACGTATCGTTAGCCAAGCCCGCATAGCGGAGGAGCCTCGCGGGCTGCCTTGAAGTGTGATTCCCACCTAGCGATGGGTAAAATCAATCGCAGATGACTTAAATACATAACGAGGTATTATAAGTGGCAGAGTGGCCTTGCTGCCATGATCCACTGAGATTCAACCTTTATCGTTTCGATTTGTCCCTCTTCCCCTTCTCGAACCCCCACAACAATTGTCCTTCTCTTTTTGGCAATCGATGCCCCGAAGTCAGAAATCATCCCTCAAGATAATGACCTGGAAAAAGAAGCAAGTCCTTTGGGCTTGTAGAGAATGATAAACATAATGGAAAAACACTTGGAAACATATTAGGAAGCATTGGGGAACCAAATGTTACTCTAATAAAAAATATATATAGCTAACAGAAACTTATCCCTCGATGCTGTCCCTCGGTAAAGTACTGCCCAGTAAGCGAGCCAGAGGAGCCGCGTCACACAGACACGGGGTACAGGAGGCATGCCTCGACATCCCTTAGCAAGTGCGGCATGGGCAGCTTGCCCAGTGTGCGGCAGCGGTGGGCGCACCAGCCAGGCCATGGGCACCCATCGCTTGCCAATCCCTTGTCCCTGACCCTCGAAATAGTGCCCAGTGAGCGAACCAGGGGAGCTGTGTCGCACGGACCCTAGGCATGGGAGGCATGCCTCAACAGCCCCCAACAGGCATGGCATGGGCAGCTTGCCCAGCGTGCGGCAGCGGTGGGCACGCCAACCAGGCCACGGGCGCCCAACGCTTGCCAGCCGCTTTGTCCCTGCCACTCGACATGGTGCTTAGGGAGCGAGCTAGGGGAGCTGCGTCACATAGACTCTAGACACGGGAGGCATGGCTCGGCAGCCCCCAGTAGGCACAGCATGGGTTGCATAACTAGCGGCACGGCATGGGCTGCATGCCTAGCTTGTGGCAGTGATGGGGGCGCCAGCCAGGCCATTGGCGCCCATCGTGAGCCCACCCCATCGTCCCTGTCCCTTGACATAGTCCTAGAGAATGAGCCAGGAGAGCCGCGTTGCATGGACCCTGGGCACGAGAGGCATACCAAGGTAGCTCCCAACAGGCACAGTGTCAGGCCCTTAAATCTGGGTGCTGAGGAATAGGTGTGGTGAGTCTTGCTCCATGCCTGGACCTACAAGTGTAGAGGGCCACGCTAGCAAGGCAAAAACTCATGAGTTAGATATGTGAAAGAATGCAGGAGACTTTGCGAGAAATCGAGTTTCATACTCACAGTGGCGAATACACTGGTGAGCTGGGAACGTTGTGGAGTGAGGGATGAAGCACACAAACAGACCCACAAGCCCGCTTAAGCGGAAAGTAGCAGACATGCCTCAAGCAAGCACCAACACATGGTGGTGTGAATATGTCCAATGACGGGAACACAGGGCAGAATCCGAGAACCCAGCTTGGCATGGAGGAAAAGTTTGGCATGTAAAGATATTCCATAAAGAAAGGATATGGCTATTGGCTAGAGGAGGATCAAGGTGATAGAAGGATAAGAAAGAGATGTCTATCTTGAAAGACAAGGGAGATAAAGCTCGAGAAGAGTCCTAAACGGTAACCACCTCCTCAAGCATATCCAAACTGGTTGAAAGCGGATAAGAGGGCTTGGAGAAGACTTCATAAGAGATGAGATCCCTGACTCAAGGAGAGTCCTTGCAAGAGAAGGATGCTATCCAAATATCCTTGACTCAGGGAGAGTCCTTGTAGGAGAAGGATGCTATCCAAATGGAGAGTCCTTGTGGGAAAAGGATGCTATCCAAATATCCTTGACTCATGTATAGTCCTTGCGGGAGAAGGATGCTATCCAAAGATCCTTGACTTATGAAAAGTCCTTGTGGGAGAAGGATGCTATCTTAACTTTGAAGATAAGCCTTAATGGAATAAAGATTCGTGATCAAAATTGGGTGGCCTATCTGAAAAACGTAGGATAACTAAGGGGGAGTGTTTGAGTAAGACATTACTTAACTAGTATAAAAAGGGGGCTTGGGTTCATTTGTAAACACATTGAGTAATACAAACTCAAGTGTGTGGGTAGCTAGCAGCTTTGGGTACTCTTAGGGAGAGACCCGTCTTTTGTAAAGAGTTCCTTTATTGTCAATAAAGGTTGAGAAAGAGTTCTCGCAATAGTACCTCATTACTTTGCTTTTGCATTATCATCTCTTCTGCTTCGCTTGGCGTGGGCTTAGAAAGTTGGGCTGGCTAGGTGGACACACTTAGCGCCATCACACTAGGGTTGCACTGATTCCGCAACAGACGATGTGATAGTTTGGTATCCGAGCGGGGTTTTGATCACCACTCTCAAACTCGTGGTTGATCTTATCACTGCCAAGGCCCTATGCCAGGAGGGAGTGAGTCAATGCAAGAGCATGTCGCTCGGTTGGAAGAGATCATTGGTGCATCATCGGAGGGATCAACATGCACGCTAGCAGAGTTGATGGAGACAATCGCCCAGCGACAATCCTTGATGGCAGAGGACATCAGAAACCTCAAGGAGACTGTGAGGAGCCTTGAGACTGAGATCCTGTTGCTGAAAAGGGCTGCCCATGCATTAACAGTAGGAGTGGATTCTACTATGGCTACGCTGAAGGAGTTAGAGAACTTCTTGTGGGATATGGAGCAGTATTTCAAAGCTACTCGAGTGCCCAAAAATGACCAGGTAATGATCACATCCATGCACTTATCTGATGATGCTAAGTTGCGGTGACGCACTCATATGTAGGATGATGCTATCATGGGAAGACCTAGCATTGATTCATGGGAGGCACTCAAAAAGGAATTGAAGGTGCAATTCTTGCCATGCAACACATCGTTCATAGCTAGGGAACAACTAAAGCTCTTGAAGCAGATGGGCTCAGTGCACGACTTTGTGAAGGAGTTCAGTTTCCTGATGTTAGACATCAAAAACATGTCAGACGAGGACAGCTTGTTTAACTTTCTATCGGGCTTGCAATCGTGGGCTCAAGCAGAACTGAGGCAACAAGGTGTCAAAGACTTGCCCTCAGCATTTTTCGTGGTGGATAGCTTGGTGGATTTCAAGTATGTTAATGATGCTTTCGAAAAAGGTGAGGAACGAGGGGAGGCTGGAAAGAAGATGAAAAAGCCCAATGGCAAAGAAAAAAAAAGAAGAATGTCAAGTCCAGCAAGCCTCAGACCTCATCTCCTTCAAAGGGTAAAGGAAAGAATGTGGACCAACGAGGTTGCTTCTTATGCAATGGGCCACATAAAGCATGCGACTGTCCATGCAAGGAGAAGTTAACAGTGCTCATAGCAGCAGAGGATTCTCCCGAGGGAGAGGAAGGGAATGCCACAACTCAAGCGAACCCAATCTAAATGCTAAATGTGATCACACCCAAGAACTTGCAAAAAGAGTTAATCTATGTCCCGGTGAAGGTAAACAGGAATGATGCAATGGCAATGTTAGATACGAGAGCTACCAACAATTTCATCATAGAAGGAAAAGTGGGAAAGCTCGGGCTTAAGCTTTCTTCAGCCTCGATCAAGTTCAAAGCAGTGAATGCTAAGGCAAAGGCAGTATGCAGAGCTGCCACTACGACCCTTGAAGTAGGCGAATGGAATGGTATGTCCAACTTCATGATAATTTAGTTAGATGACTTCG
>JAJFZO010000229.1:7160000-7192500 GCA_021397835.1 Moringa oleifera
ATTTTTAGCTATAAAAAATTCATTAAAAAAATTTAACGCCCAAAAAATTCAAAAATATTTTTTGGTGGTAGATATGGTTATTCTCCATTTATGTACAAAATTTCAGCTCAAAATTCTAAGTAAATAACATTTTAGACCTATTATGACGGCTCAAACATATTGATGTTTCCTTCTATTGGGAGTGAAATTTTATTTAAGACTCTTTAGGGGGGAGGTGGTCACCTAGGTTGCTGGGTGCCAACGAGCCATGCGTGCTCCCCCCCAATCCATCCCACATGGGCCAGCACTAGGCTTGGGGGACCCAGCGCGCATGGCATGGGCAAGGCGACTTGTTGCCTTGCCAATCTAGTCGGTGATGCGTGGCTATGGTGGTCACCAATGCCGACCGTCAAGTGGTAGACGACGTTTGCCGAAGAGTGTGGGATGCCTGATCAGTAGCCAACAGAGTGGGGAAAACGTGGGAAATGAAATCTGCTAAATTATGGGCAATGAAACGAGAAAATTCGTGGGATAATGAGCTGGGATGTGGTTTGATAAGCTCGACAGTATGGGCAGCGAAGCTGACCATGATGCATGCTACACCAGGGCCAAATCACTGGGGGATTTCGAGCATGTGGAGTGCTTCATCATAGGCCCTCGAGGCAGCAGACGCGGGGTTGGATCCCGATCCTCAAGCTTACTGAGGCAAACTCGTTGCGCAGCACGATTGATGACACGATCATCGACCGTTAGCATCAAGCGAGCCACACGGCCAGCCTGGGCACGACGTGACACCATGCTGCCAAGGCCTCATTGATGGAAAAAATACTGGAAATAAAATCCACGAAATTGTGGGATAATGAGTTGGGATGTGGCTACACAAGCATGATAGTGTGGACGGCGAAGCTAATGATGATGCATGCTACGCGAGGGCGAAATCGCTGGGGGGATTTTGAGCATGCGGAGTGCCTCGTCACAGGCCCTTGAGGCAGCAGAAGTGGGGTTGGATCCCAACACTTAGGCTTATCGAGGCGGACTCATTGCATAGCATGATCAAAAGTTCGACCCCAACCCATACGTTGGCTTTTCGTGGGTGACATCGGGACCTTGTGTTACGGGCCTTCATAAACAAAATTCGATGATTCGAGTCAATTGTCTTTGCACCATATCCTTTGCGGGTACGGGTGGAAACCTAAGTCGGGCCTCATGCTCCAAGCGTGGCTTACTTCGGCATGCGGCTGCTTTGGCACATGGGCACTCAGTTGTCCCCTCGGGTGCGAAAAGTGTTGTGATAGGAGTGGCCTCGGCCTCTGTCTGTCTAAGCGAAATCATTTATCCCACGTCCCATCGATTTTGAACGATGATCACGATAGCTTTGGCCTTAGCAAGCCTTGCGGCACGCTTCGATCCTAGTTGGCGTCGTGTCTTAAAGGATGCTATTTGGTTGATCCTGCCAGCAGTCATATGCTTGTCTCAAAGATTAAGCCATGCATGTGCAAGTATGAACTAATTCAGACTGTGAAACTGCGAATGGCTCATTAAATCAGTTATAGTTTGTTTGATGGTACCTACTACTAGAATAATCGTAGTAATTCTAGAGCTAATACGTGCAACAAACCTCGACTTTTGGAAGGAGCGTATTTATTAGATAAAAGGTCGACGCAAGCTTTGCTCGTTGCTCTGATGATTCACGATAACTCGATGGATTGCAAGGCCATCATGTCGGCGACGCATCATTCAAATTTTTGCCCTATTAACTTTCGATGGTAGGTTGGTTGCCTACTATGGTGATGATAGGTGATGAAGAATTAGGGTTCGATTCCGAAGAGGGAGCTTGAGAAATTGCTACCACATCCAAAGAAGGTAGCAGGTGCGCAAATTACCCAATCCTAACACAGGGAGGTATTGATAATAAATAACAATACCGGCTCTTCGAGTCTGGTAATTGGAATCTAAATCCCTTAAGGAGGATCCATTGAAGGGTAAGTCTGGTGCTAGCAGCCGTAGTTATTCCAGCTCCAATTGCGTATATTTAAGTTATTGTAGTTAAAAAGCTCCTAGCCTTAATTGGTCGGGTCATGCCTCCGACGCTATTACTTTGAAGAAATTAAAGTGCTTGAAGCAAGCCTACGCTCTGATTACATTAGCATGGGATAACGTCATAGGATTTCGATCCTATTCTGTTGGCCTTCAGGATCGAGGTGATGATTAACAAGGACAGTCGGAGCATTCATATTTCATAGTTAGAGGTGAAATCCTTGGATTTATGAAAGATGAACAACTGCAAAAGCATTTGCTAAGGATGATTTCATTAATCAAGAATGAAAGTTGGGGGCTCAAAGACGATCAGATACTGTCCTAGTCTTAACCATAAACGATGCTGATCAGGTATCAATGGCTGTTGCTTTTAAGACTTCGATGGCACTTTATAAGAAATCAAAGTCTTTGGGTTCTAAGGGAAGCATGGTTGCAAGGCTAAAACTTAAAGGAATTGATGGAAAGGCACCACCAGGAGTGGAGCCTGCGGCTTAATTTGACTCAACATAGGGAAACTTACCAGGTCCAAACATAGTAAGGATTGACAGATTGAGAGCTCTTTCTTGATTGTATGGGTGGTGGTGCATGGGCATTCTTAGTTAGTAGAGTGATTTGTCTGGTTAATTCCATTAACGAATGACACCTCAGCCTGCTAACTAGCTACGTGGAGGTGACCCTCCATGGCCAACTTCTTAGAGGGACTATGGTCGCTTAGGCCAAGAAAGTTTGAGGTAATAACAGGTCTGTGATGCCCTTAGATGTTTTAGACTGCACGTGCGCTACACTGATGTAATCAACGACTTGTAGCCTTGGGTGACAGGCCGGGGTAATCTTTGAAATTTCATCGTGATGGGGATAGATCATTGCAATTGTTGGTCTTAAACGAGGAATTCCTAGTAAGCGCGAGTCATCAGTTCATGTTGGCTCCTACCGATTGAATGGTACAGTGAAGTGTTCGAATCATGGCGACGTGGGCCATTAGTTGCTCGCGACGTTGCGAGAAGTCGTAATAAGGTTTTCGTAGGTGAACCTACAGAAGGATCATTGTCGAAAACTCGCTCAACGAAATGACTGGTGAACACGTTGTAAACACACCGGGGGGGCAAAGGGCTCTCGATCCCATCGTGCACTCTTACGCGGCAAGGGTGCATAGGCTCATCGTGCACAACAATAAAACCCACAGCGTGGGATGCGTTAAGGAACTCAAACGAAAAAGCATGCCCCAGTCCCCCTGATCTTGATGCGCAGCTGACGGTCGTGTCATCCCTAAACGATGTCTAAAATGATTCTCGGCAATGGATATCTTAGCTCTTGCATCGATGAAGAACGTAACAAATGCTATAATTGGTGTGAATTGCAAAATCCTGTGAACCATTGAGTCTTTGAGCGCAAGTTGCGCCCAAGGCCATCAGGCTGAAGGCATGTCTGCCTGGGTGTCAAGCACCATCACCCCCGACCCCCCCACCCCCCCTCCCCCCCGCATCCCTTCGGGGAGGGGAAGGATGATCGTAAGGTAGATGTTGGCCTTCCGTGCGCCTTCGGCTCGCGGTTGGCTTAAAAAAGAGTTTCAAGCGACGCCGCGTCATGGCTTGGCAATGATAGAGGAAGCCTCATGCTCCCTCATACGCGCGTCACTCACTTGTAGCTCACGAACACAATGATCGATCGATCGAGATGCGACCCCAGGTTAGGCGGGACCAGCCGCTGAGCTTAAGCATATCAATAAGCAAAAGAAAAGAAACTAACAAGGATTCCCTTAGTAACGGTAAGTGAACCGGGAAAAGCATAGCTTTAAAATTGTGTGCCCTCGGCGCCCGAATTATAGTCTGGAGAAGCATCATCAATGATGGATCGGGGCCCAAGTCCCCTGGAAAGAGGCATCGAAGAAGGTGAGAGCCCCATCTCGCCCGGACCTTGTCACACAATGAGGTGCTGTCGACGAGTTGAGTTATTTGGGAATGCAGCCCCAACAGGGTGGTAAATTCCATCCAACACTAAATACGGGCGAGAGACCAATAACGAACAAGTACAGTTAGAGAAAGATGAAATGGACTTTGAAAAGAGAGTCAAGGAGTGCTTGAAATTTTCGGGAGGGAAGCGAATGGGGGCCAGCGATGCAGCTCGGTCAGATGTGGAACGACCATGAGTCGGTCCGTCGATCGACTTAGGATGCGGATCGACACACATCATGACGGCAGCCAAAGCCCGAGCCTTTGAGACGCTCACGGAGACATCATCGTCGAGATCGTGGCTGGTAGCGTGCGCCATCACGACGGTGCTTTAGCATCTGCGCTCTTTCGGCGTCCGCTAGCGAGCTCCCCATTTGACCCATCTTGAAACACGGACCAAGGAGTTTGCCATGCGTTTGAGTCAATGGGTGAATAAACCCAGAAGGCGCAAGAAAGTTGATTGATGGGATCCCTCGCGGGTGCACCACTGAATGACCTCGATCTTTTGAGAAGGGTTCGAGTGTGAGCATGCCTATCGGGACCCAAAAGATGGTGAACTATGCCTGAGTGGGGAAAGCAGGAGGAAACTCTGGTGGAGGCCCGCAGTGATACTAATGTGCAAATCATTTGTCTGACTTGAGTATAGGGGCGAAAGACTAATCAAACCATCTAGTAGCAGGTTCCCTCTGAAGTTTCCCTCAGGATAGCTAGGGCTCATATGCGAGTTCTATCGAGTAAAGCCAATGATTAGAGGTATCGGGGCACAACGCCCTTGACCTATTCTCAAACTTTAAATAGTTTGTACGGGGTGGCTTCTTTGTTGAGCCGTCCCACAAAAATGAGAGCTCCCAATGGGCCATTTTTGGTAAGCAGAACTGGCTATGCAGCATGAACCGGAAGCTGGGTTATGGTGCCCAACTGTGCGTTAACCTAGAACCCATAAAGGGTGTTAGTTGATTAAGATAGTAGGACGGTGGTCATGGAAGTCAAAATCTGCTAAGAAGGGCGTAACAACTCACCTGTCGAATCAACTAGCCCCGAAAATAGATGGCACTGAAGCACGCGACCTATATCCGGCCGTTGGGACAAGAGCCAAGCCTCAATGAGTAGGAAGGCGTGGTGGTCGCCACAAAACCCAGGACGTGAGCCTGGGCAGAGTGGCCATCGGTGCAGGTCTTGATGGTAGTAGCAAATATTCAATTGAGAACTTTGAAGGCTGAAGAGGGGAAAGGTTCCATGTGAGTGGCACTTGCACATGGGTTAGTCGATCCTAAGAGACAGAGGAAGCCCGTCGGATAGCCTTGGTGCGAGCTTCGAAAGGGGATTTGGTTAAAATTTTGGAATCGGGATGTGGCGGTTGACGGTAACATTAGGGAGTCCGAAGATGTTGGTGAGGGCCCTAGAAAGAGTTATCTTTTCTATTTAACAACCTACCCACCTTGGAAACAGCTCAGCTGGAGATAGGGTCCAGTGGTTGGAAGAGCACCACACGTTGCATGTTGTCCGGTGCACCCTTGGCGACCCTTGAAAATCTGGAGGACTGAGTGCCTCCCATACCTGGTCGTACTCATAACCGCATCAGGTCTCCAAGGTGAACAACCTCTGGTCGATGGAACAATATAGGCAAGCAAAGTTGGCAAAATGGATCCGTAACCTCAGGAAAGGGATTGGCTTTAAGGGCTGGGCACGGGGGTCCCAGTCCAAAACCCGTCAGCTATCGGTGGAATACTCTGGCTATTCTCACGATTAGAGCGGGTCGTCGTGTGTCAGTCGGGGGACGGACTAGGAACGGTTCCTTTGGGGGCCTTCCCCAGGCGTCGAATAGCCAACTCAAAACTGGTACGAACGAGCGGAATCCGACTGTTTAATTAAAACAAAGCATTGCGATGGTCCCTGCGGATGCTCATGCAATGTGATTTCTACCTAGTGCTCTAAATGTCAAAGTGAAAAAATTCAGCCAAGCGCGGGTAAATGGCAGGAATAACTATGACTCTCCTAAGGTAGCCAAATGCCTCATGATCTAATTAGTGACACGCATGAATGGATTAACGAGATTCCCACTGTCCCTATCTATGATCGTGCGAAACCATAACCAAGGGAACGGGCTTGGCAAAATCAGCTGGGAAAGAAGACCATGTTGAGCTTGACTCTAGTCCGACTTTATGAGATGACTTTGTGAAATATCACTACTTTTAATGTTATTTTACTTAATCCGTGAATCGGAGGCAGGCGTCGCCCCTCCTTTTGGACCCATGGTTAGCTTTGGTAAGCTGATCTAGGCAGAAGACATTGTCAGGTGGGGAGTTTGGCTGGGGCGGCACATCTGTTAAAAGATAACGCGGGTGTCCTAAGATGAGCTCAACGAGAACAGAAATCTCGTATGGAACAAAAGAGTAAAAGCTTGTTTTATTCTGATTTTTAGTACGAATACGAATCGTGAAAGCGTGGCCTATCGATCCTTTAGACCTTCGAAATTTGAAGCTAGAGGTGTCAGAAAAGTTACCACAGGGATAATTGGCTTATGGCAGCCAAGTGTTCATAGCGACGTTGCTTTTTGATCCTTCGATGTTGGGTCTTCCTATCATTGTGAAGAAGAATTCACCAAGTGTTGGATTGTTCACCCACCAATAGGGAACTTGAGCTGGGTTAAGACTATCGTGAGATAGGTTAGTTTTACCTACAGATGCCCATGTCACGATAGTAATTCAACCTAGTACGAGAGGAACCATTGATTTGCACAATTGGTCATCGCTGCTGTGCACTGGATTATGATTGAACCCCTCTAAGTCAGAATCCAGGCTAAAAGCGATGCATGCGCCTGTCACCCATTTGCCGACCTGAAGTAGGGGCCTCTTGGACCCTAAAGGCATGTGTCGTTAGCCAAGCCCGCACAGTGGAGGAGCCTCGCAGGCTGCCTTGAAGTGTGATTCCCACTGAGCGATGGGTAGAATCAATCGTAGATGACTTAAATACACGACAGGGTATTGTAAGTGGCAGAGTCGCCTTACTGCCATGATCCACTGAGATTCAGCCCTTTATCGCTTTGATTTGTCCCTCCCCCCCTTCCCTCCCTCCATAACAATTGTCCTTCTGTTTTCAGCAATCGATGCCCTGTGGTCTGAAATCATCCTTCAAGATAAGGACTTAGAAAAAGAAGCAAGTCCTTTGGGCTTGTAGAGAATGAAAAACACAATGAAAAAACACTTGGAAACATATCAAGAAGCATTGGGGAACCAAGTGTTACTCCAATAAAAAATATATATATATATATATAACAGAAACTTGTCCCTCGATGCTGTCCCTCGGTAAAGTGTTGCCTAGTGAGCGAGCTAGGGAAGCCACGTCATAAGGACACTAGGCATGGGAAGCATGCCTTGGCAGCCCCTAACAGGCATGGCATGGGCAGCTTGCCCAGCATGCAGCTGCGGTGGGCGCGTTAGCCAGGCCACTGGGGCCCATCACTTGCAAACCCCCTCGTCCCAGACCCTTGACACGGTGCCCAACGAGCGAGCCAGGGGAGCCACGTCACATGGACCCTGGGCACGAGAGGCATGCGTCGACAGCCCCCAGCAGGCACGGCATGGGCTGCTTACCCAGTGTGCCGCAGCGGTGGGCACGCCAGTGTCAGCCAGGCCACGGGGGCCCATCGTGGGCTAGCCCCCTCGTCCTTGCCCCTCGACTTACTACCCAGCAAGCGAGCTAGAGGAGTCATGTTGCATGGACCTTGGGCACGAGAGGCATGCCTCGGCAGCCCCCAACAGGCATGGCACGGGCTACAGACCTAACGTGCGGTAGTGGTGGACGCGCCAACCGGGCCGCGGGCGCTCATCGCGAGCTAGACTGCTCGTCCCTCTTTTTTGACATGGTGCCCAGCGAGCGAGCCTGGGGAGCCATGTCGCATGGCCCCGGGGCACGGGAGGCATCCCTCGGCAGCCCCCAAAAGTCGCAGCATGGGCCGCTTGCCCACCGTGCGGCAGTGGTGGATGCGCCAGCCAGGCCACAAGCGCCAATCGTGAGCGGGCGCCAATCGTGAACGAGCCCCCTCGTCCCAGTCGCTCGACTTACTGCCTAGCGAGTGAGCCAGAGGAGGCACAGGAGGAATGCCTTAACAGCCCCCAACAGGCATGGCATAGGTTGCTTGCCCAGCATGCGAAAGTGATGGGCACGCTAGTCGCGCCATAGGTGCCCATTGCGAGCCAGCCCCCTCGTCCCTGCACCTCGACTTACTGCCCAGCGAGCGAGCTAGGGTAGCCATGTCGCACGGACCCTGGGCACGGGAGGCAAGCCTCGGAAGCCCCTAGCAGGCATGGCATGAGCTGCTTGCCTAGCGTGCGGCAATGGTGGGCATGCCAGCCAGGCCACGGGCACCCATCGCGAGCCTGCCCCCTAGTCCCTGCACCATGACATGGTGCCTGGCGTAGGAGCCAGGGGTGCCACAGCATTCCCCTGCAGGCACGGTGCAAGCCTTGCCAGGGGCGCCCCACGAGAGCCAGCCGCGAGCATACTGTGAGGCTCGACACGTGCTGTAAACGTTAATTTCATGGGCAAGCTGGGCTTGGTCATTTCCCCTTGCTGTGGTGGTCCCTAAGGGAAGCCATGGGCTGGCTGGAGACAAGGCAGCCAGCATGCACCCTGGGCCAGGCAGAGGCACAGCTGGCCTAACTTGCTAGTCGCAATGCCCAGTTGCAAAATTAGTATGAATTGATGATATTTTCATCATGGAATTGGTCCCAAAATGACTCAAATAAATCGTGTAATTCATGAGTAGTATGCCCTTGAATTTTGGGATCATTTTGACTCACGGGCTATTTTTGATGATTTTTTTTTTAATTTTTGGTTGTAGAAAATTCATTAAAAAAATTTAGTGTCTAGAAAATTCTGAAATATTTTTTTGGTGGTAGATATGATTATTCTCTATTAATGTACAAAATTTCAGCTCCAAATTCTAAGTAAATAATTTTTAGACCCATTATGACAGCTCAGATACATTGATGTTTCCTCCGGCCGCGAGTGAAGTTTCATTTAACACTCTTTAAGGGGGAGGTGATCACCAAACTTGCTGGGTGCGAACGGGCCATGTGTGCTCCCTCCTGCCTATCCCACATGGGCAAGCGCTGGGCTTCAGGAACCCAACGCGCATGGCATGGGCAGGGCGGCTTGCTGCCTTGCCCATCCAGCTGGTGGTGCATGGCTACTGCGGCCACCACCGTCGGCAGGCAGGCGGCTAGTGACATCAACCGAAGAGTGTGGGATTACAGATCAGTGGCCAATGGAGTGGGGAAAATATGGGAAATGAAATCCACTAAATTGTGGGCAATGAAATGATAAAAAATCGTGGGATAAGGAGCTGGGATGTGGCTAGACAAGCTAGACGATATAGGTGGTGAAGCTAACAATGATGCATGCTACGTGAGGGCCAAATCAGTAGGGGATTTTGAGCATGCAGAGTGCTTTGTTGCAGGCCCTTGAGGTGGCAGACACAGAGTTGGATCCCAACACTCAGGCTTGCCTAGGCGGACTCGTTGCATAACGCGATCGATGACACGATCGTCGGTCATTAGCATCGAGCGAGCCACACGGCCAGCCTGGGCATTGCGTGACACCCCTGCTACCAAGGCTCATCAATGGGAAATATGTGGGAAAAGAAATCTGCTAAATTGTGGGATAATCAACTAGGATGTGGCTAGACAAGCTCAACGGTGTGGACAGCGAAGCTAACGATGATGCATGCTACGCGAGGGCCAAATCACTGTGGGGATTTCGAGCATGCGGAGTGCTTTATCGTAGGCCCTCGAGGTGGCAAACGCGGGGTTAGATCCCGACGCTCAGGATTGCAGAGGTGGACTCGTTGCACAGCATGATTGATGACACGATCATCGACCGTTAGCATCGAGCGAGCCACATGGCCAGCCTGGGCATCGCGTGACACCCCTGCCACTAAGGCCTCATTGAAGAATCATCCCTTGCAACAAACCCTGACTTCTGGAAGGGGCACATTTACTAGATAAAAGGTCGATGCGGGCTTCGCCGGTTGCTTTGATCATTCATGATAAGTTGACAGATCGCAAGGCCATCGTGCCGGCGATGCATCATTCAAATTTCTACCCCATGAACTTTTGATGATAGGATAGTTGCCTACTGTCAAACCCTTGAATCTGAGTACCAAGGCGTAGGCATGGTAAGTCTTACTCCATACCCGGACTTACAAGTGTGGAGGACCATCCTAGCAAGGCAAAAACGCATGAGTTGGATATGAAAACGAATGCGGAAGACTTGGTGAAGAAATCGAGTTTCATACTTACAGTGATGAGATTCGTTGGTGAGTTGGGAACGTTATGGAGCAAAGGCCTAGAACCCATAAAGGGTGTTAGTAGATTAAGACAGCAGGATGGTGGTCATGGAAGTCGAAATCCGCTAAGGAGTGTGTAACAACTCACCTGCCAAATCAATTAGCCTCGAAGATGGATGGCACTGAAGCGCGTGACATATTCTTGGCCCTTGGGGCAAGGGCCAAGTCTCAATGAGTAGGAAGGCGCAGTGGTCGCCACAAAACCCAAGGTACGAGCCTCGACGAAGTGGCCATCGATGCAGATCTTGGTGGTAGTAGCAATTATTCAAATGAGAACTTTGAAGGCCGAAGAGGGGAAAGTTTCCATGTGAACGGCACTTGCACATGGGTTAATCGATCCTAAGAGACGAGGGAAGCCCATTGGATAGCGCCTCAGTGCTAGCTTTGAAAGGGGATCCGATTAAAATTTTAAAATCGGGACGTGGCAGCTGACGACAACGTTAGGGTGTTCAAAGACGTTGGTGAGGTCGCCGAAAAAAGTTATCTTTTTTGTTTAACAGCCCGCCCACCCTGAAAATGGCTCAGTCAGAGGTAGGGTCCAGCGGGTGGAAGAGCATCGCAAATCGCGCAGTGTCCGATATGCCCCCAGTGACCCTTGAAAATCCGGAGGACAGAGTGCCTCCCACGCCTGGTCATACTCATAACCACATCAGGTCTCCAAGGTGAACAGCCTCTAGTTGATGGAACAATGTAGGCAAGGGAAGTCAACAAAATAGATACAAAACCTTAGGAAAAGGATTAGTTTACTGAGATTCAGCCCTTTGTCGCTTTGATTCGTCCATTCCCCGCCTCTCGAACCCCCACAATAATTGTCCTTCTCTTTTCGACAATCGATGCCCCGAGGTCTGAAATCGTCCCTCAAGATAATGACCTAAAAAAAGAAGTAAGTCCTTTGGGCTTGCGAAAAATGAGAAATACAAGGGAAAAACACTTGGAAACGTATCGAGAAGCATTGGGGAGGCATGCCTCGGCAGCCCCCAGCATGCACGGCATAGGTTGCTTACTCAGCGTGCGACAGTCGTGGGCACACCAACCAAGCCACGGGCGCCCATCACGAGCCAGCCCACTCGTCCCCGCCCCTCGATTTACTACCCAGCGAGCGAGCCAGGGAAGCCGTGTCGCATGGACCCTGGGCACGGGAGGCATCCCTCAGCAGCCCCCAGCAAGCGTGGCATGGGTGGGCATGCCAGCTAGGCCACGACCACCCATCGCGAGCCAGCCTCCTCGTCTTTGACCCTCGAGGTAGTGCCCAACGAGCGACCTAGGGGAACCACGTTGCACGGACCTTGGGCACGGGAGCCACACGTCGGTAGCACCCAGCAGGCATGGCATGGGCCAAGTGCCCAGCATGCGGCAGTGGTCAGCGCGTCAGCCAGGCCACTGGCACCTATCGCGAGCCAGCCCCGTCGTCTCTGTCTTTCGACGTTATGCCCAGCGAGTGAGCTAGAGGAGCCGCGTTGTATAGACCCTGGGCATAGGAGGCATGCCTTAGCAGCCCCCAGTAGGCACGGCATGGGCCAAGTGCCCAGCATGCGACAGTGGTGGGTGTGCCAACCAAGCTTGTGGTGCCCATCACGAGCCAGCCATCTCGGCGTCGAACCTCGACATAGTGCCAAGTGAGCGAGCCAGGGGAGCCGTGTCTCATGGACCCTGGACATGGGAGGCATGCCTCAGCAGTCCTCAGCATTCACGGCATGGGCCAAGTGCCCAACATGCGGTAGTTGTGGGCGCAGTCAGGCCAGTGGTGCCCATCACGAGCTAGCACCCTCGTCCCCACCCCTTGATGTAATGCAAAGTGAGTGGGCCGGGGGAGCCGCGTCGCACAGACACTGGGCATGGGAGGCATGCCTCGGCAGCCCTCAACAGGCATGGCATGGGCCAAGTGCCCAACATACAGTAGCGGTGGGCGCACCAGCCAGGCCACTGGCGCCCATTGCGAGCCGGCCCCCTCGTCGCCGAAGCTCGACATAGTGCTAAGGGAGCGAGCCAGGGGAACCGTGTCTCACAGACCCTGGGCATGGGAGGCATGCCTCGTCAGTCCTCAGCATTCATGGCATGAGCCAATTGACCAGCTAGGCTAGCGGCGCCCTATCACGAGCCAGCCCCCTCGTCCCCGACCCTCGACATAATGGCAAGTGAGCGAGCCTAGGGAGGCGCATTGTATGGACACTAGGCACGTGAAGCATGCCTCAACAGCCCCCAACAAGCATGGCATGGGATGCTTGCCCTATGTGTGATAGTAGGGGGCACCAACTAGGTCATAGGTACCTATCGCGAGCCAGCCACCTCTTCCTTGTCCCTAAACATGGTGCCCAGCGAGTGAGCCAGGAGAGCCACATCGCAAGGACCCTCCCATGCCTCGGCAGCCTCTAGTAGGCATGGCATGGACTACTTGCCCAGTGTGCGACAGCGGTGGCACGCCAGCTAGGCCACGGGCGCCCATCACGAGCCAGCCCACTCGTCCTTGGGCATGGGAGGCATGCATCGACAGCCCCCAACAGGCACGGCATGGGCCAAGTGACCAACGTGTGGCAGCGGTGGGCACGCTAGCCAGGCCACTGGCGCCCATCGCGAGCCAGCCCCGTCATCTATGTCCCTTGGCGTAGTGCCCAGCGAGCGAGCCAAGGTAGCCGCATCGCATAGACTCTGGGCATGGGAGGCATGGCATGGCAGCCCTTAGCAGGCACAGCATGGGCCAAGTGCCCAACGTGCGGCAACGGTGGGTGCGCCAGCCATGCTAATGGTGCCCATCGCGCCCTTGTCCTCTCTTCTCTGAACCTCGACATAGTGCCCAACGAGTGAGCTAAGAGAGCTGCGTCACATGAACCCTGGGCACAGGGGGCATTCCTCGGCAATCCCTAGTCAGCACGGCATGGACCAAGTGCCCTGCGTGCGGCAGCGGTGGGTGCGCCAGCTATGCCACGACTGCCCATTGCTAGCTAACCCCCTTGTCCCTGCCCCTCGACATGGTGCCCAGTGAGTGAGCCAAGGGAGCCGCATCGCACAGACTTTGGGCACTAGAGGTATGCCTCGGCAGCCCCCAGCAGGCATGGTATGGGCTGGTTGCCCAGCGTGAGGCAACGGTAGGCGTGCCAGCCAGGCCACGGGTGCTCATTGCGAGCCAGCCCCCTCATCCCTACCCCTTAACATGGTGCCGAGCAAGCGAACCATGGGAGCCGTGTCGCATGGACCCTGGGCACGAAAGGCATGCCTCGGCAACCCCCAACAGGCACGGCATGGGCTACTTGCCTAGCGTGCAGCAGCGGTGGGTGCACCAACCAGGCCGCGGGTGCCCATCACGAGCCAGCCCCTTCGTCCCTGCCCCTCGACATGGTACCGAGCGAGTGAGCTATGGATACCGCATTGCATGGACCCTAGGCTCGGGAGGCATGCCTCAGCAGCCCCCAGCAAGCACGGTATGGGCTGCTTGTCCAGTGTGCGACAGCAGTGGGCGCGCAATCCAGGCCGTAGGCCAGGCCATGGGCGCCTATCGCAAGCCAGCCCCCTTGTCCCTGCCCCTTGACATGGTGCCTAGCATGTAAGCTAGGGGTGCCAGAGCAGTCTCCAGTAGGCACGGTGCTAGTGTTGCCAGGGGCACCCCACGCAAGCCAGCCGCGAGCACGCTGTGAGGCTTGGCATGTGTTGTGGGCGTTGATTTCATGGGCAAGCTGGGCTTGGCCGTGTCCCCTGGCTGTGATGGACCCTGAGGGCAGCCATGGGGTGGCTCGAGGTGCACTGTACAGGGCAGCCAGCATGCACCCTGGCCAGGCAGAGGCACAGCTACCCTAGCCTGCTGGCCACAATGCCCAGTTGCAAAATTGGTGTGAATTGATAGTCTAAAATGGTAAAATGGGGGCTTGGGTTCAATTGTAAATTCCTCAAGTAATACAAACTCAAGTGTTTGGGTAACTAGATAGTTTAGGTGCTCTTCTTTTGTAAAAAGTTTCTTTATTTTCAATAAAGGTTAAGAAAGAGTTCTCGTAATACCATCTTCTTACTTTGCGTTTTGCATTGTTGGCTCTTATTCTTCTTTTGGCACTAGTTTAAAAAGTTAGGCTGGTTAGGTGGATGCATCTAGCGCCATCATACTAGAGTTGCGCTGATGCTACAATTGACAGTGTGACAATTTGGTATCAGAGCGCTGTTTCGATCACCACTTTCTCTCAAACTTATGGTTGATCTTATCGTTGCCAATGCCCTATATCAAGAGGTATGAGTCAATGCGAGAGCATGTCACTCTGTTGGAAGAGATCATTAGTGCACTAACAAAGGGATCTACATGCACGCTAGCTGAGTTAATGGAGACAATCGCCCAACAACAATCCTCGATGGAAAGAGGACATCAAAAACCTCAAAGAAACCATAAGGAGCCTTGAGACCGAGATCGAGTTGCTAAAAAGGGCTCCCCACACCCCTACAATAGGGGCAGACTCTACTATGGCTAAGATGAAGGTGCCAGAACCAAAGCCGTTCTCTAGAGAGAGGAACGTCAAGGAGTTGGAGAACTTCTTATGGGATATGGAGCAGTACTTTAAAGCTGTTAGAGTGCCCGAAAATGACCAGGTAATGATCACATCCATGTACTTATCTGCTGATGCTAAGTTATGGTGGCGCACTCGTATGCAGGATGACATTATCATGGGAAGGCCTAGCATTGATTCATAGGAGGCACTCAAAAGGGAATTGAAGGAGCAATTCCTGCCATGCAACACTTCGTTCATGGCTAGGAAACAACTAAAACACCTGAAGCAGACAAGTTCAGTGCGTGACTTCATCAAGGAATTCAGTTCACTGATGCTGGACATCAAGAACATGTCAGAGGAGGATAGGTTGCTTAACTTTCTATCAGGCTTGCAGCCGTGGGCTCAAGTAGAACTGAGGTGGCAAGGTGTCAAAAACTTGCCCTCAGCATTTTTTGTAGCGGATAACTTGGTGGATTTCAAGTACGTGGGTGGTGCTGCCGAAAAGAAAGGCGAAAAACGAGGGAAGGCTGGAAAAGAGATGAAAAAGCCTAATGGAAAGGGCATGAAAAAGAAGAATGCTGAGTGCAGCAAGCCTCGGGGTTCATCCCCTTTGAAAGGAAAGGGAAAGAATGTAGACCAAAGGGGTTGCTTCTTATGCAACAGGCCACATAGAGCACATGATTGTCCTCCTAAGGAGAAGTTAGCAGCGCTTATGGCAATAGAGGATTCCTTCGAGGAAAAGAAAGGGAATGCCATAACTTGGGTGAATCCAATCCAGTTGCTGAATGCAATCACACTATGACCATTGAAGTAGGCGAATGGAAAGGTACGTCCAAGATCATGATAACTCAGTTAGACGACTTTCATGTTATCTTGGGTCTAGAATTCAGACAAATCAAGGCGTGGGGCAGTTATCTTGGGTCTAGAATTCAGACAAATCAAGGCATTAGTGATGGCCCACTTAGGTGGATTCCTCGTGGCTGATGAGTGAGCCCCGATCCTAATCAGAACCAAAGCAACAAGAGAGCTTTCGGTAGACAAGAAACAGATTGGGTTACAATCTACAAAGCAACTTAAGTCAGGACTGCGAAAGGGTGAAGTGACGATGGTGGCAGCCCTATTTGAGGCAAAACCAAATCAGGTTATGGAGGTGGTCGACAAAATCGCTGAAGTGTTGAGGCAATTCAACGACATGATGCCATCGGAGCTCCCTAAGACATTGCCTCTGAGGAGGAATGTTGATCATATGATCGAGTTACTTTCTGATGCTAGACCCCCTGCTCAAGCACCATATCGAATGCCCCCATCGGAACTAGCCGAACTACGAAAGCAACTAGACAAGCTGTTGGACACAGGTTTCATTCAACCGTCAAAGGCCCCTTATGGCGCACCTGTGCTATTCCAGCGAAAACAAGATGGCTCGCTGAGAATGTGCATCGATTATCAAGCATTAAACAAGGTAATGGTAAAGAACAAATATTCGATGCCAAATGTTACTGACTTATTTGATCAGTTATCAAGGGCCAAGTACTTTACAAAGCTAGACTTGCGATCGAGATACTGGCAAGTTAGAATAGCTGAGGGAGACGAAGCGAAAACTGCATGCATCATAAGGTATGACTCTTATGAGTTCATGGTGATGCCCTTCAGGCTAACCAATGCGCCTGCTACCTTTTGCAATCTTATGAATGACGTATTATTTGAGTTTTTGGACAAGTTTGTGGTAGTCTACTTAGATGACATGGTGGTCTATAGTGAGACCCTAGACGACCACGCAAGCCATTTGCGGCAGGTACTGATGCGGCTGCGAGAGCACCAGCTGTACATCAAGAAGGAAAAATGCGAGTTTTGCAAGCAAGAAGTGCCATTCTTAGGACATTGGGTCGGGAATGGACAGATACGGATGGATGAAAGAAAGTGAAGGCCATCATGGAGTGGCCAGCCCCGAGAAATGTTACTGAATTGTGATCATTCCTTGGGCTCACAAACTATAACAGACGGTTCATTAAAGGATATTTGAGTAAGAGCAACCCTTTGACGGACTTGCTAAAGAAAGATCACCCGTTGGTGTGGACCGATGAATGTAACAAGGCTTTCAAGGGATTAAAATAGGCAGTAGCCTCAAAACCAGTACTGCCCTATTGAACTATGAAGAGCCATTCGAGGTAGTCACAGATGCTTCTGATCGAGCAATCAAAGGTGTGTTGGTGCAAAATGGCCATCCCGTGGCATTCAAGAGTCGAAAACTCAAGGATGCAGAGCAGTGTTATTTGACTCATGAAAAGGAGATGATGGCTGTTGTCCATTGCCTAGGGACATGTCGGCATTACTTGCTTGGGACAAAATTTAAGGTAATTACTGACAATGTAGCTAATACCTATTTTCACTCGCAGAAAAAGCTATATTCGAAACAAGCAAGATGGTAAGAGTTTGTGGTAGAGTTTGATTTTGTGTGGAAACACAAACCAGGCAAACAAAACATTGTTGCTGATGCACTAAGCTGTATAGAAGTGTAAACTTATGTAGCTGCTCTGATGGGTGTCCAGAGCGACTTATTCGAGCAAATACGATCAGTCACTGGGGAAGATATCGAGTATGCTCGACTCATGGAGGAGGTGAGCAAAGGCTTGATTCGAAGATACTGGATTGAGGATGGGTTGCTATATGCTCAGGGAGATAGACTGTTTGTGCCTAAGTCAGGTGGACTTCGAAAACAGTTGCTGAGGGAAACCCATGACCTGCTATGGGCAGGTCACTCGGGCATCGAAAGGATGTTTGCACTACTGACAAGAGTCTATTATTGGCCTAAGTTAATGGAAGATGTGGAGGCCTATGTGTGCACATGCTTAGCGTGCCAATAGGATAAAATGGATAGAAAGAGGAAGGTGGGTTTGCTCCAACCCTTGCCCATTTTGGAACACCCATAGGAGTCGGTATTGATGGATTTCATTATGGGCTTCCCAAAGATAAAAAGACTATCCGCTATAATGGTGATTGTTGATAGGTTCTCAAAGTATGCTATTTTTGTTCCTATTACTCGAGCATGCCCAGCTGATACGGCCGCTGAGATGTTTTCCAATTATTTTGTTAAGTTGTTTGGGTTGCCAAAAGACACTGTGAGTGACAAAGATGCTAGATTCACGGGAAGATTCTGGACAGTGTTGCTAAACATGATGGGAACATAACTCAAATTCTCCACAGCAAACCATCCATAGACAAACGGTCAAACGGAGAGGGTAAATAGCTTGCTAGAGGAGTATTTGCGACAGTACATGATTGTAAGCCAAAGAGATTGGCTTGAATTGTTTGATGTAGCATAGTTTTGCTACAACATCCATCTCTTGTCATCGATAGTTCTAAGTCCCTAGAGGTAGCTTTCGGGCAATAACCAACAACACCCCATGAGATAACCAATCAGAGGAGCCAAGGGAGCTGCCAGCAGTCTACTGCTATGCTCGAGACAAGCAAGAGTTGATTGACCAAGCAAGTGATAGCACTTTTAAGGCACAGAGGCATATGAAAAAATATGCCGACAAAAAAAGATGTGATACTAAGTTGCAAATTGGGGATAAGGTGCTACTAAAGCTGACACCTCAAATTTGGAAGAAAATCACAAAGAAGGGAGTTCATCGAGGCCTTATCCCAAGGTATGATGGACCATTCGAGATCGAGAAGAAAGTTAGAGTAGTAGCTTACAAGTTGAAGCTACCACAACATCTAAAGATGCACCCAACATTCCACACGAGCTTCCTCAAAGAGTTTCAAGAAGATGCCCATCGCGGACGCAAGCAGGCTAAGCATGCACCACTGGCAACTCGAGTTCAATTTGACAGTGAAATAAAGAAAATCCTTGATCATCGAACAGAGGGCTATAGTAAGATGAATCGGAGGACATACTACTTAGTCTAGTGAAAAGGCACCAGTAAGGCGGAGCGAGTTGGGAAAAAGATACCACATTGTGGTAATTCAAGGACCAAATCAAGGCGTTTCATAACACTAAGCTGACGAGGGCATCGGGCTCTTCTGTGGGGGTGGCTTGTCAGACCCTTGAATCTGAGTACCAAGGCATAGGCATGGTGAGTCTTGCTCCATGCCCGGACCTACAAGTGTGAAGGACAATGCTAGTAAGGCAAAAACGCATGAGTTAGATATGAAAATGAATGCAGGAGACTTGGTGAGAAATGAAGTTTCACACTTACATGGCGAGATTCGCTGATGAGTTGGTAATGTTATGGAGCGAGGGATGAAGCACACAAATAGACCCATAAGCCCGCTTAAGGGGGAAGCAGCAGAGATGCCTCAAGCAAGAACCAACACATGGTGGTACGAATATGTCCAGTGACAGGAACACAGGGCAGAATTTGAGAACCTAACTTGGCATGGATGGAAAGTCTAACAAGCGAAGATATTCGACAAAGAAAGGATATGGCTATTGGCAAGAGGAGGATCAAGGTGGTAGAAGAATAAGAAAGAGATGTCTATCCCGAAAGCCAATGGAGATAAGGCTCGAAAAGAGTCCTAAACGGAAACCACCTCCTCAAGCCTATCCAAACTAGTTGAAAGTGGATAAGAAGGCTTGGGGAAGACTTCAAATGAGATGAGATCCTTAACTCAAGGAGAGTCCTTGAGGGAGAAGGATGCTATCCAAACTTTGAAGATAAGCCTTAATGAGATAAAGATTCGAAATCAAGATTGGGCGGCCTATCCGAAAAACGTGGGATAACTAAGAAGGAGTGCTTGAGTAGGACTCTCCTCAACTGGTATTAAAAGGGGGCTTAGATTCAGTTGTAAATACATCAAGTAATACAAACTCAAGTGTGTGGGTAGCTAGAGGCTTTAGGTGCTCTTAGACAGAGACCCTTCTTTTGTAAAGAGTTCCTTTATTTTCAATAAAGGTTGAGAAAGAGTTCTCGTAATACTGTCTTCTTACTTTACGTTTTGCATTGTTGACTCTTATTCTTTTTTTTGGCACGGGCTTAGAAAGTTGGGCTGGTTAGGGGGACGCATCTAGCGCCATCACACTAGAGTTGCGCTGATCCTGCAACTAATGGTGTGACACCTACTATGGTGGTGATGGGTGACAGAGAATTAGGCTTCGATTTGGAGAGGGAGCCTAAGAAATGGCTACTACATCCAAGGAAGGCAGCAGGTGTGCAAATTACCCAATCCTGACACAGGGAGGTAGTGACAATAAATAACAATATCGGGCTCTTCGAGTCTGGTAATTGGAATGAGTACAATCTAAATCCCTTAACGAAGATCCATTGGAGGGCAAGGTTCGTGCCAGCAGCCGCGGTAATTCTAGCTCTAATAGTGTATATTTAAGTTGTTGCAGTTAAAAAGCTTGTAGTTAGACCTTGTGATAGGTCGGCCGTTCCGCTTACGATATGCATCGATTGGCTCGTCCCTACTGCCGGCGATGCGCTCTTAGCCTTAATTGGCCGGGTTGTGCCTTCAGCGCTATTACTTTGAAGAAATTAGATGCTCAAAACAAGCCTATGCTCTGAATACATTAGAATGGGATAACATCATAGGATTTCAATCCTATTCTGTTGGCCTTTGGGATCGGAGTAATGATTAATGAGGACAGTCGGAGGCATTCATATTTCATAGTCAGAGGTGAAATTCTTGGATTTATGACAGACAAACAACTGCGAAAGCATTTGCCAAGGATGTTTTCATTAATCAATAATGAAAGTTGGGGGCTCGAAGATGATCAGATACCGTCGTAGTCTCAACCATAAACGATGCCGACCAGGGATCAATGGATGTTGCTTTTAGGACTCCGCTGGCACCTTATGAGAAATCAAAGTCTTTGGGTTCCAGGGGGAGTATGGTCGCAAGGCTGAAACTTAAAGGAATTGATGGAAGGGCAGCACCAGGAGTGGAGCCTACGGCTTAATTTGACTCAATACGGGAAAACTTACCAGGTCAAGCCATAGTAAGGATTGACAGATTGAGAGCTCTTTCTTGATTCTATGGGTGTTGGTGCGTGGCCATTCTTAGTTGGTGAAGCAATCTGTCTGGTTAATTCCATTAACGAATAAGACCTCAGCCTACTAACTAGCTATATGGAGGTGACCCTCCACACTGGCTTCTTAGAGGGACTATGGCTGCTTAAGCCAAGGAAGTTTAAGGCAATAATAGGTCTGTGATGCCCTTAGATGTTCTGGGCCGCATGAATGCTACATTGATGTATTCAACGAGTTTATAGCCTTGGCCGACAGGCCCGGGTAATCTTTGAAATTTCATCGTGATGAGAATAGATCATTGCAATTATTGGTCTTCAACGAAGAATTCCTAGTAAGTGCGAGTCATTAGCTCCTCGTCGAATGAAAAAGCACGCCCCAGTTGTCCCGACCTCGGTGTGCAGCTGGCGATCGTGTCATCCCTAAATGATGACTAAAATGACTCTCGGTAATAGATATCTCGGCTCTTGCATCGACAAAAAATGTAGCAAAATGCGATACTTGGTGTGAATTGTAGAATCTCGTGAACCATTGAGTCTTTGAATGCAAGTTGCACCAAAAGCCATCAAGCTAAGGGCACGTCTGCTTGGGTGTCAAGCACCGTCGCCTCCGAGCCCCCGCATCCCTTCGAGGAGGGGGGGAACATCATGGGGTGAATGTTGGCCTCTAGTGCACCTTTGGCTCGTGGTTGGCCTAAAAAAGAGCCTCAAGCGACACTACATCACGGCTTGGCAGTGGTAGAGAAAGCCTCGTGCTCCCTCATGCATGTGTCACTTGCTCGCAGCTCACGGACCCAACGATCGATCGAGATGTGACACCAGCTCATGCGAGACCACCCACTGAGTTTAAGGTTATCAAAAAGCGGAGGAAAAAAAACTAAAAGGATTCCCCTAGTAACGGCGAGTGACTCGGGAAAAGCCTAGCTTGAAAATTGTGCACCCTCAGTGCCCAAATTGAAGTCTGGAGAAGCGTCCTCAGCGATGGACCGGGGCCTAAGTCCCCTTGAAAGGGGAAGTCAGAGAGGGTGAGCGCACCGTCTCGCCTGGACCCTGTTGCACCATGAGGCGCTGTCGACGAATCGGGTTGTTTAGGAATGCAGCCCTATAGGGTGGTAAATTTCGTCTAAGGCTAAATATAGGCGAGAGACTGATAGCAAACAAGTACCATGAGGGAAAGATGAAAAGGACTTTGAAAAGGGAGCCAAAGAATGCTTGAAATTAACAGGAGGGAAGCGAATGGGGGCCGGTGATGTATCTCAGTTGATGTGGAATGGCCATGAGCCGGTCTGTCGATCGACTCGGGGTACGGACCGACGCGGATCGAGACGATAGCCTAAGCTCAAGCCTTTGATACATTCGTGGAGACGTCATCATCGAGATCGTGGCTAGTAGCGCTCACCATCGTGGCTGTGCTTTGGCATCTGTGCGCTGTCGACGTCAATCAGTGGGCCCCCCATTTAAACCGTCTTGAAACACGGACCAAGGAGTTTGACATGCATGCGAGTCAACGGGTGAGTAAACCCATAAGGGGCAAGAAAGCTGATTGGCGGGATCCCTCGCAAGTGCACTGCCGACCAACCTTGATATTTTGAGAAGGGTTCGAGTACGAGCATGTCTGTCGGGATCCGAAAGATGGTGAACTATGCCTGAGCGAGGCAAAGCCAGAGGAAACTCTAGTGGAGGCCCGCAGCAATACTAATGTGCAAACCATTCCGTCTAGTAGCTGGTTCCTTCCAAAGTTTCCCTCAGGATAGCTGGAGCTCAGATGTGAGTTCTATTAGGTAAAGCTAATGATTAAAGGCATCGAGGGCGCAATGCCCTCGACCTATTTTGAAACTTTAAATAGGTAGTATGGGCGGAGCGACCATCGATGCAGATCTTAGTGGTAGTAGCAAATATTCAAATGAGAACTTTGAAGGCCGAAGAGGGGAAAGGTTCCATGTGAATGGCACTTGCACATGGGTTAGTCGATCCTAGGAGACGAGGGAAGCCCGTGGGATAGCGCCTTGGCGTGAGCTTCGAAAGGGGATCCGGTTAAAATTTCAGAGCGGAGACGTGGTGGCTGATGGTAATGTTAAGAAGCCTAGAGACGTTGGCAAGGGCCTCAGAAAGAGTTATCTTTTCTGTTTAACAGCCTACCCACCCTAGAAACGGCTTAATCGGAGGTAGGGCGCAGCGGCTAGAAGAGCATCGCATGTCCCGTGGTGTTCGATGCACCCCCAGCGGCCCTTAAAAATTTGAAAGACCCGAGTGCCTCTCACGCCCTATCATACTCATAACTGCATCAAGTCTCCAAGGTGAACAGCCTCTAGTCAATAGAACAATGTAGGCAAGGGAAGTCAGCAAAATGGATCCATAACCTCAGGAAAAGGATTGGCTCTGAGGGCTAGGCATGGAGGTCCCAATCCAACTTTGTGAAATGACTTGAAAGGTGTAGGATAAGTAGGAGCCGAAAACAACGAAAGTGAAACATCACTACTTTTAACGTTGTTTTACTTATTTTGTGAATCAGAAGCGGGGCATTGCCCCTCTTTTTAGACGTAAGGTCGGCATCAGTCAATCGATCTGGATGAAAGACATTGTCAAGTGTGGAGTTTGGCTGGGCCAGCACATCCGTTTAAAGACATCATAGGTGTCCTAAAATGAGCTCAACGACAATAGAAATCTCTTGTGGAACAAAAGGGTAAAATCTCATTTGATTCTGATTTACAATATGAATACGAACCATGAAAGCGTGGCCTATCGATCCTTTAGACCTTCAAAATTTGAAACTAGAGGTGTCAGAAAAGTTACCACAGGGATAACTGGCTTGTGGCAGCCAAGCGTTCATAGCAATGTTGCTTTTTGATCCTTCGATGTCGGCTCTTTCTATCATTGTGAAGCAGAATTCACCAAGTGTTGGATTGTTCACCCACCAATAGGGAATGTGAGCTAGGTTAAAACCATCATGAGATAGGTTAGTTTTACCTTAGTGATGCCCGCGTCGCGATAGTAATTCAATCTAGTACGAGAGGAACCATTGATTCACACAATTGGTTATCACACTTGGTTGAAAAGCCAGTGGCATTAAGCTACCGTGCGCTGGATTATGACTAAACACCTCTAAGTCAGAGTCCGGGCTAGAAGCAATGCATGCACCCATCGCCTGATTGCCTACCTGCAGTAGGGGCCTCCCAACCCCCGAAGGCATGTCTCACTCGCCAAGCCCGCACGGTGGAAGAGCCTTGCGGGCTGCCTTAAAGTGTGATTCCCACCGAGCGATGGGTAGAATCATTTACAAACAACTTAAATATGCGACAGGGTATTGGAAGTGGTAGAGTGGCCTTGCTGCCATGATCCACAGAGATTTAGCCCTTTGTCGCTTCAATTTGTCCCTCGCCCCCTTCTCGAACCCCCACAAAAATTGTCCTACTATTTTCAGTAATTGATGCCCCAAGGTTTGAAATCATCCCTCAAGATAATGACCTGGAAAAAGAAGCAAGTCCTTTGGGCTTGTAGAGAATGAGAAACATAAGGGCAAAACACTTGGAAACATATCGGGAAGCATTAGAGAACCCGGTGTTACTCCAACAAAAAAAATATATATCTAACAAAAACTTGTCCCTCGATGCTGTCCCTCGGTAAAGTACTGCCCAGTGACCGAGCCAGGGAAGCCACCTCACACGGACATTGGGCATGGGAGGTATGCCTAAGCAGCTCCCATCAAGCACGACATGGGCAGCTAGCCCAGCGTGCAGCAATGATGGGCGCACCAGCTCGGCCAATAGTGCCCATCGCTTGCCAGCCCCCTCATCCCTGCCCCTCAACATGGTGCCCAGCGAGCGAGCTTGGGGAGCCACGTCACACGAACCCTAGACATAGGAGGCATGCCTTGGCAGCCCCCATCAGGCAAGGCTTGGGCTACTTGCCCCGCGTGCGGCAACGGTGGGCGCGCTAGCTAGGCCACGGGTGCCCATCGCGAGCCAGTCCCTCGACTTACTGCCCAACGAGAAAGCTAGTGGAGCCACGTTGCACGGATGCTGGATAGGGGAGGCATGCCTTAGTAGCCCCCAGCAGGCACAGCATGGCCTGCTTGCCTAGTGTAAGGCAGCGATGGGCGCGCCAGCCAAGCCACGGGTGCCCATTGCAAGCCAGCCCCTTCATCCCTACCCCTCGACATGGTGCCCAGCGAGCGAGTCAGGGAAACCATGTCACACGGACCCTACGCACAGGAGGCATGCCTCGGCAGCCCCCAGCAGGCAAGGCATGGGCTTCTTGCCTCACGTGCGACAGCGGTGGGCACGCTAGCAAGGCCACGAGCACCCATCGCAAGCCAGCCCCTCGACTTACTGCCCAACTAGTGAGCTAGTGGAGCCATGTCGCACGGACCTCGTTAGAGGAGGCATGCCCCAGCAGCCCCCAGCAGGCACAACATGGCCTGTTTGCCCAGCGTGCGGCAGCAGTGGGCGCGCTAGCTAAGCCACGGGATCCCATCGCTAGCTGGCCCCCTCGTCCGTACCCTTTGACTTACTGCTCAATGAGTGAGCCAAGGGAGCCGCATTGCACGGACCCTAGGCACTGGAGGCATGCCTCGATAGCCCCCAGTAGGCACGGCATGAGCTGTCAGCCCAGCGTGCGGCAGGGATGGGCGCGTCAGCCAGGCCACGGGTGCCCATTGCTAGCCAGCCCCCTAGTCCCTGCCACTCGACATGGTGCCCAATGAGCGAGCTAGGGGAGCCACATCGCATGGACCCTGGGCACAAGACGCATGCCTCGACAGCCCCCAGCAGGCATGGCATAGGCTACTTGCGCAGCATGCGGCAGCGGTGGGTGCGCCAGCCATGCCACAAGCTCCCATCACGAGCTAGCTCCCTCATCCTTGCCCCTCGACATAGTGCCCAAAGTGTGAGCCATGGATTCCACAGTAGTCTGCAGTAGGCACAGCGCTAGCCTAGCCAGGGGCGCCCCACGCGAGCCAGCCGCGAGCATGCTGCGAGGCTCTGCACGTGCTGTGGGTGTTGATTTCATGGGAAAGTTGGGCTTGGCCGTGTCCCCTGGCTGTGATGGACCATGAGGGCAGCCATGGGGTGGCTGGAGGTGCGCTGGACAGGGCAGCCAGCATGCACCCTGGGCCAGGTAGAGGCATAGCTGCCCTAGCTTGCTGGCCGCAATGCCCACTTATGAAATTGGTGTGAATTGACGGTCTTTCATCATGAAATTTGTCCCAAAATGACTCAAATAAATCTTGTAATTGATGAGGAGTCTGTCTTTGAACTTTGGGATCATTTCGACTCATCAACTATTTTTGATGATTTTTTCAATTTTTGGTTGTAGAAAATTCATTAAAAGAAATTTATTGCCTAGAAAATTTTGAAATTTTTTCTAGTAGTAGATATGATTATTCTCCATTCATGTACCAAATTTTAGCTCAAAATTCCAGGAAAATAATTTTTTAGACCCATTATGACGGTTTAGATATATTGATGTTTCCTCTTGCTAGGAGTGAAATTTCATTGAAGACTCTTTAGGGGGGAGGTGGTGACCTAGCTTGCTGGGTGCCAACAGGCCATGCATGCTCTTCCCTAGCCCATCTCACATAGGTAGGCACTGGGCTTGGGGAACCCAACGCACATGGTATGGGCAAGGCGGCTTACTGCCTTGCCCATCCAGCCGGTGGTGAGTGGCTGTGGCGACCACCACTGCTGGCAGGCAGGTGGTCAGCGACGTTGATCGAAGAGTGTGGGATGCCCAATCAGTAGCCAATGGAGTGGGGAAAATGAGGGAAATAAAATTCGCTAAATTATGGGCAAGGAAACGAGAAAAATCATGGGATAATAAGCTAGGTTGTGGCTAGACAAGGTTGACGGTATGGGCGGCGAAGCTAACGATGATGCATGCTATGCGAGGGCCAAATCGCTAGGGAGATTTCGAGCATGCAAAGTGCTTTCTCGCAGGCCCTCGAAGCAGCAGACGCGAGGTTGGATCCCGATGCTTATGATTGCCTAGGTAGACTCGTTATGCAGCGCGATCGATGACACGATCCTCAGCCGTTAGCATCGACCGAGCCACACGACCAGCCTGGGCACGGCGTGACACCCTGCTGCCAAGGCCTCATCGGTGGGAAAAACATGGGAAGTTTAAGGCATGCACGGTACATTGATGTATTCGACAAGTTTATAGCCTTGGCAGACAGGCACGGGTAATCTTTGAAATTTCATCGTGATGGGGATAAATCATTGCAATATTTGGTCTTCAACAAGGAATTCCTAGTAAGCGTGAGTCATGAACTCACGTTGACTACATCCCTGCCCTTTGTACACACTGCCCGTCACTCCTACACATTGAACGCTCCGGTGAAGTGTTTGGATCGCGGCAACGTGGGCGATTCGCCGCTCAAGACGTTGCGAGAAGTCCATTGAACCTTATAAATTAGACGAAGGAGAAGTCGTAACAAGGTTTCCATTGGTGAACCTGTGGAAGGATCATTGTCAAAAACTCGCTCAGTGAAACGACTCGTGAACATGTTATAAACATATCGGCGGGGTGAAGGCCTTTCGTGCCCCTCGTCCTGCCTCATGCGGCAACAACAAAACCCACAGCGCGGGATGCACCAAGGAACTTAAACAAAAAAGCATGCTCAAATTGTAGCATGAAGAAGCATCCTCAGCGATGAACCGAGGCCCAAGTCCTCTAGAAAGGGGCGCTGGAGAGGGTGAGAGCCCCGTTTCGTTAGGACCCTGTCACACCACGATGCACAGTCAATGAGTCGGGTTGTTTAGGAATGTAGCCCTGTAGGGCGGTAAATTTCGTCCAAGGCTAAATACAGGCAAGAAACTGATAGCAAACAACTACCGTGAGGAAAAGATGAAAAGGACTGTGAAAAGAGAGTCCAAGAGTGCTTGAAATTGTTGAGAGGGAAACATATGAGGGCTATCGATGCACCTCAGTCAGATGTGGAACGGCCTCGAGTCAGTCCACTGGTCGACTTAGGGTGCGGATCGACGTGGATCGCGACGGCGGCCCAAGCCCGAGCCTTTGATACGCTCGCGGAGATGTCATCGTCGAGATTGTGGCCGACAGTGTGCGCCATCACAGTAGTGCTTCGGCATCTGCGTGCTCCCGGCGTTGGCTAGCGGGCTTCCTATTCAACCCATCTTGAAACACGAACCAAGGAGCCTGACATGCATGCGAGTCAATGGGTGAATAAACTCGTAAGGCGCAAGGAAGGTGATTAGTGGGATCCCTCGTGGGTTCACCGCCGACTGACCTCGATCTTTTAGGAAGCGATCGAGTGCGAGCATGCCTGTTGGGACTCGAAAGATGGTGAACTATGCCTGAGCGGGGCAAAGCGAGAGGGAACTCTAGTGGAGGCTCGTAACAATACTGACGTGCAAATCGTTCGTCTGACTTGGGTATAGGTGCGAAAGACTAATCAAACTGTCTAGTAGTTGGTTCCCTCTAAAGTTTCCCTCAGGATAGCTGGAGCTCAGATGCGAGTTCTATTAGGGTAAGCTAATGATTAGAGGCATCGGGGGCGTAATGCCCTTGACCTATTCTCAAACTTTAAATAGATAGTATGGGGCAACTGCTTTGTTGAGCCGTCCTACGGAATAGAGAGCTCCAAGTAGGCCATTTTTGGTAAGCAAAACTGGTGATGTGGGATGAACCAAAAGCTGGGTTACGGTGCCCAACTGCGCACTAACCTAGAACCCACAAAAGGTCTTGGTCGATTAAGACAGCAAGACGATGGTCATGGATGTCGAAATCCACTAAGGAGTGTGTAAAAACTCACCTGTCAGATCAACTAGCCCTAAAAATGGATGGCACTGAAGTGCACGACCTATGCCCAATCGTTAGGGCAAAGACCAAGCCCTAGTGAGTAGGAGGGTGCAATGGTCACCGTAAAACCTAGGGCACGAGCCCGGGCAAAGCGACCATCGGTGCAAATCTTGGTGGTAGTAGCAAATATTCAAATAAGAACTTTGAAGGCTGAAGAGGGGAAAAGTTCCATGTGAATGGCACTTGCACATGGATTACTCAATCCTAAGAGACAGGGAAAGCCCGTCTGATAGCGCCTCGGTGCGAGCTTCGAAAGGGGATCCAGTTAAAATTTTGGAACCGCGACGTGGTCGCTGACGGCAACGTTAAGGAGTTCGGATACGTCGATGACAGTCCCAGAAAGAGTTATCTTTTCTGTTTAACAGCCTGCCCACCCTGGAATGGCTCAGCTAGAGGTAGGGTCCAGCGGCTAGAAGAGCACCGCACATCTCATGGTATCTGATGCACCCCTGATGGCCCCTGAAAATTCGGAGGACCGAGTGCCTCCTACGCCCGGTCGTACTCATAACCGCATCAGGTCCCCAAGGTGAACAGCCTCTGGTCCATGGAATAACATAGGCAAGGGAAGTCAGCAAAATGGATCCGTAACCTCAAGAAAAGGATTGGCTCTGAGGGTTGGGCGCGGGGGTCCCAATCCCAAAATCATTGGCTGTCGGTGGACTACTCGAGCTGCTTCTACGATGAGATCGGGTCACTACATGCTAGCCGGGGGATGGATTGGGAACGATTCCTTCGAGGGCCTTCCCTGGGCGTCAAACAGCTAACTCAGAACTAGTACGGACAAGGGGAATCCGACTGTTTAATTAAAACAAAGCATTACGATAGTCCCTGCAGATGCTCACGAATGTGATTTTTGCCCAGTGCTCTGAATGTCAAAGTGAAGAAATTTAACCAAGTGCGGGTAAACGACGGGAGTAACTATGACTTTTTTAAGGTAGCCAAATGCCTCGTCATTTAATTAGTGATGCACATGAATGGATGTACGAGGTTCCCACTGTCCCTATCTATTATCCAGCGAAACCACAGCCAAAGGAATGGGCTTGTCAGAATCAGTGGGGAAAGAAGACCTTGTTGAGCTTTACTCTAGTCTGACTTTGTGAAATGACTTAAGAGGTGCAGGATAAGTGGGAGCCAAAAACGGTGAAAGTGAAATACCACTACTTTTAACGTTATTTTACTTATTTCGTGAATTAGAGGTGGGGCATCGCCCCACTTTTTGACCCAAGGTCGGCTTCGGCTTATTGATCGGGGCAGAAGACATTGTTAGGTGGGGAGTTTGGTTGAGGCAGCACATCAGTTAAAAGATAACGTAGGTGCTCTAAGATGAGCTCAACAAGAATAGAAATCTCGTGTGGAACAAAAGGGTAAAAGCTTGTTTGACTCTGATTTCCAGTACTAATATGAACAGTGAAAGTGTGGCCTATTGATCCTTTAAACCTTCGAAATTTAAAGTTAGAGGTGTCAAAAAAGTTACCACAAGGATAACTGGCTTGCGGTAGCCAAGCGTTCATAGGGACGTTGCTTTTTGATCCTTCGATGTCAGCTCTTCCTATCATTATGAAGCAGAATTCACTAAGTGTTGGATTGTTCACCCACCAATAGGGAACGTGAGTTAGGTTTAGACCGTTGTGAGATAGGTTAGTTTTACTCTACTGATGCCCGCGTCACAATAGTAATTCATCCTAGTACGAGAGAAACTATTGATTTGCACAATTGGTCATCGCACTTGGATAAAAACCAGTGGTGCGAAGCTACCGTGCGCTGGATTATGACAAAACACCTCTAATTCAGAATCTAGGATAGAAGCAATGCATGTGCCCATCGCCCGATTGTCGACCTACAGCAGGGCTTCTCGGCCCCCAAAAGCACATGTCGTTGGCCAAGCTCGCACTGTGGAGGAGCCTCATGGCCTAACTTGAAGTGTGATTCCCACCGAGCAATGAGTAAAATCATTTGTAGATGACTTAAATATGCGACGGGGTATTGTAAGTGGTAAAGTGGCCTCGCTGCCACGATCCACTGAGATTCAACCCTTTGTCACTTCGATTCGTCCCTCCTCCCCTGCCAAACCTCTACAAGATAATGACCCGAAAAAAAAAACAAGTCGTTCGGGCTTGTGGAGAATAAGAAACACAAGGGAAAAACACTTGGAAACATATCGGGAAGCATTGGGGAACCAAATGTTACTCCCATATATATATATATATATATATATATAAAACAGAAACTTATCCCTCGATGTTATCCCTCGGTAAAGTACTACTTAGTGAGCGAGCCAGGAGAGTTGCATCACACGGACATTGGGCATGGGAGGCATCCCTTCACAGCCCCCAATAGGAACAACATGGGTAGCTTGCCCAGCGTGCGGCAGTGGTAGGCGCGCCAGCCAGGCCACTAGTGCCCATCGCTTGCCAGCCCCCTCGTCCCTAACCTTAGACATGGTGCCCAAGGAGCGAGCCAGGTGAGCTGCATCGCATGGACCCTGGGCACTAGAGGCATACCTTAACAGCCCCCAGTAGGCACGCATGGGCTGCTTGCCCAGTGTGCAGAAGCGGTGGGCGCACCAACCACACCACGGGCGCTCATCGTGAGCTAGACCCTTTGTCCCTACCCCTCGACTTACTACCCAGCGAGCGAGCCAAGGAAGCCACGTTGCATGGACCCTGGGCACTAGAGGCATGCCTCGGTAGCCCCCAATAGGCACGGCATGGGCTGCTTGCCCAACGTGCCGAAGCGGTGGGCGCGACAGCCACTCCACGGGCGGTAATCGCGAGCTAGCTCCCTCATCCCTGCCCCTCATCTTACTGCCCAGTGAGCATGCCAAGGGAGCCACGTGGCACAGACCCTGGGCACGGGAGGCATGCCTCGATAGCTCCCAGCAGGCACGGCATGGTCTGCTTGCCCAGTGTGTGGCAGCGGTGGGCACGCCAGCGAGGCCACGGGTGCCCTTCTCGAGCCAGCCCCCTCGTCCCTGCCCCTCGACATGGTGCCCAGTGAGAGAGCCCAGGGAAGCCGCATTGTACAGACCCTAGGCATGGGAGGCATCCCTGGGCAGCCCCTAGTAGGCACAGCATGGGCTGCTTGCCCAGCGTGCGGCAGTGGTGGGCACGCCAATGAGGCCACGGGTGCCCTTCTCGAGCCAGCCCCCTCGTCCCTGCCCCTCGACATGGTGCCCAATGAGCAAGCCTAGGCATGCCGCATTGTACAGACCCTAGGCATGGGAGGCATCCCTGGGCAGCACCTAGCAGGCACAGCATGGGCTGCTTGCCCAGCGTGCGGCAGCGGTGGGACACCAGCCAGGCCACGGGCGCCCATCGCGAGCCAGCCGCCTCATCTTTGCCCCTCGACATGGTGTCCAATGTGCGAGCCAGGCGTGCCACAACAGTTCCCAACAAGCACGACGCCAACCTTGCCAGGGGCACCCTACGCGAGCCAGCCGCGAGCATGCTGTGAGGCTTGACAAGTGCTGTGGGCATTGATTTCATGGGCAACCTGGGCTTGGCTGTGTCCCCTGGCTGTGATGGACGCCGCAGGCAGCCATGGGGTGGCTGGAGGTGCATTGGACAGGGCAGCCAGCATGCACCCTGGGCCAAGCAGAGGCACAACTGCCCTAACCTGCTTGCCGCAATGCCCAGTTACGAAATTGGTGTGAATTGACGGTTTTTTCATCATGAAATTGGTTCCAAAATGACTCAAATGAATAGTGTAATTCATGAGGAGTCTGGCCCTGAAGTTTAGGATCATTTTGACTCGCAAGCTATTTTTGATGATTTTTTTAATTTTTGGCTGTAGAAAAGTCATTAAAAAAATTTAATGCCTAAAAAATTCTGAAATCTTTTCTGGTGGTAGATATGGTTATTCTTCATTTATATATAAATAATTAAGTAAATAATTTTTTAGACCCATTATGACAACTCAGACATATTGATGTTTCTCT
>JAJFZO010000229.1:7197500-7220000 GCA_021397835.1 Moringa oleifera
AAGATGAGACCCCAGGTCAAGCGGGACCACCTGTTGAGTTTAAGCATATGAATAAATGGAGGAAAAGAAGCTAACAAGGATTCCCTTAATAACGGCGAGTGAACCGAGAAAAGCCTAGCATGAAAATCTGGTGCCCTCGACGCTTGAATTATAGTCTAGAGAAGCATTCTCAGCGACGAATTGGGGCCTAAGTCCCCTGGAAAGGGGTGCCGAAAAGGGTGAAAGCCCCTGTCGCACCACGAGGCACTATCGACAAGTCTGGTTGTTTGGGGATGTAGCTTTAATAGGGCAGTAAATTCCGTCAAAGGCTAAATACGGGTGAGAGACCGATAGCGAACAAGTACCACTTAGGAAAGATGAAAAGGACTTTGAAAAGAGAGTCAAATGGTGCTTGAAATTATCGAGAGGGAAGCGGATGGGGGCCGACGATGCACCTCAGTCAGATGTGGAACGACCATGAGCTGGTTTGCAAGTAGACTCAGGGTGCGGACCGACGTGGATTGCGATGATGGCCCAAGCCCGAGCCTTTGATACGCTCGCAGAGACGTCATCATCAAGATCATGGCTGGCAGTGCACTCTATCGCGGTGGTGCTTCGGCACCTGTGTGCTCTCGATGTCGGCCAGCGAGCTTCCCATTCGACCCGTCTTAAAACACAGACCAAGGAGTCTGACATGCGTGCGAGTCAACGGGTGAATAAACCCGTAAGGCACAAGGAAGCTGATTGATGGGATCCCTCGTAGGTGCACCATCGGTCGATCTCGTCCTTTCAGGAAGGGTTCGAGTGCGAGCATGCCTGTTGGGACTTCAAAGATGGTGAACTATGTCTGAGCGGGGCAAAGCTAGGGGAAACTTTGGTGGACACCCACAGCGATATTGACATGTAAATCGTTCGTCTGATTTGGATATAGGAGTGAAAGACTAATCGAATCGTCTAGTAACTGGTTCCCTCAGAAGTTTCCCTCAGGATAGTTGGAGCTCAGATGCGAGTTTTATAGGGTAAAGCAAATGATTAAAGGCATCGGGGGCGCAACGCCCTCGACCTATGCTCAAACTTTAAATAAGTAGTACGAGGGGATGCCTCGTTGAGCCGTCCCACGGAATTGAGAGCTCCAAGTGGGCCATTTTTGGTAAGTAGAACTGGCGATGCGGGATGAACCAAAAGCCGACTTATGGTGCCCAACTGTACGCTAACCTAGAACCCACAAAAGGTGTTGGTCGACTAAGACAGCAGGATGGTGGTCATGGAAATGGAAATCCACTAAGGAGTGCGTAACAACGCATCTGCCGAATCAATTAGCCCCAAAAATATATGGCGCCGAAGCACACGACCTATACCCAGCCATTACGGCAAGGGCCAAGCCCCAATGAGTAGGACAGCTCGGTGGTCGTCGAAGAACTCGAGGCACGAGCCCGGGCGGAGCGGCCATCAGTGCAAATCTTGGTGGTAGTAGCAAATATTCAAATGAGAACTTTGAAGGCCAAAGAGGGGAAAGGTTCCATACGAACGGCACTTGCACTTGCACATGGGTTAGTCGATCCTAAGAGATGGGGGAAGCCCGTCGGATAGCGCCTCAGCGCGAGCTTCAAAAAGGGATTTAGTTAAAATTTTTGAATTGGGATGTGGCGGCTGACAATAACGTTAGGGAGTCCGAAGACGTCAGTGAGGGCCCCTAAAAGAGTTATCTTTTCTGTTTAACAGCCTGCCTACCCTGAAAATGGCTCACCAGAGTTAGGGCTGGAAGAGCACTACATGTCACGTCGTGTCCGGTGCGCCTTCGACAGCCCTTGAAAATTCGGAGGACCGAGTGCCTCCCACACCCGGTCGTACTTATAATTGCATTAGATCTCCAAGGTGAACAGCCTCTGGTCGATGAAACAATGTAGGCAAGGGAAGTCGGCAAAATGGATCCGTAACCTCGGGAAAAGGATTGGCTCTGAGAGCTGGGCACGGCTGTCCCAGTTTCGAACTCATCGGCTATCAGTGGACTGCTCAAGCTGCTCCCGTGATGAGAGCAGGTCGCCACGTGCCGATCGGGGGATGGACTGGGAATGGTTCCTTCGGGGGGCTTCCCCGGGCGTCGAACAGCCAACTCAAAATTGGTATGGGCAAAAGGGAATCTGACTGTTTAATTAAAAGAAAGCACTGCGATGGTCCCTGCGGATGCTCACGCAATGTGATTTTTGCCTAGTGCTCTGAATGTCAAAGTGAAGAAATTCAACCAAGCATAGGTAAACGGCAGGAATAACTATGACTCCTTTATTGTAGCTAAATGCCTCGTCATCTAATTAGTGACGCGCATGAATGGATTAACGAGATTCCCACTATCCTTGTCTACTATCCAGCGAAACCACAACCAAGGGAATGGGCTTGGTAGAATCAGCGGGGAAAGAAGACCCTGTTGAGCTTGACTCTAGTCCGACTTTTTGAAATGACTTCAGAGGTGTAGGATAAGTGGGAGTCGAAAATGGTAAAAGTGAAATATCACTACTTTTAATGTTATTTTACTTATTCCATGAATCGAAGGCGGGGCGTCGCCCTTCTTTTTTAACTCATGGTTGGCTTCGATCGGTCGATCTAGGTGGAAGACATTGTTAGGTGGGGAGTTTGGTTGGGGTGGCACATAATGCAGGTGTCCTAAGATGAGCTCAACGAGAACAAAAATCTCTTGTGGAACAAAGGGGTAAAAGTTTGTTTTATTTTGATTTTCAGTACGAATACAAACCATGAAAGCGTGGCCTATCGATCCTTCAGACCTTGGAAATTTGAAGTTAGAGGTGTTAGAAAAGTTACCACAGGGATAATTGGCTTGTGGCAGCCAAGTGTTCATAGTAACATTGCTTTTTGATCCTTCGATGTCAGCTCTTCCTATCATTGTGAAGCAGAATTCACCAAGTGTTGGATTGTTCACCCACCAATAGGGAACATGACCTGGGTTTAGACCGTTGTGAGACAAGTTAGTTTTACCCTACTGATGCCCACGTCGCGATAGTAATTTAACATAGTATGAGAGGAACCTTTGATTCGCACAATTGGTCATCGCACTTGGTTAAAAAACCAGTGGCACGAAGCTACCATGCGCTGGATTATGATTGAACGCGTTAAGTCAGAATCCGGGCTAGAAGAGATGCATGTGCCCATCGCCCGATTATCAAACTGTAGTAGGGGCCTCCCGGCCCCCAAAGGCACGTGTCATTGGCCAAGCCCGTGCGGCAGAGGAGCCTCGCGGGCTGCCTTGATATGTGATTCCCACCGAACGATGGGTAAAATCAATTGCAGATGAATTAAATACATGACGGGGTATTGATAATGGCAGAGTGGCCTTGCTGCCACGATCCACTGAGATTCAGCCCTTTGTCGCTTTGATTCATCCCTCCCCTCCCCTCCTCTCAAACCCCCACAACAATTATCCCTCTTTTTTCAACAATTGATGCCCCAAGGTCTGAAATATCCCTCAAGATAATGATCTGGAAAAAAAAAAAGCAAGTCCTTTGGGCTTGCAGGGAATGAGAAACACAAGGGAAAAACACTTGGAAACACATCAAAAAGCATCGGGGAACCAAGTGTTACTCCAACAAAAGATATATATACCTAAAAGAAACTTGGCCCTCGATGCTGTCCCTTGATAAAGTACTACCCAGTGAGCGAGCCAAGCGAGCCATGTCACACGGACACTGGGCACGGGGGGCATGCGTCGGCAGCCCCTAGCAGGCACGGCATCGGCTAAGTACCCAGCGTGCAGCAAAGGTGGGCACGCCAGAACATGCCATGGGCGTCCATCGTGAGCCAGTCCCTTCATCCCTGCCCTTCAACATGGTGCCCAGCAAGTGAGCTAGGGCACAGAAGGCAAGCCTCGGCAGCCCCCAACAAGCACGGCATGGGCAGCTTACCCAGCGTGCAGCAGCGGTAGGCATGCCAGCAAAGCCACGGGCGCCCATCGCTTGCGAGCCCCCCCATCCCTGACCCTCGACATGGTGCCCCGCGAGTGAGCTAGGGGAGCCGTGACGCACGGACTCTGGGCATGGGAGGCATGCCTAGGGAGCCCCTAGCAGGCACAGCATGGGCTGCTTGTGCAGCGTGCGACAGCGACGGGCGCACAAGCTAGGCAACTAGCGCCCATCATGAGTAAGCACATTCGCCCCTGCCCCTCGACATAGTGCCCAGCGAGCGATCTAAGGGACCGCATCGCATGGACCCTAGGCATAGAAGGCATGCCTTGGCAGCCCCCAGCAGGCACGCCATGGGCTGCCTGCCCAGTGTACGGTAATGATGGGCACATAAGCCAAGCCACGGGTGCCCATGGTGAGCCAACCCCCTCATCCCTGCCCCTCGACATGGAGCCTAACGAGCGATCCAAGGTAGCCATGTAGCATGGACCCTGGGCACAGGAGGCATGCCATAACAACCTTGAGTAGGCATAACATGGGCGGCTGGACTAGTGTGCAGCTACAATGGGTGCACTAGCCAGGCCACGGGCACCCTTCGTGAGCCAACCCCTCATCCTTGCCCCTCGACATGGCGCCCAGTGAATGAACTAGGGGAGCCACATCGCTTGGACCTTGGGTGTGGAAGGCAAGCCTTAGCCACCCCTAGCAAGCATAGCTTGGGCTGCTTGCCTAGCATGCGGCAGCAGTGAGTGCAAGAGCCAGGCCATGAGCGCCATCGCGAGCTAGCCTCCTCGTCCCTGCCCCTCGACATGGTGCCTAGCGAGAGATCCAGGGGAGCCGCATTGCACGGACCCTGGGCATGGGAGGCATGCGTCGACAGCCCCAAGTAGGCCCGGCATGGGCGGCTTGCTTAGCAAGTAGCTGCGGTGGGCGTACCAGCCAGGCCACAGGTGCCCATCGCGAGCCAGCGCCCTCGTCCTTGCCCCTCGACATGGTGCCTAGTGTGCGAGCCAAGGGTGCCACAGTAGTCCCCAGCTGGCACGGCCCTGCCCAAGTGAATTGGCGGTCATTTCATCACAGAATTGGTCCTAAAATAACTCAAATAAATGGTGTAATTCATGAGGAGTCTGCCCCTGATGTTTAGGATCATTTTGACTCACGGGCTATTTTTGATGATTTTTTCAATTTTCGGTTCTTGAAAATTCATTAAACAAATTTTAGTGCCAAAAAAATTCTAAATTTTTTTTTGGTGGTATAGATGATTATACTCCATTTACATACAAAATTTCAACTCAAAATTCTAAGTAAATAATTTTTTAGACCCATTATGATGGCTAAAACACATTGATGTTTCCCCCTACCGGGAGTGAAATTTCATTCAAGGCTTTTCGGGGGGAGGTAGTCATCTAGCTTTGCTGGGTGCCAACGAGCCATGCATGCACCTCCCTGCCCATCCCATGTGGGCATGCACAGGGCTTGGGAAACCCAGCGCGCATGGCATAGGCAGGGTGGCTTGCTGCCTTGCCGATCCAGCTGGTGGTGCGTGGTTGTGGCGGCCACCACTGTCTGCAGGCAGGCGGCCGGTGACGTTGGCTAAAGAGTGTGGGATGCTCGATCAATAGCCAACGGAGTAGGGAAAACATAGGAAATGAAATCCACTAAATTATGGGTAATGAAACGAGAAGAACCGTGGGATAATGAGCTGGGAAGTGGTTAGACAAGCTCGATGGTGTCGGTGACGAAGCTAATGATGATGCATGCTACGCGAGGGCCAAATCATTAGGGGGATTTTGAGCATGCGGAGTGCTTCATTAGAGGCCCTCAAGGTGATGGATGCGGGGTTGGATCCTGACGTTTAGGCTTGCCTAGGCGGACTCGTTGTGCAGCGCAATCGACGACACTATCATCGGCCATTAGCATCAAGCGAGCCACACAGGCAGCCTAGGCACCGGTGAGAAAAATGTGGGAAATGAAATCCGCTAAATCGTGGGATAATGAGCTGGGATATGGCTAGACAAGCTCGACGGTGTGGCCACGAAGCTAACGATGATGCATGCTACGCGAAGGCCAAATCGCTAAGGGGATTTTGAGCATGCGGAGTGCTTCATTACAGGCCTTTGAGGTGGTGGATATGAGGTTGGATCTCAACGCTCAGGCTTGTCTTGGCAGACTCGTTGTGCAGCGTGATCGACGACACGATCGTCGGCCGTTAGCATCGAGCGAGCCACACGACCAACCTGGGCACCACGTGACACCTTTACTGCCAAGGCCTCATAGATGGTCCCTTGCAGTCGAAGAATCATGCCTCACTATTTAAAACAATTTCATGCTTAGCTGCTTAGGTGCGGCGGCACTTGACGACCTACATGATCGATGGGCCTTTCGCTTGTCGGCTTACAACTTGTTTGGTGCTGTCGCTGCCCATTTATACGTGCACCATGTGAGTGGTGATCTAGTTGTGTGCATTGGCGGGCTCTATGCTCCCATATTAAACTGTCAACTAGCACGTCGCTTCAAGCTCGACCCTGAGCCATATGTTGGCTTTTCGTGGGTGACATCAGGACCCTGTGTTATGTGCCTTCACAAATGGAATTCGATGATTCGATTCGGTTGTCTTTGCACCATGTCCCTTGCGGGCATGGGTGGAAACCTAAGCCAAGCCTCATGCTCCAAGTGCGGCTTACTTCGGCATATGGCTAAGTTGGCACACGAGCACCCAATAGTCCCCTCGGCTGCGAAAAGTGTTGCGACAGGAGTGGCCTCGGCTTCTGCCTATCCAAGTGAAAGTATTTGTCCCACATCCGATCGATTTTAAACGATGACCGCGATAGCTTTGGCCTCAGCGACCCTTATGGCACGCTTCGGTCCTAGTTGGCGCGGTGTCTCAAAGGATGCTATCTGGTTAATCCTGGCAGTAGTCATATGCCTGTCTCAAAGATTAAGCCATGCATGTGTAAGTATGAACTAATTCAGACTGTGAAACTGCGAATGGCTCATTAAATCAGTTATAGTTTCTTTGATGGTAGCTACTACTTGGATAACCATAGTAATTCTAGAGCTAATACATGCAACAGACCTCGACTTCTAGAAGGGGTGCATTTATTAGATAAAAGGTTGACTTGGGCTTCGCCCATTACTCTGATGATTCATGACAACTCAACGGATCGCAAGGCCATCGTGTCGACGACGCATCATTCAAATTTCTACCCTATCAACTTTCGATGGTAAGATAGTTGCCTACTGTTAGACTCTTGAATCTGAGTACCAAGGTGTAGGCATGGTGAGTCTTGTTCCATGCCCAGACCTACAAGTGTCAAGGACCACGCTAGCAAGGAAAAAACGCATGAGTTAGATATGAAAAGGAATGCAGGAGACTTGGTGAGAAATCGAGTTTCATACTTACAGTGGCAAGATTCGATGGTGAGTTGGAACGTTGTAGAGCGAGGGATGAAGCAAATAAATAGACCCATAAGCTCACTGTAGAGCAAACACGTTGTAAACACACGAGCAGGGCGGAAGGCTCTCGAGCCCCTCGTCCCACCTTGTGCAGCAAAGGTGCGCGGGCTCGCCCCGAAGCCCCTCATCGCGTGCAACAACAAAACCCACAGCGCAGGATGCTCCAAGGAACTCGAATGAAAAAGCATGCCCCAGTCACCCTGATCTCGTTACACGACTGGCGGTCGTGTCATCCCTAAATGATGTCTAAAATGACTCTCGACAATGGATATCTCGGCTCTCGCGTTGATGAAAAACGTAGCAAAATACGATAATTGGTGCAAATTGCAGAATCCCATGAACCAGTCTTTGAACATAAGTTGAGCCCGAAGCCATCAGGTCGAGGGCACGTTTGCCTAGATGTCAAGCACCATCGCCCTCGACCACCCCACATCACTTCGGGGGCGGGGAAGGACCATCGGGGGGCTGATGTTGGCTTCCTATGCGCCTTCGGCTCGCGGTTGGCCTAAAAAAGAGCCTCGAGCGACGTGCGTCATGGCTTGGAGGTGGTAGAGAAAGCCCCATGCTGCCTCGGGTCCACATCGCTCGCTCACAACTCAAGGACCCAACGATCGGTCGATCGAGATGCGACCCCAGGTTAGGTAGGACCACCTATTGAGTTTAAGCATATCAATACGGGGAGGAAAAAAAACTAATAAGGATTCTCCTAGTAATGGCGAGTGAACAGGAAATGTCCAGCTTGAAAATCGTGCGTCCTTAGCGCTCGAATTGTAGTCTGGAGAAGCATCCTCAATGACGAATTGGGGCCCAAGTCCCCTGGAAAGGGGCGTCGGAAAGGGTGAGAGCCCCGTCTCGCCCAGACCCTATCGCACCACGAGGTGCTATCGACGAGTCGAGTTGTTTGGGAATACAGCCCCAATAGGGTGGTAAATTCTATCCAAGGCTAAATACGAGCGAGAAACCGATAGCGAACAAGTACCGTGATGGAAAGATGAAAAGAACTTTGAAAAGAGGTCAAATAGTGCTTGAAATTATCGAAAGGAAGTGGATGGGGGCCGACGATGCACCTCGGTCAGATGTGGAATGGCCACAAGCCAGTCCATCACTCGACTCGTGGTGAAGACCGACGTGGATCGCGACGGCAGCCCAAGCCCGAGGCTTTGATATGCTCACGAAGATGTCATTGTCGAGATCATGGTTGGCAGCGCGCGCCATTACGACGGTGCTTCGGAACCTGCACGCTCATGGCGTAGGAAAGCGGGCTCCCCATTCGAGTCATCTTGAAACACGGACCAAAGAATCTGACATGCATGCAAGTCAATGAACGAGTTAACCAGTAAGATATAAGGAAGCTACAAAGGGTGTTGGTCGATTGAGATAGTAGTCGAAATCCGTTAAGGAGTGTGCAACAACTCACTTGCCGAATCAACTAGCCTTGAAAATGGATGGTGCTGAAGCGCGCGACCTATATTCGGCTGTTGGGGTAAGGGCCAAGCCCCAATGAGTAGGAGGTTGCAGTGGTCGTCGCAAAACCCGAGGCGCAAGCTCGGGCATAGTAGCCATCGGTGCAGATCTTGATGGTAGTAGCAAATATTCAAATGAGAACTTTAAAGGCCGAAGAGGGGAAAGGTTCCATGTGAATGGCAATTGCACATAGGTTAATCGATCCTAAGAGATGAGGGAAGCCTGTCGGATAGCGCCTCGACGTGAGCTTCGAAAGGGAATCTAGTTAAAATTTTTGATTCGGGACGTGGCAGCTGATGGTAACGTTAGGGAGTCTGGAGATGTCGACGGGGGCCCCAAAAAGAGTTATCTTTTCTGTTTAAAGCCTACCCATCCTAGAAACGGCTCAGCCAGAGGTAGGGTCCAGCGGTTGGAAGAGCATCACATGTCACGTGGTGTCCGGTGTTCCCCCAGTGGCCCTTGAAAATCCGGAGGACCGAGTGCCTCTCACACCCGGTTGTACTCATAACCGCATCAGGTCTCCAAGGTGAACAGCCTTTAGTCGATGGAACAATGTAGGCAAGGGAAGTCGAAAAAATGGATCTGTAATCTCGGGAAAAGGATTGGCTCTGAGTGTTGGGCACGGGGGTCCCAGTCCGAAACCCGTCGGCTGTCGATGGACTTCTTGAGCTACTCCTATTGCGAGAGCGGGTCACTACATGCCAGCTGGGGATGGACTAGGAATGGTTCCTTTAGAGATCTATCTCGGGCGTCGAACAACCAACTTAAAACTAGTACGGACAAGGGGAATCCGACTGTTTAATTAAAACAAAGCATTGCGATGGTCCTTGTGGATGCTCACGCAATGTGATTTCAGCTCAGTGCTCTGAATGTCAAAATGAAGAAATTCAACCAAGCACGGGTAAACGACAGGAGTAACTATGACTTTCTTAAGGTAGTGAAATGCCTCGTCATCTAATTAGTGATGCACATGAATGGATTAACGAGATTCCTACTATCCTTGTCTACTATCCAGCGAAACCACAGCCAAGGGAACGGGCGGGCTTGGCAGAATCAGCGGAGCAAGAAGACCCTGTTGAGCTTGACTCTAGTTCGACTTTGTGAAATGACATGAGAGGTGTAGGATAAGTGAGAGTTAAAAATGGAGAAAGTGAAATACCACTACTTTTAACGTTATTTTACTTATTCTATGAATCGGAGGCAGGGTGTCGCCTATCTTTTAGGACTCAAGGTTGGCTTCGGTCGTCTGATCCAAGCAAAAGACATTGTCAGGTAGGGAGTTTGGCTAGGGCGGCACATCTGTTAAATGATAACACAGGTGTGTTAAAATGAGCTCAACGAGAACAGAAATCTTGTGTGGAACAAAAGGGTAAAAGCTCGTTTTATTCTGATTTCCAGTATGAATAAGAACCATGAAAGCGTGCCCTACCAATCCTTTAGACCTTAAGAATTTGAAGCTAAAGGTGTCAGAAAAGTTACTACAGGGATAACTGGCTTGTGGCAGCCAAGCGTTCATTACGATGTTGCTTTTTGATCCTTCGATGTCGGCTCTTCCTATCATTGTGAAATAGAATTCACCACGTGTTGGGTTGTTCACCCACCAATAGGGAATGTGAGCTCGGTTTAGACCGTCATGAGATAGGTCAGTTTTACCCTACTGATGCCCACGTCATGATAGTAATTCAACCTAGTATGAGAGGAACCGTTGATTCGCACAATTGGTCATCACGCTTGGTTGAAAAGCCAGTGGCGCAAAGCTACCGTGCGCTGGATTATGACCAAACGCTTCTAAGTAAGAATCCGAGCTGGAAGCGATGCATGCACCCATCGCCCGATTGCCGACCTGCAGTAGGGCCACCCGACCCTCTAAAGGCACGTGTCGTTGGCCAAGCACAGGCGACGGAGGAGCCTCGTGGGCTGCCTTGAAGTGTGATTCCCACCGAGTGACGAGTAGAATCATTTACAAATGACTTAAATATGCGATCGGGTATCATAAGTGGCAGAGTGGCCTTGCTACCACGATCCACTGAGATTCAGCCCTTTTTCCCTTCGATTCATCCTTCCCCCCCCCCCCCCCCCCCCCGAACCCCCACAGTAATTGTCCTTCTCTTTTTGGCAATCGATGCCCTGAGGTCTAAAATCGTCCCCCAATATAATGACTTGGTAAAAGAAGCAAGTCCTTTGGGCTTGTGGAGAATGAAAAACACAAGAGAAAAACATGTGGAAACATATCGGGAAGCATTGAGGAACCAAGTGTTACTCCAATAAAAAATATATATATATCTAACAAAAACTTATCCCTCAATGTTGTCCCTCGGTAAAGTACTGCCTAGTGAGCGAGCCAGGGGAGCTACGTCACACGGATAGTGGGCATAAGGGGCATGCCTCGACAGCCCCTAGCAGGCAAGTCATGGTCAGCTTGCCCAGCGTGTGATAGCGGTGGGAGCGCCAGCCAGGCTACTGGCGCCCATCGCTTGCCAGACCCTCGTCCCTGACCCTCGACATGGTGCCCAGCGAGCGAGCTAGTGGAGCCACGTGGCATGGATCTTGGGCACGGGAGGCCTGCCTCGGCTGCCCCCAGCAGGCACGGCATGGGCTTCTTGCCTAGCGTGCGACAACGGTAGGCGCACTAGCCAGGCCACGGACGCCCATCGCAAGCCAGCCCCCTCATCGCTGCCCCTCGACATGGTGCCCGAAAAGCGAGCCAGGAGAGCCGCGTCGTATGGACCCTGGGCATGGGAGGCATGCCTCGGCAGCCCCCAGCAGGTACGGCATGGGCTGCTTGCCCAGCGTGCTGCAGCAGTGGGCGCGCCACCCAGGCCACGGGCGCCCAACGCGAGCTAGTCCCTTCATCCATGCCCCTTGACGTACTACCCATCGAACGAGCCAAGGGAGCCATATTGCACCGACCTTAGGCACAGGAGGCATCCCTCGGCAGCCCCCAACAGGCACGGCATGGGCTGCTTGCCTTGCGTGCGGCAACATTAGGCACGCTAGCCAAGCCACGGGCGCCCATCACGTGCCAGCCCCTCATCCTTGTCCTTTGATATGGTACCCAGTATGCGAGCCAGGGGTGCCACAGTAGTCCTCAGTAGGCACAGTGCCAGCTTTGCCAGGGGCACCCCATGCGAGCTAGTCGTGAGCATGCTATGGGCGTTGATATTATAGGGAAGCTAGGCTTGGCCATGTCCCCTAGCTGTGATGGACCTTCAGGGCAGCCATGAAGTGGCGGTCGGTGCACTGGACAGAGTAGCCAGCTTACATCCTGGGCCAAGCAGAGGCATAGCTGCCCCAGCCTACTCATCGCAATGCCTAGTTGTGAAATTGATGTGACTTAACGGTTTTTTCATCACGAAATTGGTCCCAAAATGACTCAAAATTCCAAGTAAATAATTTTTTAGACCCATTATGACGGCTCAGACATATTGATGTTTCATCCTGTCGAGAGTGAAATTTCATTTAAGATTCTTTAAGGGGGAGGTGGTCACCTAGCTTGCTGAGTGCCAACAGGCCATGCGTGCACCCCCCTGCCCATCCCACATGGGCAGGCACTGGGCTTGGGGAACCCAGTGCGCATGGCATGGGCAGGGTGGCTTGGTACCTTGCCCATCCAGCCGGTGGTGCGTGGCTGTGGCAGCCACCATCGTCGGTACGCAGGCGACCGGTGACGTCGGCCGAAGAGTGTGGTATGCCCAATCAATAGCCAACAGAGTGAGGAAAATGTGCGAAATAAAATTCGCTAAATTGTGGGCAATGAAACAAGAAAAATCGTGGGATAATGAGCTAGGATGTGGCTAGACAAGCTCGACAGTGTGGGCGACGAAGCTAACGATGATGCATGCTACTCGAGGGCCAAATTGCTGTGGGGATTTTGAGAATGCAAAGTGCTTTGTCGTAGGGCCTCGAGGCTATGGACACGGGGTTGGATCTTGAGCTCAGGCTTGCCTAGGCGGACTCATTGGGCAATGCGATCGATGATACAATCATCGATCGTTAGCATCGAACGAGCCACACGGTATGCCTGGGAACCGCGTGACACCCCTACTGCCAAGGCCTTATCGGTGGGCAAAACATGGTAAACAAAATCCGCTAAATCATTGGATAATAAGATGGGATGTGGGTAGACAAGCTCGTTGGTGTGGGCGACGAAGCTAACGATGACGTATGCTACACGAGGGCCAAATCGCTAGGGGGATTTCGAGCATGCGGAGTGCTTCATCACAAGCCCTTGAGGCGATGGATGCGGGGTTGGATCTCGAAGCTTAGTCTTGCCTAGGCGGACTCGTTGGGCAGCGTGATCGACCAAATGATCATCGGTCGTTAGCATCGAGCGAGCCACGCGGCCAGCCTGGGCACCGCGTGACATACCTGCTGCTAAGGCCTCATCAGTGGGAAAAACATGGGAAAATGTGGGAAACATAATCTGCTAAATCATGGGATAATGAGCTAGGATGTGGCTAGACGAGCACGATGGTGTGAGCAGCAAAGCTAACGATGATGCATGCTATGCGAGGGCAAAATCGTTGGGGGGATTTGGAGTATACGAAGTGCTCCATTGCAGGCCCTCAAGGCGATAAATACGGGGTTGGATCCTGAAGCTCAGGCTTGCCTAGGCAGACTCGTTGGGCAGCACGATCAAACACATGATCATCGGCTGTTAGCATCGAGCGAGCCACACGACTAGCTTGGGCACTACGTGACACCCCTACGGCTAAGGCCTTATTGATGGTGCCTTGCAATCGAAGAATCATCCCTCGCTATTCAAACAATTTTGCACTTAGCGGCTTAGGTGCAGCGACACTAGATGACCTGCATGATCGATGGGCCTTTCACTCGTCGGCTTGCAGCTCGTTTGGTGTTGTTGCTGCCCATTTATATGTGCGGCATGTGAGTGGTGATCTAGTCCTGCGCATTGGCAGGCTTCATGCTCCCGCATCGAACTGACGGCTAGCACGTCGCTTCAAGCTTGACCTCGAGCCATACATTGGCTTTTCATGGGTGACATCGGGACCCTGTGTTACGTGCCTTCATAAATGAAATTCGATGATTCAATTCGGTTGTCTTTGCACCATGTCCCTTGTAGGAATGGGTGGAAACCTAAGCCTGGCCTCGTGCTCTAAGCGCAGCTTGCTTTGGTATGTGGCTGCTTTGGCACATCGGCGCTCGATCATCCCTTCGGGTGAGAAAAATGTTGCAACAGGAGTCGTCTCGACCTCTACCTATCCAAATGAAAGCATTTGTCTGACATCCCGTCGATTTTGAATGATGACCGCGATAGCTTTGGCCTCAGTGAGCCTTGCGGCATCCTTCGGTCCTAGTTGGTGCGGGGTCTCGAAGGATGCTACCTGGTTGATCCTCCCAGCAGTCATATGCTTGTCTCAAAGATTAAGCCATGCATGTGTAAGTAGTAACTAATTCAGACTGTGAAACTGTGAATGGCTCATTAAGTTAGTTATAGTTTGTTTGATGGTACCTACTACTGGGATATCCGTAGTAATTCTAGAGCTAATACGTGTAAAAAACCCCGACTTCTGGAAAGGGTGCATTTATTAGATAAAAGGTCAACGCGAGCTTTGCCTATTGCTTTGATAATTCATAATAACTCGACGGATCACGAGGCCATCATGCCGGCGATGCGTCATTTGAATTTCTGCCCCATTAACTTTCGATGGTAGGATAGTTGCCTACTATGGTGGTGATGGGTGACGGAGAATTAGGGTTTGATTCCAAAGAAGAAGCCTAAGAAATGGCTACCACATCCAAGGAAGGCAGCAGGGCGTAGATTACCCCATCTTGACAGGGGGAGGTAGTGACAATAAATAACAATACCGGGCTTTTTGAGTCTAGTAATTGGAATTAGTACAATCTTAATCCCTTAATGAGGATCCATTAGAGGGCAAGTCTAGGGCAAGTAGCCGCGGTAATTCTAGCTCCAATAGCGTATATTTAAGTTATTGCAGTTAAAAAGCTCATAGTTGGACCTTGGGATGGGTGGGTTGGCCGGTCCACCTATGGTGTGAACTGGTTCGCTCGTCCCTATTATCGGCGATGCGCTCCTAGCCTGAATTGGTCGGGTCGTGCCTTCGGTGCTATTGCTTTGAAGAAATTAGAGTGCTCAAAGCAAGTTTATGCTCTGAATACATTAGCATGGGATAACATCATAGGATTTCGATCCTATTCTGTTAGCCTTCGGGATCAAAGTAATGATTAACAGGGACAGTAAGGGGGTATTTCATAGTCAGAGGTGGAATTCTTGGATTTATGAAAGACGAACAACTGCTAAAGCATTTACCAAGGATGTTTTCATTAATGAAGAATGAAAGTTGGGGGCTCAAAGACGATTAGATACTGTCCTAGTCTCAACCATAAATGATGCCGACCAGGGATCAGTGGATGTTGCTTTTAGGACTCCGTTGGCACCTTATAAGAAATCAAAGTCTTTGGGTTCTGGGGGGAGTGTGGTTACAAGGCTGAAACTTAAAGGAATTGATGGCAGGGCACCACCAAGAGTGGAGCCTACGGCTTAATTTGACTCAACACGGGAAAACTTACCAGGTCTAGACATATTAAGGATTGATAGATTAAGAGCTCTTTCTTGATTCCATGGGTGGTGGTACATGACCGTTCTTAGTTGGTGGAGTGATTTGTCTGGTTAATTCCATTAACGAAAGAGATCTTAGCCTGCTAACTGGCTACGTGGAGATGACCCTCCACGGCCAGCTTCTTAGAGGGACAATGGCCACTTAGGCCAAGGAAGTTTGAGGCAATAAGAGGTTTGTGATGCCCTTAGATGTTCTGGGCCACATGCGCGCTACACTGATGTATTCAACCAGTTTATGGCCTTGGCCCACAGGCCCAAGCAATCTTTGAAATTTCATCATAATGGGGATAGATAATTGTAATTGTTGGTCATCAATGAAGAATTCCTAGTGAGTGCGAGTCATCAGCTCGTGTTAACTACGTCCTTGCCCTTTGTACACATCGCCTGCCGCTTTTACCAATTGAATGGTCCGGTGAAGTGTTCGGACCGTGGCGACGTGGGCGGTTCATCGCTCGCAACGTGGTGAGAAGTCCACTGAACCTTATCATTTAGAGGAAGGAGAAGTCATAACAAGGTTTTCGTAGGTGAACCTATAGAAGGATCATTGTCAAAAACTCGCTCAGTGAAATGACTTACGAACACGTTATAAACACATAGGCGGGGCGGAGGGCTCTTGAGCCTCTCCTCTCGCCTCGCGTGGTAAGGGTGCGCGAGCTTGCACCCAAGTCCTTCGTTGCGTGTAATAACAAAACTCACAGCACGGGATGCACCAAGGAACCCGAATGAAAAAGTATGTGACAGTCGCCTCGATCTAGGTACGGGGCTGGTGATCAAGTCATCCCTAAACAATGTCTAAAATGACTCTCGACAATGGATATCTTGGCTCTCGTATCGATGAAGAACATATTGAAATGCGATACTTGGTGTGAATTGTAGAATCCTGTGAACCATCGAGTCATTAAACACAAGTTGCGCCTGAAGCCATTAGGCCGAGGGCACGTCTGCTTGGGTGTCAAGCACCGTTGCTCTTGATCCCCCCTCCTCCCGCGCATCACTTCAGGGAGGGGAGGGACCATCGTGGGGTGGATGTTGACCTTTCATGTGCCTTTGACTCTCAGTTGGCCTAAAAAAGAGCCTCGAGTGACGCCGCGTCATGACTTGGCAGTGGTAGAGGAAGCCTTATACTCCCTCATGCGTGCGTCGCTCGCTTGTGGCTCACGGACCCATCGATCGATCGAGATGCGACCCCAGGTCAGCGAGACCACCCACTGAGTTTGAGCATGTCAATAAGCGGAGGAAAAGAAACTAACAAGGATTCCCCTAGTAACGGCAAGCGAACCAGGAAAAGCCCAGCTTGAAAATCATGCACCCTCAATGCCCGAATTGTAGTCTGGAAAAGCGTCCTCAGCGATGAATTGCGGCCCAAGTCCCCTAGAAAGAGGCGTTGAAGAGGGTGAAAGCCCCATCTCGGCTGAACCCTATTGCACCACGAGGCATTGTCAACGAGTCGGGTTGTTTGGGAATGCAGCCCCAATAAGGCGGTAAATATCGTCCAAGGTTAAATACAGGCGAGAGACCGATAGCGAACAAATACCATGAGGGAAAGATGAAAATGACTTTGAAAAGACAGTCAAAGAGTGCTTGAAATTGTCGGGAGGGAAACAGATGGGGGCCGGCCATGCACCTCGGTTGGATGTGGAACGGCCACGAGCTCGTCCGACAATCGACTCGTGGTGTAGACCGACGTGGATCGCGACGACGGCCTAAACCTAAGCCTTTGATGCACTCGCGAAGACGTCATCATCGAGATCATGGCTGGCAACGTGCGTCATCGTGGCGGTGCTTCGGCACATGCACTCTCCCTACGTCGGCCAACGGGCTGCTCATTCGACCGTCTTGAAACATAGACCAAGGAGTCTAACATGCGTGCGAGTCAACGGGTGTGTAAACCCGTAAGGCGCAAGGAAGCCGATTGGCAGGATCCCTCGTGGGTGCACCGCCGACCGACCTCAATCTTTTGAGAAGGGTTCGAGTGTGAGCATGCCTGTCGGGACCCAAAAGATGGTGAACTATGCCTGAGCAGGGCGAAGCCAGAGGAAACTCTGGTGGAGGCCCATAGCCATATTGACATGCAAATCGTTCGTTTAACTTGGATATAGGGGCTAAAGACTAATCGAACTGTCTAGTAGCTAGTTCCCTCCGAAGTTTCTCTTAGGATAGCTGGAGCGCAGATGCGAGTTCTATCGGGTAAAGCCAATGATTAGAGGTAGCGGGGGCGCAATACCCTCGACCTATTCTCAAACTTTAAATAGGTAGTACGGAGTGGCTGCTTCGTTAAGTCGTGCCACAGAATCGAGAGCACTAACTGGGCCATTTTTGGTAAGCAGAACTGGCGATGCGGGATGAACCAAAATCTGGGTTACGATGCCCAACTGTATACTAAACTAGAACCCACAAAGGGTGTTGGTCGATTAAGATAGTAGGACGGTGGTCATGGAAGTCAAAATTTGCTAAAGAGTGTGTAACAACTCACCTGCCAAATCAATTAGCCTCAAAAATGGATGGTGCTAAAGCATGTGACCTATACCCGGTCGTTGGGGCAAGGGCCAAGCCTCAAGGAGTAAGAAGGCGTGGTGGTCGTCGTAAAACCTGAGGTGCGAGCTCGGATGAAGCAACCATTGGTGCAGATCTTGGTGGTAGTAGCAAATATTCAAATGAGAAATGAGAGACCAGGGAACGGCACTTGCACATGGGTTAATCGACCATAAGAGACTAGGTTAGTCGATCCTAAGAGATCGGGGAAGCCCGTCGGATAGTGCCTCGGCATGAGCTTCGAAAGGGGATCCTGTTAAAATTTTGGAACTGGGACGTGGCGGCTGACGATAATGTTAAGGAGTTTAGAGGCGTCAGCGGAGGCTCCAAAAAGAGTTTTCTTTTCTGTTTAACAGCCTGCCCACCCTAGAAACGGCTTAGCCAGAGGTAGGGTCTAGCGGCTAGAAGAGCACCGCACGTTGCGTGGTGTCTGGTGCGCCCCCGGTGGCCCTTGAAAATCCAAAGGATCGAGTGCCTCCCACGCCTGATCGTACTCATAACCATATCAGGTCTCCAAGGTGAATAGCCTCTGGTCAATGGAATAATGTAGGTAAGAAGAGTTGGAAAAATAGATCCGTAACCTTGGGAAAAGGATTAGCTCTGAGGATTGGGCACGGGGGTCCTAGTCCCGAACCCGTCAACTGTCGGTGGACTGCTCGAGCTACTCCTGGGATGAGAGTGGGTCGCAGCATGTCGACCAAGGGACGGACTGGGAACGATTCCTTCGAGGACCTTCCCCGGGCGTCGAATAGCCAACTCAGAATTGGTATGAATAAGGGGAGTCCGACCGTTTAATTAAAACAAAGCATTGCAATGGTTCCTGCGGATGCTCGCGCAATGTGATTTCTACCCAGTGCTCTGAATGTCAAAGTGAAGAAATTCAACCAAGCGCGGGTAAACGGTGGGAGTAACTATGACTCTCTTAAGGTAGCCAAATGCCTCATCATCTAATTAGTGACGCACATGAATGGATTAACGAGATTCCCACTGTCCTTGTCTCCTATCTAGTGAAACCATAGCCAAGGGAACAGGCTTGGCAAAATCAGTGGGGAAAGAAGACCTTGTTGAGCTTGACTCTAGTCCGACTTTGTGAAATAACTTGAGAGGTGTAGGATAAGTAGGAGCCGAAAACGGTAAAAGTGAAATACCACTACTTTTAAAGTTATTTTACTTATTTCGTGAATTAGAGGCAGGGCATCGCCCCTCTTTTTGGACCTAAGGTCAGCTTTGGCTGGCCGATCCGGGTAGAAGACATTGTCAGGTGGGGAGTTTGGCTGGGGCGGCACTTCTGTTACAAGATAACACAGGTGTCTTAAGATGAGCTCAACGAGAACAGAAATCTCATGTGGAACAAAAGGGTAAAAGCTCGTTTCATTCTAATTTCCAGTACGAATAGGAACCGTGAAAGCATGGCCTATCGATCCTTTAGACCTTTGGAATTTGAAGCTAGAGGTGTCAAAAAAGTTACCACAAGGATAACTAGCTTGTGGCAGCCAAGCGTTCATAGCGACGTGGCTTTTTGATCCTTCGATGTCGACTCTTCCTATCATTGTGAAGTAGAATTCACAAAGTGTTGGATTGTTTACCCACCAATAGGGAACGTGAGCTGGGTTTAGACTGTCATGAGATAGGTTGGTTTTATCCTACTTATGCCTGCATCGCGATAGTAATTCAACCTAGTATGAGTGGAACCATTGATTCACACAATTGGTCATCGCGCTTGGTTGAAAAGCCAGTGACGCGAAGCTATTGTGCACTAGATTATGAATGAACGACTCTAAGTCAGAATCCGGGCTAGAAGTGATGCATGCGCCCGTCGCCCAATTGCTGATCTACAGTAGGGGCCACCCAGCCCCCAAAGGCACGTGTCCTTGGCCAAGCCCGCGCGGCAGAGGAGCCTCATGGGCTGCCTTGAAGTGTGATTCCCACCGAGCAACGGGTAGAATCATTTGCAGATAACTTAAATACGTGACGGGGTATCGTAAGTGGCAGAGTGGCCTTGCAGCCACGATCCACTGAAATTCAGCCCTTTGTCGCTTCTATTCGTCCCTCCCCCCCTTCCCGAACCCCCACAACAATTGTCCCTCTCTATTCGGCAATCGATGCCCTGAGGTATGAAATCATCCCTCAAGATAATGATCTGGAAAAAGAATCAAATCCTTTGGGCTTGTGGAGAATGAGAAACATGAGGGAAAAACACTAGGAAACATAACGGGAAGCATTGGGGAACCAAGTGTTACTCCAATAAAAAATATATGTCTAACAGAATCTTGATGCTGTCCCATGGTAAAGTACTGCCCAGTGATGGTGTCACATGGTAAAGAACTGCCCAGAGAGCGAGCCAGGGGACCCGTGTCACATGGACACTGGGTACGGGAGGCATGCCTTGGCAGCCCCTAACATGTGGCAGCGGTGGGCACGCCAGCAAGGTCACTGGTGCCCATCCCTTGCAAGCCCCCTTGCCACTAACACTCGACATGGTGCCCAGCAAGCGAGCCAGGGGAGCCGTGTCGCACGGACCCTGGGCACGGGAGGCATGCCTCGATAGCCCCCAGCAGGCATGGCATGGGCTGCTTGCCCATCGTTCGGCAGGCATGGCATGGGCTGCTTGCCCATCGTTCTGCAGCGGCGGGTGCGCAGCCAGGCCACGGGCGCCCATTGCCAGCTAGCCCCCTCGTCCCTGCCCCTCGACTTATTGCCCAGCGAGCGAGCCAAGGGAGCTGCATCCCATGGACACTTGGCATGGGCCAAGTGCCCAGCGTGCGGCAGCGGTGGGCGCGCCAGCCAGGCCACAGGCGCCCATGACGAGCCAGCCCCCTCGTCCCCCAACCTCGACATAGCGCCTAGCGAGCAAGCCAGGGGAGCCATGTTGCATGGACCTTGGGCACCGGAGGCAAGCCTCGGCAGCCCCCAGCAGGCACAGCATGGGCCAAGTGTCCAGAGTGCAGCAGCTGTGGGCATGCCAGCCAGGCCAGTGGCGCCCATCGCGAGCCAGCCCCCTCGTCCCCGACCCTTACATAGTGCCAAGCGAGGGAGCCAGGGGAGCCGCATCGCACGGGCCCTGGGCATGGGGGCACACGTCGGCAACCCCCAGCAGGCATGGCATAGGCCAAGTTCCCAGTGTGCAGTAGCGATGGGCTCGCCAGCCAGGCCATTGGCACCCATCGCGGGCCAGCCCCTCATCCCAGACCCTTGACGTGGTGCCCAGCGAACGAGCCAGGGGAGCCGCATCGCACGGACACTGGGCAAAAGAGACATGCCTCGGCAGCCCCCAGCAGGTATGGCATGCACCAAGTGCCCAGCATGTGGCAGCTGTCGGCGAGCCAGCCATGCCAGTGGCGCCCATCGCGAGCCAGTCCCCTCGTCCCCGACCCTCGACGTAGTACCCAACCAGCAAGCCAGGAAAGCCGCGTCACACAGACCCTGGACACAGGAGGCATGGCTCGGCAGCCCCCAACAGGGACAGCATGGGCTTCTTGCCCAGCGTGTGGCAGCGGTCGGCATGCCAGCCAAGCCATGGAAGCCCATCGCTAGCCAGCCCCCTCGTCCCGGCCCGTTCGCATGGTGCCCAGCAAATGAGCTAGGGGAGTCGCGTCGCACAAACCCTGGGCACGGGAGGCATGACTCGGCAGCCCCCAGTAGGCACGGCATGGGATGCTTGCCAGGCAATCTGCAGCGGTGGGTGCGCTAGCCAGGCCACGGGCGCCCATCGCGAGCCAGCCCCCTCGTCCCTGTCCCTCGACGTAGAGCCCAGCAAGCGAGCCAGGGGAGCCACGTCGCATGGACCCTAGGCATGGCGGCCCTTGAAAATCCGGAGGACCGAGTGCCTCCCACGCCTGATCGTACACATAACCGCATCAGGTCTCCAAGGTGAACAGCCTCTGCTCAATGGAACAATGTAGGCAAGGGAAGTCGGCAAAATGGATCTGTAACCTCGGGAAAAGGATTGGCTCTGAGGGCTGGGCACGGGGGTCCTAGTCCCGAACCTATCGACTGTCGGTGGACTGCTCGAGCTGCACCCGCGGCAAGAGCGTGTCGTCGCATGCCGGTCGGGGGACGGACTGGAAACGGTTCCTTCGGGGGCCTTCCCCGGGCGTCGAACAGCCAACTCAGAATCGGTACGGACAAGGGGAATCTGACTATTTAATTAAAACAAAACATTGCGATGGTCCCTGCGGAATTGTTGGTCTTCAACGAGGAATTCCTAGTAAGCGCGAGTCATCAGCTCGCGTTGACTACGTCCTTGCCCTTTGTACACACCGCCCGTCACTCCTACCGATTGAATGGTCAGGTGAAGTGTTCGGATCGTGGCGACGTAGGCGGTTCGCCGCTCGCGACGTCGCGAGAAGTTCACTGAACCTTATCATTTAGAGGAAGGAGAAGTCGTAATAAGGTTTCTGTAGGTGAACCAATGGAAGGATCATTGTCGAAAACTTGCTCAGCGAAAGGACCCGCGAACATGTTGTAAAGACACTGGTGGGGCAGAGGGCTCTCGAGCCCCTCTTCCCGCCTTGCATGGCAAGGGTGCGCGGGCTCGCGCCCAAGCCCCTCGTCGCGCGC
>JAJFZO010000229.1:7225000-7235000 GCA_021397835.1 Moringa oleifera
GCCCCTCGTCCCTGTCCCTCGACTAAGTGCCCAACGAGTGACCCAGGAGAGCAGCGACGCATGGATACTGGGCACAGGAGGCATGCCCAGGCAGCCCCCAGCAGGCACGGCATGGGCTGCTTGCCCAGCATGAGGCAGCGCTGGGCGCGCCAGCCCGGCCAGGGTGTCCATCGCGAGCCAGCCCCCTCATCCCTGTGCCTCGACTTAGTGCCCAGTGAGCGAGCCAGGGGAGCCGCGTCGCACGGACCCTGGGCACGGGAGGCATGCCCAGGCAGCCCCCAGCAGGCACGGCATGGGCCAAGTGCCCAGCGTGTGGCAGCGGTGGGCGCGCCAGCCAGGCCACAGGCGCCCATCGCTAGCCAGCCCCTCGACTAAGTGCCCAGCGAGCGAGCCAGGGGAGCCGCGTCGCACGGACCCTGGGCATGGGAGGCATGCCCAGGCAGCCCCCAGCAGGTACAGCACGGGCCAAGTGCCCAGCGTGCGGCAGCGGTGGGCGCGCCAGCCAGGCCAACGGTGCCCATCGCGAGCCAGCCCCCTCGTCCCTGTCCCTCGACTAAGTGCCCAGCGAGCGAGCCAGGGGAGCCGCGTCACACAGACATTGGGCACGGGAGGCATGCCCCAGCAGCCCCCAGCAGGCACGGCATGGGCCATGTGCCCAGCGTGCGGCAGCGGTGGGTGCGCCAGCCAGGCCATTCTCGCCCATCGCGAGCCAGCCCCCTTGTCCCTGTCCCTCGACTTAGTGCCCAGCGAGCGAGCCAGGGGAGCCACATCGCACGGACCCTGGGCATGGGAGGAATGCCCAGGCAGCCCCTAGCAGGCACGGCATGGGCCAAAGTGCTCAGCGTGCGGCAGCGATGGCCGCGCCAGTCAGGCCACCGGCACCCATTGCGAGCCAGCCCCCTCGTCCCTGTCCCTCGACTAAGTGCCCAGCGAGCGAGCCAGGGGAGCCGCGTCGCATGGACTCTGGGCACAGGAGGAATGACCAGGCAGTCCCCAGCAGGCACGGCATGGGCTGCTCGCTCAGCATAAGGCAGCGGTGGGCGCGCCAGCCCGGCCAGGGCGCCCATCGCGAGCCAGCCCCCTCGTCCCTGTCCCTCGACTAAGTGCCCAGTGATTGAGCCAGGAGAGCCGCGTCACATGGACCCTGGGCACGGGAGGCATGCCCCAGCAGCCCCCAGCAGGCACGGCATGGGCCAAGTGCCCAGCGTGCAGTAGAGGTGGGCGCGCCAGCCAGGCGATAGGCGCCCATCATGAGCCAGCCCCATCGTCCCTGTCCCTCAACTAAGTGCCCATTGAGCGAGCCAGAGGAACCGCATCACATGGACCCTGGGTACGGGAGGCATGCCCAGGCAGCCCCCAGCAGGCATGGCATGGGCCAAGTGCCAACCGTGCGGCAGCGGTGGGCGCGCCAGCCAGGCCACAGGCGCCAATCGCGAGCCTGCCCCTCGTCCCTGTCCCTCGACTAAGTGCCCAACGAGTGACCCAGGAGAGCAGCGACGCATGGATACTGGGCACAGGAGGCATGCCCAGGCAGCCCCCAGCAGGCACGGCATGGGCTGCTTGCCCAGCATGAGGCAGCGCTGGGCGCGCCAGCCCGGCCAGGGTGTCCATCGCGAGCCAGCCCCCTCATCCCTGTGCCTCGACTTAGTGCCCAGTGAGCGAGCCAGGGGAGCCGCGTCGCACGGACCCTGGGCACGGGAGGCATGCCCAGGCAGCCCCCAGCAGGCACGGCATGGGCCAAGTGCCCAGCGTGCGGCAGCGGTGGGCGCGCCAGCCAGGCCACAGGCGCCCATCGCTAGCCAGCCCCTCGACTAAGTGCCCAGCGAGCGAGCCAGGGGAGCCGCGTCGCACGGACCCTGGGCATGGGAGGCATGCCCAGGCAGCCCCCAGCAGGTACAGCACGGGCCAAGTGCCCAGCGTGCGGCAGCGGTGGGCGCGCCAGCCAGGCCAACGGTGCCCATCGCGAGCCAGCCCCCTCGTCCCTGTCCCTCGACTAAGTGCCCAGCGAGCGAGCCAGGGGAGCCGCGTCACACAGACATTGGGCACGGGAGGCATGCCCCAGCAGCCCCCAGCAGGCACGGCATGGGCCATGTGCCCAGTGTGCGGCAGCGGTGGGTGCGCCAGCCAGGCCATTCTCGCCCATCGCGAGCCAGCCCCCTTGTCCCTGTCCCTCGACTTAGTGCCCAGCGAGCGAGCCAGGGGAGCCACATCGCACGGACCCTGGGCATGGGAGGAATGCCCAGGCAGCCCCTAGCAGGCACGGCATGGGCCAAAGTGCTCAGCGTGCGGCAGCGATGGCCGCGCCAGTCAGGCCACCGGCGCCCATTGCGAGCCAGCCCCCTCGTCCCTGTCCCTCGACTAAGTGCCCAGCGAGCGAGCCAGGGGAGCCGCGTCGCATGGACTCTGGGCACAGGAGGAATGACCAGGCAGTCCCCAGCAGGCACGGCATGGGCTGCTCGCTCAGCATAAGGCAGCGGTGGGCGCGCCAGCCCGGCCAGGGCGCCCATCACGAGCCAGCCCCCTCGTCCCTGTCCCTCGACTAAGTGCCCAGTGATTGAGCCAGGAGAGCCGCGTCACATGGACCCTGGGCACGGGAGGCATGCCCCAGCAGCCCCCAGCAGGCACGGCATGGGCCAAGTGCCCAGCGTGCAGTAGAGGTGGGCGCGCCAGCCAGGCGATAGGCGCCCATCATGAGCCAGCCCCATCGTCCCTGTCCCTCAACTAAGTGCCCATTGAGCGAGCCAGAGGAACCGCATCACATGGACCCTGGGTACGGGAGGCATGCCCAGGCAGCCCCCAGCAGGCATGGCATGGGCCAAGTGCCAACCGTGCGGCAGCGGTGGGCGCGCCAGCCAGGCCACAGGCGCCAATCGCGAGCCTGCCCCTCGTCCCTGTCCCTCGACTAAGTGCCCAACGAGTGACCCAGGAGAGCAGCGACGCATGGATACTGGGCACAGGAGGCATGCCCAGGCAGCCCCCAGCAGGCACGGCATGGGCTGCTTGCCCAGCATGAGGCAGCGCTGGGCGCGCCAGCCCGGCCAGGGTGTCCATCGCGAGCCAGCCCCCTCATCCCTGTGCCTCGACTTAGTGCCCAGTGAGCGAGCCAGGGGAGCCGCGTCGCACGGACCCTGGGCACGGGAGACATGCCCAGGCAGCCCCCAGCAGGCACGGCATGGGCCAAGTGCCCAGCGTGTGGCAGCGGTGGGCGCGCCAGCCAGGCCACAGGCGCCCATCGCTAGCCAGCCCCTCGACTAAGTGCCCAGCGAGCGAGCCAGGGGAGCCGCGTCGCACGGACCCTGGGCATGGGAGGCATGCCCAGGCAGCCCCCAGCAGGTACAGCACGGGCCAAGTGCCCAGCGTGCGGCAGCGGTGGGCGCGCCAGCCAGGCCACCGGTGCCTATCGCGAGCCAGCCCCCTCGTCCCTGTCCCTCGACTAAGTGCCCAGCGAGCGAGCCAGGGGAGCCGCGTCACACAGACATTGGGCACGGGAGGCATGCCCCAGCAGCCCCCAGCAGGCACGGCATGGGCCATGTGCCCAGTGTGCGGCAGCGGTGGGTGCGCCAGCCAGGCCATTCTCGCCCATCGCGAGCCAGCCCCCTTGTCCCTGTCCCTCGACTTAGTGCCCAGCGAGCGAGCCAGGGGAGCCACATCGCACGGACCCTGGGCACGGGAGGCATGCCCAGGCAGCCCCCAGCAGGCACGGCATGGGCCAAGTGCCCAGCGTGTGGCAGCAGTGGGCGCGCCAGCCAGGCCGCGGGCGCCCATCGCGAGCCAGCCCCCACGTCCCTGTCCCTGCGTACGAGCCAGGGGGACTGTGTCGCATGGACCCTGGGCACGGGTGTCACACCCAGGCAGCCCCCAGCAGGCACGGCATGGGCTGCTCGTCCAGCGTGCGGCTGCGGTGGGTGTGCCAGCCAGGCCATGGGCGCCCATTCCGAGCCATCCCCCATGTCCCTGTCCCTCGACTGACTGCACAGCGTTCGAGCCAGGGGGGTCACGTCGAACAGACCCTTGGCATGGGCAGCTCGCCCAGCGTGCGGCAGCGGTTGGCGCGCAACCCAGGCCGCGGGCGCCCATCGCGAGCCAGCCCACGTGTACCTGTCCCTCGACTGACTGCCCCGGGTGCGAGCCAGGGGGGCCATGTCGCACAGACCCTGGGCACGGGTGGCACGCCCAGGCAGCCCCCAGCAGGCACGGCATGGGCTGCTCGCCCAGCGTGCCGCAGCGGTGGGCGCACCAGCCAGGCCGCGGGCGTCCATCGCGGGCCAGCCCCCACGTCCCTGTCCCACGACTGACTGCCCAGCGTATGAGCCATGGGGCTGCGTCGCACGGACCCTGGGAACGGGTGTCACACCCAGGCAGCCCCCAGCAGGCACGGCATGGCCTGCTCTCCCCGCGTGCGGCTGCGGTGGGATCGCCAGCTAGGCCGCTGGCGCCCATCGCGAGCCAGCCACCCCGTCCCTGTCCCTCGACTGACTGCCCAGCGTGCGAGCAAGGGGGGCCGCGTCGCACAGACCCTGGGCATGGGTGGCACGCCCAGGCAGCCCCCGGCAGGCACGGCATGGGCAGCTCACCCAGCATGCGGCCGCGGTGGGCTCGCCAGCCAGGCCGCGGGCGCCCATCCTTGAGCCAGCCCCCACGTCCCTGTCCCTCAACTGACTGCCAAACGTGAAAGCCAGGGGTCCGCGTTGCACGGATCCTGGGAACAGGTGGCATGCCCAGGCAGCCCCCAGCAGGCGCTGCATGGGCTGCTCGCCCAGCGTGCGACAGCGATGGGCGCGCCAGCCAGGCCGCGGGCGCCCATCGCAGGCCAGCCCCCACGTCCCTGTCCCTCGACTGACTGCCCAGTGTACGAGCCAGGGGGGCTACATCGCATGGACCCTGGGCACGGGTGTGACGCCCAGGCAGCCCCCAGCAGGCACGGCATGGGCTGCTTGCCCAGCGTACAGCTGCGGTGGGCGCACCAGCCAGGCAGCGGGCGCCCATCGCGAGCCTGCCCCCTCGTCCCTGTCCCTCGACTGGCTGCCCAGCGTACGAGCCAGGGGGGCCACATCGGACAGACCCTTGGCAAGGCCAGCTCACCCAGCGTGCAGCAGAGGTTGGCGCGCAACCCAGGCCGCGGGCGCCCATCGCGAGCCAGCCCCCGTGTCCCTGTCCCTCGACTGACTGCCCCGCGTGCGAGCCAGGGGGGCCGCGTCGCACGGACGCTGGGCATTGGTGGCACGCCTAGGCAGCTCCAGCAGGCACGGCATGGGCTGCTCACCCAGCGTGCAGCAGCGGTGGGCTTGCCAGCCAAGCCGCGGGTGCCCATCGCGAGCCAACCCCCTCGTCCCTGCCCATCAACTGACTGCCCAGCGTGCGAGACAGGGGGGCCGCGTCGCATGGACCCGGGGCACAGGTGGCATGCCTAGGCAGCCCCCAGCAGGCACGGCATGGGCTGCTCGCCCATCATGCGGCAGCGGTGGGGGCGCCAGCCAGGCTGCGGGCCCCCATTGCGAGCCAGCACCCGCGTCCCTGTCCCTCGACTGACTGCCCAGCGTGAGAGCCAGGGGGGCCGCATCGCACAGACCCTAGGCATGAGTGGAACGCCCAGGCAGCCCCCAGCAGGCACGGCATGGGTTGCTCGCCCAGCTTGTGGCAGCGGTGGGCGTGCCAGCCAGGCCGCGGGCGCCCATCGTGAGCCAGCCCCCGTGTCCCTGTCCCTTGACTGACTGCCCAGCGTACGAGCCAGGGGGCCCGCATGGCACAGACCCCAGGAAGCCCCCAGCAGGCACGGCATGGGTTGCTCGCCCAGCGTGCGGCAGTGGTGGGTGTGCCAGACAGGCCACGGGCGCCCATCGCGAGCCAGCCCCCTCGTCCCTGCCCCTCCACTGACTGCCCAGCGTGCGAGCCAGGGGGACCGCGTCGCACGGACCCTGGGCATGGGTGGCACGCCCAGGCAGACCCCAGCAGGCAGGGCATGGGCTGCTCGCCCACCATGCTGCAACGGTGGGCGCACCAGCCAGGCCGCGGGTGCCCATCGCGAGCCGGCCCCCACGTCCCTGTTCCTCGACTGACTGCCCAGCGTGTGAGCCAGGGGGGCCGCATCGCACTGACCATGGGCATGGGTGGCATGCCCAGGAAGCCCCCAGTAGGCATGGCATGGGCTGCTCGCCCAGCGTACGGCAGCGGTGGGCAAACCAGCCAGGCCGCGGGCGCCCATTGCGAGCCAGCCCCCGCGTCGCTGTCCCTCGACTGACTGCCCAGCGTGTGAGCCAGGGGGGCCACGTCGCAAGGACTCTGGGCATGGGTGGCACACCCAGGCAGCCCCCAGCAGTCACGGCATGGGCTGCTCGCCCAGTGTGCGGCAGCGGTGGGCGCGCCAGCCAGGCCGCGGGCGCCCATCGCGAGCCAGCCCCCACGTCCCTGTCCCTCGACTGACTGCCCAGCGTGAGAGCCCGGGGGGCCGCGTCCCACAGACCCTAGAAATGAGTGGAATGCCTGGGCAGCCCCCAGCAGGCACGGCATGGGCTGCTCGCCCAGCGTGTGGCAGCGGTGGGCGTGCCAGCCAGGCCGCGGGCGCCCATCGTGAGCCAGCCCCCGCGTCCCTGTCCCTTGACTGACTGCCCAGCATACGAGCCAGGGGGGCTGCATGGCACAGACCCCAGGCAGCCCCCAGCAGGCACGGCATGGGTTGCTCGCCCAGCGTGTGGCAGCGGTGGGTGTGCCAGACAGGCCACGGGCGCCCATCGCGAGCCAGCCCCCTCGTCCCTGCCCCTCGACTGACTGCCCAGCGTGCGAGCCAGGGGGACCGCGTCGCACGGACCCTGGGCACGGATGGCATGCCCAGGCAGACCCCAGCAGGCAGGGAGTGGGCTGCTCGCCCACCATGCGGCAACGGTGGGCACACCAGCCAGGCCGTGGGCGCCCATCGCGAGCCGGCTCCCACGTCCCTGTCCCTCGACTGACTGCCCAGCGTGCGAGCCAGGGGGGCCGCATCGCACGGACCCTGGGCATGGGTGGACGCCCAGGAAGCCCCCAGCTGGCATGGCATGGGCTGCTCGCCCAGCGTACGGCAGCGGTGGGCGAACCAGCGAGGCCGCGGGCGCCCATTGCGAGCCAGCCCCCGCGTCCCTGTCCCTCGACTGACTGCCCAGCGTGCGAGCCAGGGGGGCCGCATTGCACGGACCCTGGGCACGGGTAGCGTGCCCATGCAGCCCCCAGCAGGGGTGGCATGGGTTGCTCGCCCAGCGTGCGGCAGTGGTGGCCGTGCCAGCCAGTTCACGGGCGCCCATCGCAATCCAGCCCCCTCGTCCCTGCCCCTCGACTGACTGCCCAGCGTGCGACCCAGGGGGGCCGCGTCGCATGGACCGTGGGCATGGGTGGCACGCCCAGGCAGACCACAGCAGGCACGGCATGCGCTGCTCGCCCAGCGTGCGGCAGCGGTGGGCGCGCCAGCCAGGCCGCGGGCGGCCATCGCGAGCCAACCCCCACGTCCCTGTCCCTCGACTGACTGCCCAGCATGCGAGCCAGGGGGGCCGCGTCGCACAGACCATGGGCATGGGTGGCACACCCAGGCAGCCCCCAGCAGGCACGTCATGGGCTGCTTGCCCAGCGTGCGGCAGCAGTGGGCGCGCGAGCCAGGCCGCGAGAGCCCATCGCGGGCCATCCCCCACGTCCCTGGCCCTCGACTGACTGCCCAGCGTGCGAGCCAGGGGGGCCGCGTCGCACGGACCCTGGGCATGGGTGGCACGCCCAGACAGCCCCCAGCAGGCACGGCATGGGCTGCTCGCCCTGCGTGTGGCCGCGGTGGACGCGCTAGCCAGTCCGCGGGGGCCTATTGCGTGCCAGCCCCCACATCCCTGTCCCCCGACTGACTGCCCAGCGTGCGAGCCAGGGAAGCCGCGTCGCATGGACCCTGTCACAATTGGCACGGCCCGGCAGCCCACAGCAGGAATGGCATGGGCTGCTAGCCCAGCGTGCGGCTGCGGTGGGCGTGCCAGCCAGGCCGCGGGCGCCTATCACGAGCCAGCCCCCGTGTCCCTGTCCCTCAACTGACTGCCCAGCGTGCGAGCCAGGAAGGCCACGTCGCACGGACCCTGGCACAGGTGGCACTCCCAGGCAGTCCCCAGCTGGCACGTTATGGGTTGCTCGCCCAGCGTGCGGCAGCGGTGGGCGCGCCAGCGAGGCCGCGGGCGCCCATCGCTAGCCAGCCCCCACGTCCCTGCCCCTCGACTGACTGGCCAGCATGCGAGCCAGGGGGGCCGCGTCGCATGGACTGTGGGCATGGGTGGCATGCCAAGGAAGACCCCAGCAGGCACGGCATGGGCTGCTCACCCAGTGTGCGGCAGCGGTGGGCGCGCCAGCCAGGCCGCGGGCACCCATCGCGGGCCAGCCCCCACATCCTTGTCCCTCGACTGACTGCCCAGCATGAGAGCAAGGGGGGCCGTGTCACACGGACCCTGGGCACGGGTGGCACGCCGAGGCAGACCCCAGCAGGCAAGGCATGGGCTGCTCGCCCAGCGTGCGGCAGCGGTGGGCGCGCCAGCCAGGCCGCGGGCGCCCATCGCGAGCCAGCCCCCACGTCCCTGTCCCTCGACTGACTGCCCTGCGTGCGAGCCATGGGCGCCGCGTCACAGGGACCCTGGGCACAGGTGGCACGCCCAGGCAGCCCCCAGCAGGCAGGGCATGGGCTGGTCGCCCAGCGTGTGGCAGCGGTGGGCGCGCCTGCAAGGCCGCGGGCACCCATCGCGAGCCGGACCCCGCGTCCCTGTCCCTTGACTGACTGCCCAGCGTGCGAGCCAGGGGGGCCTCATCGCACTGACCCTGGGAACGGGTTGCACCCCAGGCAGCCCCCAGCAGGCACAGCATGGGCTGCTCGCCCAGCGTGCGGCAGCGGTGGGCGCGCCAGCCAGGCCGCGGGTGCCCATCGTGAGCCAGCCCCCGCGTCGCTGTCCCTCGACTGACTGCCCAGCGTGGGAGCCAGGTGGGCCGCGTCGCACGGAACCTGGGCACGGGTGGCACACCCAGGCAGCCCCCAGCAGGCACGGCATGGGCTGCTCGCCCAGCGTGCGCCAGCGTTGGGCGCGCCAGCCAGGACGCGGGCGCCCATCGCAAGCCAGCCCCCTCGTCTCTGCCCCTCGACTGACTGCCCAGCGTGTGAGCCAGGGGTGCCCCAGCAGTCGCCAGCAGTCACGGCGCCAGCCTTGCCTGGGGCGCCCCACGCGAACCAGCCGCAAGCACGCTGTGAGGCTCGGCACGTGCTGTGGGCATTGATTTCATGGGCAAGCTGGCCTTGGCCGTGGCCCCTGGCTTTGATGTACCCTGAGGGCTGCCATGGGGTGGCTGGAGGAGCGCTGGACAGGGCAGCCAGCATGCACCATGGGCCAGGCAGAGTCACAGCTGCCCCAGCCTGCTGGCTGCAATGCCCAGTTGCGAAATTGTTGTGAATTGACCGTCTATTCATCATGGAATTGGTCCGGAAATGACTCAAATAATTTGTGTAATTCATAAGGAGTCTGTCCCTGAATTTTGGGATCATTTCGACTCACGGACTATTTTTGATGATTTTTTCAATTTTTGGCTGTAGAAAATTCATTAAAAAAATTTAGTGCCCAGAAAATTCTGAAATCTTTTCTGGTGGTAGATATGATTATTCTCCATTTATGTACAAAATTTCAGCTCAAAATTCCAAGTAAATAATTTTTTAGACCTATTATGATGGCTCAGACATATTGATGTTTCCTCCTGCTGAGAGTGAAATTTCATTTAAGACTCTTTATGGGGGAGGTGGCCACCAAGCTTGCTGGGTGCCAACAGGCCATGTGTACCTCCCCCCCTGCCCATCCCACGTGGGCAGGCGCTGGGCTTGGGCAACCCAGTGCGCATGGCATGGGCAGGGCAGCTTGCTGCCTTGCCCATCCAGCCGGTGGTGCGTGGCTGTGGCGGCCACCACCGCCAGCAGGCAGGCGGCCAGCGATGTCAGCCGAAGAGTGTGGGATGCCCAATCAGTAGCCAACGG
>JAJFZO010000229.1:7240000-7247500 GCA_021397835.1 Moringa oleifera
TCACTGTTCCTCAACTAAGTGCCCAGCGAGCGGGCGAGGAGAGCCGTGTTGCTTGGACCCTGGGCATGGGTGGCATGCCCTGGCAGCCCCCAGCAGGCACGGCATGGGTCAAGTGCCCAGCGTGCGGCAGCGGTGGACGCGCCAGCAAGGCCACCGGCGCCCATCGCGAGCCAGCCCCCTCGTTCCTGTCCCTCGACTAAGTGCCCAGCGAGCGAGCCAGGGGAGCCGCGTTGCATGGGCCTTGGGAACGGGGGGCATGCCCCGGTGGCCCCCAGCAGGTACAGCTTGGGCAAAGTGCCCAGCGTGCGGCTGAGGTTGGCGTGCCAGCCAGGCCACAGGCGCCCATCGCGAGCCAGCCCCTTGTCCCTGTCCCTTGACTATGTGCCCAGCGAGCAAGCCAGGGGAGCCGCGTGGCATGGACCCTAGGCATGGAAGGCATGCCCAGGCAGCCCCCAGCAGGCATGGCATGGGCTAAGTGCCCAGCGTGCAGCAGCGGTGGGCTCGCCAGCCAGGCCACAGGCGCCCATCGCGAGACAGCACCTCATCCCTGTCCCTCGACTAAGTGCCCAGCGAGCGAGCCAGGGGAGCCACGTCGCATGGACCCTGGGCACGGGAGGCATGTCCAGGCAGCCCCCAGCAGGCACAGCATGGGTCAAGTGCCCAGCGTGCGGCAGCGGAGGGCATGCCAGCCAGGCCACCGGCGCCCATCGCGAGCCAGCCCCCTCGTCCCTGTCTCTCAACCATGTGCCCAGCGAGCGAGCCTAGGGAGCCACGTTGCATGGACCCTGGGCATGAGAGGCATGCCCAGGAAGCCCCCAGCAGGCACAGCATGGGCCATGTGCCCAGCGTGCGGCAGCGGAGGGCGCGCCAGCCCGGCCACCGGCGCCCATCGCGAGCCAGGCCCCTCGTCCCAGTCCCTCAACTAAGTGCCCAGCGAGCGAGCTCGGGGAGCCACGTCACATGGACCCAGGGCATGGAAGGCATGCCCAGGCAGCCTCCAGCAGGTACGGCATGTGCCAAGTGCCAGCGTGCGGCAGAGGTGGGTGCGCCAGCCAGGCCACAGGCGCCCATCGCGAGTCAGCCCCACGTCCCTGTCCCTCGACTAAGTGCCCAGCGAGCGAGCCAAGGGAGCCGTGTCGCATGAACCCTAGGCATGGAAGGCATGCCCAGGCAGCCCCCATCAGGCACGGCATTGGCCAAGTGCCCAGCGTGGGGCAGCGGTGGGAGCACCAGCCAGGCCACAGGCGCCCATCGCGAGCCAGCCCCTCATCCCTGTCCCTCGACTAAGTGCCCAGCGAGCGAGCCAGAGGAGCCACGTCACATGGACTCTGGGCACGGGAGGCATGCCGAGGAATCCCCCTGCAGGCACGGCATGGGCCAAGTGCCCAGCGTCGGGCAGCTGTGGGCGCGCCAGCCAGGCCACCGGCGCCCATCGCGAGCCAGTCCCCTCGTCCCTGTCCCTGGACTAAGTGCCCAGCGAGCGGGCCAGGGAAGCCGCGTCGCATGGACCCTGGGCATGGAGGGCATGCCCTGGCAGCCCCCAGCAGGCACAGCATGGGCCAAGTGCCCAGCATGCGGCCGCGGTGGGCGCGCCAGCCAGGCCACCGGCGCCCATCACGAGCCAGCCCCCTCGTCCCTGTTCCTCGACTAAGTGCCAAGCAAGCGAGCCAGGGGAGCCACGTCGCATGGACCTTGGGCATGGGAGGCATGCCCCAGCAGCCCCCAGCAGGCACGGCATGGGCCAAGTGCCTAGCGTGCGGCAGAGGTGGGCGCGCCAGCCAGGCCACAGGCGCCCATCGCGAGCCAGCCCCTCATCCCTGTCCCTCGACACAGTGCCCAGCGAATGAGCCAGGGGAGCCGTGTCACACAGACCCTGGGCATGGGAAGCATACCCAGACAGCCCCCAGCAGGCATGGCATGGGCCAAGTGCTCAGCGTGAGGCAGCGGTGGGCGCGCCAGCCAGGCCACAGGCGCCCATCGCGAGCCAGCCCCCTCGTCACTCTCCCTCGACTAAGTGCCCAGCGAGCGAGCCAGGGGAGCCGCGTCACATGGATGCTTGGCACAGGAGGCTTGCCCCAGCCCTCAGCAGGCACAGCATGGGCCAAGTGCCCAGCGTGCAGTGGAGGTGGGCGCACCAGCCAGGCGACTGGCGCCCATCGCGAGCCAGACCCATCGTCCCAGTCCCTCAACTAAGTGCCCAGCGAGCGAGCCAGGGGAGCCACGCCACATGGACTCTGGGCATGGGATGCATGCCCAGGAAGCCCCCTGCAGGCACAGTGTGGGCCAAGTGCCCAGTGTGTGGCAGCGTTGGGCGCGCCAGCCAGGGCACCGGCGCCCATCGCGAGCCAGCCCCCTCGTCCCTGTCCCTCGACTAAGTGCCCAGCGAGCAGGCCAGGGGAGCTGCGTTGCATGGACCCTGGGCATGGGGTGCATGCCCCAGCAGTCCCCAGCAGGCGCAGCATGGGCCAAGTGCTCAGCGTGCAGTACCGGTGGGCGCCAGCGAGGCCACCGGCGCCCATCACGAGCCAGCCCCCTCGTCCCTGTCCCTCGACCAAGTGCCCAGCGAGCGAGCCAGAGGAGCTGTGTCGCATGGACCTTGGGCATGGGAGGTATGCCCCAGCAGCCCCCAGCAGGCATGGGATGGGCCAAGTGCCTAGCGTGCGGCAGAGGTGGGTGCGCCAGCCAGGCCGCAGGCGCCCATTGCGAGCCAGCCCCTCGTCCCTGTCCCTTGACTAAGTGCCCAGCGAACGAGCCAGGGGAGCCGTGTCGCACAGACCCTGGGCATGAGAAGCATGCCCAGACAGCCCCCAGCAGGCATGGCATGGGCCAAGTGCCCAGCGTGAGGCAGCGGTGGGTGCGCCAGCCAGGCCACAGGCGCCCATCGCAAGCAAGCCCCCTCGTCACTCTCCCTCGACTAAGTGCCCAGCGAGCGAGCCAGGGGAGCCGCGTCTCATGGATGTTTGGCATGGGAGGCATGCCCAGGCAGACCCCAGCAGGCACAGCCTGGGCCAAGTGCCCAGCGTGCGGCACTGGTGGGCTTGCCAGCCAGGCAACCGGCGCCCATCGCGAGCCAGCCCCCTCATCCCTGTCCCTCGACTAAGTGCCTAGCAAGTGAGCCAGGGGAGCCGCGCCGCATGGACCCTGGCCACGGGAGGCATGCCCCGGCAGCCACCAGCAGGCAAGGCATGGGCCAAGTGCCCAGCGTGTGGTAGAGGTCGGCGCGCCAGCCAGGCGACTGGCGCCCATCGCGAGCCAGCCCCCTCGTCCCTGTCCCTCAACTAAGAGCCCAGTGAGCGAGCCCGGGGAGCCACGTCGCATGGACCCAGGGCACAGAAGGCATGCCCAGGCAGCTCCCAGCAGGCACGGCGTGCGAAGTGCCCAGCGTACGGTAGAGATGGGCATGCCAGCAAGGCCACAGGAGCCCATCCCGAGCCAGCCCCTCGTGCCTGTCCCTTGACTAAGTGCCCAGCGAGCGAGCCAGAGGAGCCACGTTGCATGGGCCCTGGGCATGGGAGGCATGCCCAGGCAGCCCCCAGCAGGCACGGAATGGGGCAAGTGCCCAGCATGCGGCAGCAGTGGACGCACAAGCCTGGCCACCGGCGCCCATCGCCAGCCAGCCCCCTCGTCCCTGTCCCTCGACTAAATGCCCAGCGAGAGTGCCAGAGGAGCTGCATCACATGGATGCTTGGCACAGGAGGCTTGCCCCAGCCCTCAGCAGGCACAGCATGGCCCAAGTGCCCAGCGTGCAGTAGAGGTGGGCGCACCAGCCAAGCGACTGGCGCCCATCGCGAGCCAGCCCCATCGTTCCAGTCCCTCAACTAAGTGCCCAGCGAGCGAGCCCGGGGAGCCACGTCGCATGGACCTAGGGCACAAATGGCATGCCCAGGCAGCCCCCAGCAGGCACGGCATGTGCCAAGTGCCCAGCGTGCGGCAGAGGTTGGCGCACCAGCCAGGCCACAGGAGCCCATCGCGAGCCAGCCCCTCGTCCCTGTCCCTCGACTAAGTGCCCAGCGAGCGAGCCAGAGGAGCCACGTCACATGGACCCTGGGCACAGGAGGCATGCCCAGGCAGTCCCCAGCAGGCACAGCATGGGCCAAGTGCCCAGCGTGCAGCAGCGGTGGGCACACAAGCCAGGCAACGGGCGCCCATTGCGAGCCCGCCCCCTCATCCCTGTCCCTCAACTAAGTGCCCAGTGAGCGAGCCGGGGGACCCACATCGCATCAACCCTGGGCATGGGAGGCATGCCCAGGCAGGCCTCAGCAGGCACGGCATGGGCTACTCACCAGCATGCGGCAGCGGTGGGTGCGCCACCCCGGCCATCGGCGCCCATCGTGAGCCAGCCCCCTCGTCCCTGTCCCTCGGCTTAGTGCCCAGTGAGCGAGCCAGGGGATCTGCGACACATTGACCCTGGGCACGTGAGGCATGCCCAGGCAGCCCCCAGAAGGCATGGCAAGGGCCAAGTGCCCAGCGTGTGGCAGCGGTGGGTGCGCCAGCCAGGCCACGGGTGCCCATCACGAGCCAGACCAGTCGTTCCTGTCCCTCGACTTAGTGCCCAGCGAGCGAGCCAGGGAAGCCGCGTCACATGGACCCTGGGCATGGGAGGCATTCCCAGGCAGCCGCCAGCAGGCACAGCATGGGGCAAATGCCCTGCGTGTGGCAGCGGTGGGCGCGCCAGCCAGGCCACGGGCGCCCATCGTGAGCCAGCCCCCTCGTCCCTGTCCCTCTACTTAGTGCCCTGTGAACGAGCCAGGGGAGCCGCATCGCACGGGCCCGGGGTACAGCAGGCATGCCCAGGTGGCCCCCAGCAGGTACGACATGGGCCAAGTGCCCTGTGTGTGGCAGAAGTGGGCGCACCAGCCCGGCCACCGGCGCCCATCACGAGCCAGTCCCCTCGTCCCTGTCCCTCGACTTAGTGCCCAGCAAGCGAGCCAGGGGAGCAGTGTCGCATGGACTCTGGGCACTGGAGGCTTCCCCAGGCAGCATCCAGCAGGCATGGCATGGGCTGCTTGGCCAGCATAAGGCAGCGGTGGGCGCGCCAGCCCGGCCACGGGCGCCCATCGCGAGCCAGCCCCCTCGTCCCAGTCCCTCGACTCAGTGCCCAGTGAGAGAGCCAGGGGAGCCGCGTCACATGGACCCTGGGCACAGGAGGCATGCCCCAGCAGCCCCCCAGCAGGCATGGCATGGGCCAAGTGCCCAGCGTGCGGCTGCGGTGGGCGCGCCAGCCAGGCCGCGGGCGCCCATTGCGGGCCAGCCCTCACGTCCTTCTCCCTCGACTGACTGCCCAGCGTACGAGCCAGGGGGGCTGCGTCGCATGGACCCTGGGCACGGTGGCACACCCAGGCAGCCCCCAGCAGGCATGGCATGGGCTGCTCACCCAGCATGCGGCTGCGGTGGGTGCGCCAGCCGGGCCGCGGCCGCCCATCGCGGGCCACCCCCACGTCCCTGTCCCTCGACTGACTGCCCATCGTACGAGCCAAGGGGGCCGCGTCGCACGGACCCTGGGCACGGGTGGCACGACCAGGAAGCCCCCAGCAGGCACGGCATGGGCTGCTCGCCTGGCGTGCGGCTGCGGTGGGCGCGCCAGCCAGGCCGCGGGTGCCCATCGCGGGCCAGCCCCCACGTCCCTGTCCCTCGACTGACTGCCCATCGTGCAAGCCAGGGGGGCCGCATCGCATGGACCATGGGCACGGGTGGCACGCCCAGGCAGCCCCAAGCCGGCACGGCATGGGCTACTCGCCCAGCGTGCGGCAGCGGTGGGCGCGCCAGCCAGGCCGCGGGCGCCCATCGCGAGCCAGCCCCCCCGTCCCTGTCCCTCGACTGACTGCCCAGCGTGCGAGCCGGGGGGGCCGTGTCGCACGGACCCTGGGCACGGGTGGCATACCCAGGCAGCCCCCAGCAGGCACGGCATGGGCTGCTTGCCCAGCGTGCGGCAGCGGTGGGCGCCCCAGCCAGTCCGCGGCCACCCATCGCGGGCCAGCCCCCACGTCCCTGTCCCTCGACTGACTGCCCAGTGTGTGAGCCAGGGGGGCCGCGTCGCACGGACCCTGGGCATGGGTGGCACGCCCAGGCAGCCCCCAGCAGGTGCGGCATGGGCTGCTCACCCAGCGTGCGGCAGCGGTGGGCGCGCCAGCCAGGCCGCTGGTGCCCATCGCGAGCCAGCCCCCACGTCCTTGTCCCTCGACTGACTGCCCAGTGTGCGAGCCAGGGTTACCGATCGCACAGACCCTGAGCATTGGTGGCATGCCCAGCCAGACCCCAGAAGGCACGGCATGGACTGCTCGCCCAGCGTGCAGCAGCGGTGGGCGCGCCAGCCAGGCCGCGGGCGCCCATCGCGAGCCAGCCCCCACATCCCTGTCCCTCGACTGACTGCCCAGCGTGCGAGCCAGGGGGGCCGCATCGCACGGACCATGGGCACGGGTTGCATGCCCAGGCAGCCCCCAGCAGGCATGGCATGGGCTGCTCGCCCAGCCTTGCCAGGGGCGCCCCACTCGAGCCAGCCGCGAGCACGCTGTGAAGCTCGGCACGTGCTGTGGGCGTTTATTTCTTGGGCAAGCTGGCCTTGGCCATGGCTCCTGGCTTTGATGGACCCTTAGGGCTGCCATGGGGTGGCTGGAGGTGCGCTGGACAGGGCAGCCAGCATGCACCATGGGCCAGGCAGAGGCACAGCTGCCCCAGCCTGCTGGCCGCAATGCCCAGTTGCGAAATTGTTGTGAATTGACCATGTTTTCATCATGGAATTTGTCCCGAAATTACTCAAATAATTCATGTAATTCATGAGGAGTCTGCCCCTGAAGTTTGGGATCATTTCGACTCACGGGCTATTTTTGATGATTTTTTCAATTTTCAGCTGTAGAAAATTCATTAAAAAAATTTAATGCCAAGAAAATTCTGAAATTTTTTCCGGTGGTAGATATGATTATTATCCATTTATGTACAAAATTTCAGCTCAAAATTCCAAGTAAATAATTTTTTAGGCCCGTTATGATGGCTGAGACATATTGATGTTTCCTCCTGCCGGGAGTGAAATTTCATTTAAGACTCTTTAGGGGGGAGGTGGTCACCAAGCTTGCTGGGTGCCAACAGGCCATGTGTGCCTCCCCCCCTGCCCATCCCACGTGGGCAGGCGCTGCGCTTGGGCAACCCAGCGCACATGGCATGGGCAGGGCGGCTTGCTGCCTTGCCCATCCAGCCGGTGGTGCGTGGCTGTGGCGGCCACCACCGCCGGCATGCAGGCGGCCGGCGACGTCAGCCGAAGAGTGTGGGATGCTTGATCGGTAGCCAACGGAGTGGGGAAAACATGGGAAACGAAATCTGCTAAATTGTGGGCAACGAAATGAGGAAAATCGTGGGATAATGAGCTGGGATGTGGCTACAAAAGCTCGACAGTGTGGGCGGCGAAGCTAACGATGATGCATGCTACGTGAGGGCCAGATCGTTGGGGGGATTTCAAGCATGTAGAGTGCTTTGTCGCAGGCCCTCAAGGCGGCGGACGCGGGGCTG
>JAJFZO010000229.1:7255000-7267500 GCA_021397835.1 Moringa oleifera
CAGCAGCCCCCAGCAGGTACGGCATGGGACATGTGCCCAGCGTGCGGCAGCGGTGGGTGTGCCAGCCAGGCCACCAGCGCCCATCGCGAGCCAGCCCCCTCGTCCCTGTCCCTCGACTAAGTGTCCAGCGAGTGAGCAAGTGGAGCCGCGTCGCATGGACCCTGGGCATGGGAGGCATGCCCAGGAAGCCCCAGTAGGCATGGCATAGGCCAAGTGCCCAGTGTGTGGCTGCGGTGGGCGCGCCAGCCAGGCCACCGGCCCCCATCACGAGCCAGTCCCCTTGTCCCTGTCCCTCGAATTGGTGCCCAGCGAGTGAGCCAGGGGAGCCATGTCACATGGACCCTGGGCATGGGAGGCATGCCCAGGCATGCCCCAGTAGGCACCGCATGGGCTACTCACCTAGCATGTGGCAGCGGTGGGCGCCCCAGCCCGGCCACGGGCGCCCATCGCGAGCCAGCCCCCTCGTCCCTGTCCCTCGACTTAGTGCCCAGTGAGTGAGCCAGGGGAGCTGTGTCACATTGACCCTGGGCATGGGAGGCATGCCCCAGCAGCCCCATGCAGGCACGGCGTGGGCCAAGTGCCCAGCGTGCTGTAGCGGTGGGTGCGGCAGCCTAGCCATGGGCGCCCATCGCGAGCCAGACCCCTCGTCCCTGTCCCTCAACTTAGTGCCCAGCGAGGGAGCCAGGGGAGCTGCGTCGCACTGATCCTGGGCATGGGAGGCATGCCTAAGCAACCCCCAGCAGGCACGGCATGGGCCAAGTGCCCAGCGTGTGGCAGTAGTGGGCGCGCCAGCTAGGCCAACGGCACCCATCACGAGCCAGCCCCCTCGTCCCTGTCCCTCGACTTAGTGCCCAGCGAGCAAGCCAGGGAAGCCAGGTCGCATGGACCCTGGGCACGGGAGGCATGCCCAGGTAGCCCCAGCAGGCACGGCATGGGCCAAGTGCCCAGCGTGTGGCAGCGGTGGGTGCGCCAGCCAGGCCATAGGCGCCCATCGCGAGCCAGCCCCCTCGTCCCTGTCCCTTGACTTAGTGCCCAGCGAGCGAGCCACGGGAGCTGCGTCGCACAGACCCTGGGCACAGGAGGCATGCCCAGAATGCCCCCAGCAGGCATTGCATGGGCCAAGTGCCAAGCGTGCAGCCGCGGTGGATGCGCCAGCCAGGCCATGGGAGCCCATCGCGAGCTAGCCCCCTCGTCCCTGTCCCTCGACTTAGTGCCCAGCGAGCGAGCCAGAGAAGCCGTGTTGCACTGACCCTTGGCACGGGAGGCATGCCCAGGCAGCCCCCAGCAGGCATGGCATGGGCCAAGTGCCCAGTGTGTGGCAGTAGTGGGCGCGCCAGCCAGGGCACCGGCGCCCATCACGATTCAGTCCCCTCGTCCCTGTCCCTCGACTTAGTGCCCAGCGAGCGAGCCAGGGGAGCCATGTTGCATGGATTCTGGGCATGGAAAGCTTACCCTGGCAGCACCCAGCATGCACGGCATGGGCTGCTCGGCCAGCATAAGGCAGCGGTGAGCGCACCAGCCCGGCCACGGGCGCCCATCGCGTGCCAGCTCCCTCGTCCCTGTCCCTGGACTTGGTGCTCAGTGAGCGAGCCAGGGGAGCCATGTCACCTGGACCCCGGGCACAGGAAGCATGCCCCAGCAGCCCCCCAGCAGGCACGGCATGGGCCAAGTGCCCAGCGTGCGGCAGCGGTGGATGCGCCAGCCAGGCCACGTGCGCCCATCGCGAGCCAGCCCCCGCGTCCCTGTCTCTCGACTGACTGCCCAGCGTGCGAGCCAGGGGAGCCGCGTCAAAAGGACCCTGGACATGGGTGGCACGCCCAGGCAGCCCCCAGCAGGGACGGCATGGGCTGCTCACCAAGCGTGTGGCAGCGGTGGGCGCGCCAGCCAGGCCGCGGGCGCCCATCACGAGCCAGCCCCCACGTCCCTGTCCCTTGACTGACTGCCCAGCGTGCGAGCCAGGGGGACCGTGTCGCACGGACCATGGGCACAGGTGGCATGCCCAGGCAGCCCCCAGCAGGTGGCAGCGGTGGGCGCGCCAGCCAGGCCGCGGGCACCCATCGCGAGCCAGCCCCCACGTCCCTGTCCCTCGACTAACTGCCCACCGTGCGTGCCGGTGGGGCTGCGTCGCATGGACCCTGGGCACGGGAGGCATTTCTCAGCTGCCCCCCAGCAGGTACGGCAAGGGCCAAGTGCCCAGCGTGCGGCAGCGGTGGGTGCGCCAGCCAGGCCACCAGCGCCCATCGCGAGCCAGCCCCCTCGTCCTTGTCCCTCGACTTAGTGCCCAGTGAGCGAGCCAGGGAAGCCGTGTCGCACAGATGCAGTGCACGGGAGACATGCCCAGGCAGGCCCCAGCAGGCACGGCATGGGCCAAGTGCCCAGCGTGTGGCAGTAGTGGGCGCGCCAGCCAGGGCACCGGCGCCCATCACGAGTCAGTCCCCTCGTCCCTGTCCCTCGACTTAGTGACCAGCGAGTGAGCCAGGGGAGCCGCGTCGCATGGATTCTGGGCACAGGAGGCTTGCCATGGCAGCTCCCAGCAGGCACGGCATGGGCAAAGTGCCCAGCGTGCGGCAGCGGTGGATGCACCAGCCAGGCTGCGGGCGCCCATTGCGAGCCAGCCCCCGCGTCCCTGTCCCTCGACTGACTGCCCAGCGTGCGAGCCTGGAGGGCCGCATTGCAAGGACCCTGGGAATGGGTGGCACGCCCAGGCAGCCCCCAGCAGGGATGGCATGGGCTGCTCACCCAGGGTGTGGCAGCGGTGGGCTTGCCAGCCAGGCCGTGGGCACCCATCGCGAGCCAGCCCACACGTCCCTGTCCCTCGACTGTCTGCCCAGCGTGCGAGCCAGGGGGACAGTGTCGCACAGACCATGGGCATGGGTGGCACACCCAGGCAGCCCCCACCAGGCACGGCATGGGTTGCTCACCCAGCGTGCGGCAGCGCTGGGAGCGCCTGCCAGGCCGTGGGCGCCCATCGCGAGCCAACCCCCACGTCCCTGTCCCTCGACTGACTGCCCAGCGTGCGAGCCAGGGGGGCCGCGTCGCATGGACCCTGGGCACGGGTGGCATGCCCAGGCAGCCCCCAGCAGGCTCGGCATGGGCTGCTCGCCCAGTGTGCGGTAGTCGTGAGCACGCCAGCCAGGCCGCGAGCGCTCATCGCGAGCCAGCCCCCACGTCCCTGTCCCTCGACTGACTGCCAAGCGTGTGAGCCAGGGGAGCCATATCGCATGGACCCTGGGCACTGGTGGCACGCCCAGGCAGCCCCAGGCTGGCACGGCATGGGCTGCTTGCCCAGCATGCGGCAGCGCTGGGGCACCAGCCATGCCGCTGGCGCCCATCGCTAGCAAGCCCCCACGTCCCTGTCCCTCGACTGACTGCCCAGCGTGCGAGCCAGGGGGACCGAATTTCACAGACCATGGGCACGGGTGGCACACCCAGGCAGCCCCCAGCAGGCACGGCAAGGGCCAAGTGCCCAGCGTGCGGCAGCGGTGGGTGCGCCAGCCAGGATACCGGCGCCCATCGCGAGCTAGCCCCCACGTCCCTGTCCCTCGACTGACTGCCCAGCGTGCGAGCCAGGGGGACCGAATTTCACAGACCATGGGCACGGGTGGCACACCCAGGCAGCCCTCAGCAGGCACGGCATGGGCTGCTCGCCCAGCGTGCGGCAGTGGTGGGCGCGCCAGCCAGGCCGCGGGCACCCATCGCGAGCAAGCCCCCACGTCCCTGTCCCTCGACTGACTGCCCAGCATGCCAGCCAGGGGGGCCACATCGCACGGACCATGGGCACGGGTGGCACGCCCAGGCAGCCCCCAGCAGGCACGGCATGGGCTGCTCACCCAGCGTGTGGCAGCGGTGGGCGCACCAGCCAGGCCGCGGGCACCCATCGTGAGCCAGCCCCACGTCCCTCTCCCTCGACTCACTGCCCAGCGTGCGATCCGGGGGTGCTGCGTCGCATGGACCCTGGGCATGGAAAGCATGCCCCAGCGATTCCCCAGCAGGCACGGCAAGGGCCAAGTGCCCAGCGTGCGGCAGCGGTGGGTGCGCCAGCCAGGATACCGGCGCCCATCGTGAGCCAGCCCCCTCGTCCCTGTCCCTCGACTTAGTGCCCAGCCAGCGAGCCAGGGAAGCTGCGTCGCATGGACCCTGGGCACCGGGGGCATGCCCAGGCAGCCCCCAGCAGGCACGGCATTGGCCATGTGCCCAGCGTGCGGTGGCGGTGGGTGCGCCAGCCAGGCCATGGGCGCCCATCGCAAGCCAGCCCCCTCGTCCCTGTCCCTCGACTTAGTGCCCAGCGAGCGAGCCAGGGGAGCCGCGTCGCACTGACCCTGGGCACGGGAGGCTTCCCAGGCAGCCCCCAGCAGGCACGGCATGGGCCAAGGGCCCATTGTGTGGCAGTAGTGGGCGCGCCAGCCAGGCCACCGGAGCCCATCACGGGCCAGTCCCCTCGTCCCTGTCCCTCGACTTAGTGCCCAGCGAGCGAGCCAGGGGAGCCGCGTCGCATGGACTCTGGGCACAGTAGGCTTGCCATGGCAGTCCCCAGCAGGCACGGCATGGGCTGCTTGCCCAGCGTGCAGCAGCGTTGGGCGCGACAGCCAGGCCGCGGGCGCCCATCGCGAGCCAGCCCCCACGTCCCCGTCCCTCGACTGACTGCCCAGCGTGCGAGCCAGGGGAGCCGTGTCGCATGGACCCTGGGCGTGGGTGGCACACCCAGACAGCCCCCAGCAGGCACGGCATGGGCTTCTCGCCCAGTGTGCGGAAGCGGTGGGCGCGCTAGCCAGGCCGCAGGCACCCATCGCGAGCCAGGCGCCACGTCCCTCTCCCTCGACTTGCTGCCCAGCGTGCTAGCCGGGGTGGCTGCGTCGCATGGACCCTGGGCATGAGAGGCATGCCCCAGCAGCCCCCCAGCAGGTACGGCAAGGGCCAAGTGCCCAGCATGTGGCAGCGGTGGGTGCACCAGCCAGGCCACTGGCGCCCATCTCGAGCCGGCCCCCTCGTCCCTGTCCCTCAACTTAGTGCCCAGGGAGCGAGCCAGGGAAGCTGCGTCGCATGGACACTGGGAACGGGAGGCATGCCCAGGCAGCCCTCAGCAGGCGCGACATGGGTCAACTGCCAAGCTTGCGGCAGCGGTGGGCACGCCAGCCAGGCCATGGTCGCCCATCGCGAGCCAGCCCCCTCGTCCCTGTCCCTCGACTTAGTGCCCAGCGAGCGAGCCAGGGGAGCCGCGTCACACTGACCTTCAGCACGGGAGGCTTGCCCACGCAGCCCCCAGCAGGCACGGCTTGGGCCATGGGCCCATTGTGTGGCAGTAGTGGGCGCGCCAGCCAGGCCACCGGCGCCCATCACGGGCCAGTGCCCTCGTCCCTTTCCCTCGACTTAGTGCCCAGCGAGCGAGCCAGGGGAGCTGCATTGCATGGACTCTGGGCATGGGAGGCTTGCCATGGCAGTCCCCAGCAGGCACGGCATGGGCTGCTCACCCAGCATGCGGCAGCGGTAGGCTCGCCAGCCAGGCCACGGGCGCCCATCGCGAGCCAGCCCCCACGTCCCTGTCCCTCGACTGACTGCCCAGCGTGCGAGCCAGCGGGGCCGCGTCGCATGGATCCTGGGCACAGAAGGCATGCCTCAGCAGCCCCCCAGCAGGCACGGCAAGGGCCAAGTGCCCAGCATGCGGCAGCGGTGGGTGCGCCTGCCAGGCCACCGGGGCCCATCGCAAGCCAGCCCCCTCGTCCTTGTCCCACGACTTAGTGCCCAGCGAGCGAGCGAGGGAAGCCGCGTCACATGGACCTTGGGCACGGGAGGCATTCCCAGGCAGCCTCCAGCAGGCACGGCATGGGCCAACTGCCCAGCGTGCAGCAGCGGTGGGTGCGCCAGCCAGGTTATGGGCGCCCATCGCGAGCCAGCCCCCTCGTCCCTGTCCCTCGACTTAGTGCCCAGCGAGCGAGCCAGGGGAGCCGCGTCGCATGGATTCTGGGCACAGAAGGCTTGCTCTGGCAGCCCCAAGCAGGCACGGCATGGTCTAAGTGCCCAGCGTGCGGCGCCAGCCAGGCCACGGGCGCCCATCGCGAGCCAGACCCCGCCTCCCTGTCCCTCGACTGACTGCCCAGAGTGCTAGCCAGGGGGGCCGTGTTGCAAGGACCATGGGCATGGGTGGCACGCCCAGGCAGCCCCCAGCAGGGATGGCATGGGCTGCTCACCCAGCGTGTGGCAGCGGTGGGCTTGCCAGCCAGGCCGCGGGCGTCCATCGCGAGCCAGCCCCCACGTTCCTGTCCCTCGACTGACTGCCCTGCGTGCGAGCCAGGGGGGCCGCGTCACACAGACCATGGCCACAGGTGGCACACACAGGCAGCCCCCATGAGGCACAGCATGGGTTGCTCACCCAGTGTGTGGCAGCGATGGGAGCGCCAGCCAGGTCGCGGGCCCCCATCGCGAGCTAGACCCCACGTCCCTGTCCCTCGACTGACTGCCCAGCGTGCGAGCCAGGGGGTCTGCATCGCACGGACCCTTGGCATGGGTAGCATGCCCAGGCAGCCCCCAGCCGGCACGGCATGGGCTGCTCACTCAGCGTGCTGTAGCGGTGGGTGCGCCAGCCAGGCTGCGGGCGCCCATCGCGAGCCAGCCCCCACGTCCCTGTCCCTCGACTGACTGCCAAGCGTGCGAGCCAGGGGAGCCACGTCGCATGGACCCTGGGCACGGGTGGCATGCCCAGGAAGCCCCCAGCTGGCATGGCATGGGCTGCTCACCCAGCATGTGGCAGCTGTGGGCGCGCCAGCCAGGCCGCGGGCGCCCATCGCTAGCCAGCCCCCACGTCCCTGTCCCTCAATTGACTGCCCAGTGTACGAGCCAGGGGGGCCGCGTCGCACAGACCATGGGCACTGGTGGCACGCCCAGGCAGCCCCCAGCAGGCACGGCATGGGCAGCTCGCCCAGCGTGCAGCAGCGGTGGGCGTGCTAGCCAGGCTGCGGGCACCCATCGCGAGCCAGCCCCCACGTCCCTGTCCCTCGACTTGCTGCCCAGCGTGCGAGCCGGAGGGGCTGCGTCACATGGACCCTGGGCATGGGAGGCATGCCCCAGCTGCCCGCCAGCAGGCACGGCAAGGGCCAAGTGCCCAGTGTGTGGCAGCGGTGGGTGTGCCAGCCAGGCCACCGGCGCCCATCGCGAGTCGGCCCCCTCGTCCCTGTCCCTCAACTTAGTGCCCAGCGAGCGAGCCAAGGCAGCTGCATCGCACGGACCCTGGGAATGGGAGTTATGCCCAGGCAGCCCCCAGCAGGCACGGCATGGGCCAAGTGCCAAGCGTGCGGCAGCGGTGGGCGCGCCAGTCAGGCCATGGGCGCCCATCGCGAGCCAGCCCCCTCTTCCCTGTCCCTCGACTTAGTGCCCAGCGAGCGAGCCAGGTGAGCTGCGTCGCACTGAACCTAAGCACGGGAGGCATGCCCAGGCAGCCCCCAGCAGGCACGGTATGGGCCAAGGGCCCATTGTGTGGCAGTAGTGGGCACGCCAGCCAGGCCACCGGCGCCTATCACGGGCCACTCCCCTCGTCGCTGTCCCTCGACTTAGTGCCCGGTGAGCGAGCCAGGGGAGCCATGTCGCATGGACTCTGGGCACGGGAGGCTTGGCATGGAAGTCCCCAGTAGGCACGGCATGGGCTGCTCTCCCAGCGTGTGGCAGTGGTGGGCGCGCCAGCCAGGCCGCGGGCGCCCATCGCGAGCCAGCCCCAACGTCCCTGTCCCTCGACTGACTGCCCAGCGTGCGAGCCGGCAGGGCCACATCGCATGGACCCTGGGCACAGAAGGCATGCCCCAGCAGGCTCGGCAAGGGCCAAGTGCCCAGCATGCGGCAGCGGTGGGTGCGCCAGCCAGGCCACCGGCGCCCATCACAAGGCAGCCCCCTTGTCCCTGTCCCTCGACTTAGTGCCCAGCGAGCGATCCAGGGAAGCTGCGTCGCACGGACCCTCGGCATGGGAGGCATGCCCAGGCAGCCCCCAGCAGGCACGGCATGGGCCAACTACCCAGCGTGTGGCAGCGGTGGGTGCGCCAGCCAGGCCATGGGCGCCCATCGCGAGCCAGCCCCCTCGTCCCTGTCCCTCGACTTAGTGCCCAGCGAGTGAGCCAGGGGAGCCACGTCGCACTGACTCTGGGCACGGGAGGCATGCCCAGGCAGCCCCCAGCAGGCACAGCATGGGCCAAGTGCCCAGCGTGTGGCAATAGTGGGCGCGCCAGCCAGGCCACCGGCGCACATCATGAGTCAGTCCCCTCGTCCCTGTCCCTCGACTTAGTGCCCAGCGTGCGAGCCAGTGGAGCCGCGTCGCATGGATTCTTGGCACGGGAGGCTTGCCCTGGCAGCCCCCGGTAGGCATGGCATGGGCTGCTCGGCCAGCATAAGGCAGCGGTGGGCGCGACAGCCCGGCCACGGGTGCCCATCGCGTGCTAGCCCCCTCGTCCCTGTCCCTCGACTTGGTGCCTAGTGAGCGAGCCAGGGGAGCCGCGTCACCTGGACCCTTGGCACGGGAGGCATGCCTCAGCAGCCCCCCAGCAGGCACGGCATGGGCGAAGTGCCCAGCGTGCGGCAGCGGTGGATGTGCCTGCAAGGCCGCGGGCGCCCAACGCGAGCCAGCCCCCGCTTCCCTGTCCCTCAACTGACTGCCCAGCATGCGAGCCAGGGGGACCGCGTCGAAAGGACCCTGGACTTGGGTGGCACGCCCAGGCAGCCCCCAGCAGGAATGGCACGGGCTACTCACCCAGCGTGTGGCAGCGGTGGGCGGGCCAGCCAGGCTGCGGGCGCCCATCGCGAGCCAGCCCCCATGTCCCTGTCCCTCGACTGACTGCCCAGCGTGCGAGCCAGGGGGGCCATGTCACATGGACCATGGGCACGGGCGGCACGCCCAGGCAGCCCCCAGCAGACGGCAGCAGTGGGCACGCCAGCCAGGCCGCGGGCACCCATCGCGAGCCAGCCCCCACGTCCCTGTCCCTCGACTGACTGCCCACCGTGCAAGCCGATGAGGCTGTGTTGCATGGACCCTGGGCATGGGAGGCATGCCCCAGCAGCCCCCCAGCAGGCATGGCAAGGCCCAAGTGCCCAGCGTGCGGCAGCGGTGGGTGCACCAGCCAGGCCAACGGCGCCCATCGCGAGCCAGCCCCCTCGTCCCTGTCCCTCGACTTAGTACCCAGCGAGCGAGCCAGGGAAGTCGCGTCGCACGTACCCAGGGCACGGGAGGCATGCCCAGGCAGCCCCCAGCAGGCACAGCATGGGGCAAGTGCCCAGCATGTGGCAGTAGTGGGCGTGCCAGCCAGGCCACCGGCGCCCATCACGAGTGAGTCCCCTCGTTCCTGTCCCTCGACTTAGTGCCCAGCGAGCGAGCCACGGGAGCTGTATCGCATGGATTCTGGGCACAGAAGGCTTGCCCTGCCAGCCCCCAGCAGGCACGGCATGGGCCAAGTACCCAGCGTGCGGCAGCGGTGGATGCGCCAGCAAGGCCGCGGGCGCCCATCGTGAGCCAGCCCCCGCGTCCCTGTCCCTCTACTGACTGCCCAGCGTGCGTGCCAGGGGGGCCGCATCGCAAGGACCCTGGGCATGGGTGGCACGCCCAGGCAGCCCCCAGCAGGGATGGCATGGGCTGCTCTCCCAGCGTGTGGCAGCGGTGGGCGTGCCAGCCAGGCCGCGGGCACCCATCGCGAGCCAGCCCCCACGTCCCTGTCCCTCGACTGACTGCCCAGCGTGCGAGCCAGGGGGGCCGCGTCGCACGGACCCTGGGCATGGGTGACACACCCAGGCAGCCCCCAGCAGGCACGGCATGGGCTGCTCGCCCAGTGTGCGGCAGCGGTGGGCGCGCCAGCCAGGCCGTGGGCGCCCATCGCGGGCCAGCCCCCACGTCCCTGTCCCTCGACTGACTGCCCAGCGTGCAAGCCAGGGGGCCACATTGCACGGACCCTGGGCACGGGTGGCACGCCCAGGCAGCCCCCAGCAGGCACGGCATGGGCTGCTCGCCCAGCGTGTGGCAGCGGTGGGCGCGCCCGCTAGGCCTCGGGCGCCCATCGCAAGCCAGCCCCCGCGTCCCTGCCCCTCGACTCACTGCCCAGCATGCGAGCCAGGGGTGCCCTTGCAGTCTCCACCAGGCACGACGCCAGCCTTGCCAGGGGAGCCCCACGCGAGCGAGCCGCGAGAACGTTGTGAGGCTCGGCACGTGCTGTGGGCGTTAATTTCATGGGCAAGCTGGCCTTGGCCGTGGCTCCTGGCTTTGATGGACCCTGGGGGCTGCCATGGGGTGGCTGGAGGTGTGCTGCACAGGGCAGCCACCATGCACCATGGGCCAGGCAGAGGCACAGCCGCCCCAGACTGCTGGCCGCAATGCCCAGTTGCGAAATTGTTGTGAATTGACCGTCTTTTCATCATGGAATTTGTCCCAAAATGATTCAAATAATTCGTGTAATTCATGAGGAGTCTGCCCCTGAAGTTTGGGATCATTTCGACTCACGGGCTATGTTTGATGATTTTTTCAATTTTCGGCTGTAGAAAATTCATTAAAAAAATTTCGTGCCCTGAAAATTCTGAAATGTTTTCTGGTGGTAGATATGATTATTCTCCATTTATGTACAAAATTTCAGCTCAAAATTCCAAGTAAATAATTTTTTAGACCCATTATGACGGCTCAGACATATTGATGTTTCCTCCTGCCAGGAGTGAAATTTCATTTAAGACTCTTTAGTGGGGGAGGTAGTCACCTAGCTTGCTGGGTGCCAACAGGCCATGCATGCCTCCCCCCTGCCCATCCCACGTGGGCAGGCACTGGGCTTGGGCAACCCAGCGCGCATGGCATGGGCAGGGCGGCTTGCTGCCTTGCCCATCCTGCCGGTGGTGTGTGGCTGTGGCGGCCACCACCGCCGGCAGGCAGGCGGCCGGCGACGTCGGCCAAAGAGTGTGGGATGCCCGATCAGTAGCCAAAGGAGTCCGCTAAATTGTGGGCAACGAAATGAGAAAAATCATGGGATAATGAGCTGGGATGTGGCTACTCAAGCTCGACGGTGTGGGCGGCGAAGCTAACGATGATGCATGCTACGCGTGGGCCAACTCGCAGGGGGATTTCGAGCATGCGGAGTGCTTCGTCGCAGGCCCTCAACGCGGCGGACTCGGAGCTGGATCCCGACGCCCAGGCTTGCCTTGGCGGACTCATTGCGCAGCGCGATCGACGACACTTGGCCGTTAGCAATGAGCGAGCCACACGGCCAGCCTGGGCAAGGCGTGACACCCCTGCTGCCAAGGCCTCATCGGTGGGAAAAACGTGGGCAACGAAACGAGAGAAATCGTGGGATAATGAGCTCGGATGTGGCTAGACAAGCTCGATGGTGTGGGCGGCGAAGCTAACGATGATGCATGCTACGTGATGGCCAAATCGTTGGGGGGATTTCGAGCATGCGGAGTGCTTCGTCGCAGGCCCTCAAGATGGCAGATGTGGGGTTGGATCTCGACGCTCAGCTTGCCTAGGCGGACTCGTTGTGCTCCGCAATTGACAACACGATCATTGGCCATTAGCAACGAGCGAGCCACACGGCCAGCCTGGACACCCCTGCTGCGAAGGCCTCATCGGTGGGAAAAACGTGGGCAACGAAGCGAGAATAATCGTGGGATAATGAGCTGGGATGTGGCTAGACAAGCTCGATGGTGTGGGCAGCGAAGCTAATAATGATGCATGCTACGTGAGGGCCAAATCTTTGGGGGGATTTCGAGCATGCGGAGTGCTTCGTCACAGGCCCTCGAGGCGGGAGACATGGGTTGGATCTCGATGCTTAGGCTTGCCTAGGCAGACTCATTGCGCAGCGCGATCGACGACACGATCCGTTAGCTGTTAGCAACGAGCGAGCCACACGGCCAGCCTGGGCACCCCTGCTGCCAAAGCCTCATCAGTGGGAAAAGTGTGGGCAACGAAGTTAGAATAATCATGGGATAATGAGCTGGGATGTGGCTAGACAAGCTCAATGGTGTGGGCGGCAAAGCTAATGATGATGCATGCTACGTGAGGCCAAATCATTGGGGGGATTTCGAGCATGGGGAGTGCTTTGTCGCAGGCCCTCGAGGCAGGAGACGTGGGGTTGGATCTCGATGCTCAGGCTTGCCTAGACGAACTCGTTGCGCAGCGCGATCGACGACACGATCGTCGGCCGTTAGCAACGAGCGAGCCACACGGCCAGCCTGGGCACCCCTGCTGCCAAGGCCTCATCGGTGGGAAAAACGTGGGCAACGAAGCGAGAGAAATCATGGGATAATGAGCTGGGATGTGGCCAGACAAGCTCGATGGTGTGGGCGGCAAAGCTAACGATGATGCATGCTACGTGAGGGCCAAATCGTTGGGGGGATTTCGAGCATGCAGAGTGCTTTATCGCAGGCCCTCGAGGCAGCAGACGTGGGGTTGGATCTTGACGCTCAGGCTTGCCTAGGCGGACTCGTTGCGCAGCGCGATCGACGACACGATCATCGACCGTTAGCAATGAGAGAGCCACACGGCCAGCCTGGGCACCCCT
>JAJFZO010000229.1:7277500-7292500 GCA_021397835.1 Moringa oleifera
GCTAGGCCACCGGCGCCGATCGCGAGCCAGCCCCCTCGTCCCTGTCCCTTGTCTAAGTGCCCAGCGAGCAAGGGAGAGGAGCCGCATCGCACGGACCCTGGGCACTGGAGGCATGCCCTGGAAGCCTTCAGCAGGCATGGCATGGGCCAAGTGCCCAGCGTGAGGCAGCAGTGGGCGCGCCAGCCAGGCCACAGGCGCCCATCACGAGCCAGCCCCTCGTCCCTATCCCTCGACTAAGTGCCCAGCGAGCGAGCCAGGGGAGCCGCGTCACATGGACCCTGGGCACGGGAGGCATGCCTAGGCAGCCCCAGGCAGGCACGACAAGGGCCAAGTGCTCAGCGTGTGCCAGCGGTGGGCGCGCCAGCCAGGCCACCGGCGCCCATCGCGAGCCAGCCCCCTCGTCCCTGTCCCTCGACTAAGTGCCCAGTGAGCGAGCAAGGGGAGCCGCGTCGCATGGACCCTGGGCACAGGAGGCATGCCCCAGCAGCCCCCAGCAAGCACGGCTTGGGCCAACTACCCAGCATGCAGTAGAGGTGGGTGCGCCAGCCAGGCGACGGGCGCCCATCGCGAGCCAGCCCCATCGTCCCTGTCCCTCAACTAAGTGCCCAACGAGCGAGCCAGAGGAGCCACATCACATGGACCCTGGGCATGGGAGGCATGCCCTGGCAGCCCCCAGCAGGCATGGAATGGGCCAAGTGCCCAGCGTGCGGTAGCGGTGGGCGTGCCAGCCAGGCCACAGGCGCCCATCGTGAGCCAGCCCCTCGTCCCTGTCCGTGGACTAAGTGCCCAGCGAGCGAGCCAGGGGAGCCGTGTCGCATGGACTCTGGGCACAGGAGGCATGCCCAGGCAGCCCCCAGCAGGCACGGCATGGGCTGCTCGCCCAGTATAAGGCAGCGCTGGGCGCGCCAGCCCGGCTAAGGCGCCCATCGCGAGCCAGCCCCCTCGTCCCAGTCCCTCGACTTAGGGCCCAGCGAGCGAGACAGGGGAGCCACGTCGCATGGTCCCTGGGCATGGGAGGCATGCCCAGGCAGCCCCGAGCAGGCACGGCATGGGCCAAGTGCCCAGAGTGCGGCAGCGGTGGGCGCGCCAGCCAGGCCACAGGCGCCCATCGCGTGCCAGCCCCGCGACTAAGTGCCCAGCGAGCGAGCCAGGGGAGCCGCGTCCCACGGACCCTGGGCACAGGAGGCATGCCCAAGCAGCCACCAGCAGGCATTGCATGGGCCAAGTGACCAGTGTGCGGCAGCAGTGGGCACGCCAGGCAAGCCACAGGCGCCCATCGTGAGCTAGCCCCTCATCCCTGTCCCTCGATTAAGTGCCCAGCGAGCGAGCCAGGGGAGTCACGTCGCACGGACCCTGGGCATGGAAGTTGTTGATGAATTCAAAATACTGTTTAAAGGATTTATTATAGGACTGAGTCTTCTTCCACTAGGAGAAGATTCAGCCACCAACGAACAAACCCTATCCCATGATTCATCACCCCTTATCTCTTTAGTGTACACATGGCACACATGCATCACTTCTCTCCCATGGAATCCTCACCTATCTCCACTATAAATAGCCCCCCTCCCTAGCTCCTAAATCATTCATTCAAGCTTCAAGCTTTCTTATCTCCTCTCCTCTCTTCTCTTATCTCCTCATATATTTCCCTAATTTAGGGTTTTTCTAATTTAAGGTTTTATCCCTTTCTTAAATTAGGGTTTTACTTTTCCCTAATTTAGGGTTTTACCATTTCTTATCTTTAGGGTTTTATCTTTTCCTTCTAAAAAGGAAAAATAAAATCCTAATTTATTTGTTCTATCCGGATTTCGAGCATATCGAAAGGAGGTGTAGTATTACCGGATTCCTACTGTGCATAGGAGATCCGAGACAGAAATTTCTGGGCTGTTTTATCCTAGGGACGACGGGGCTATAGACTGCTGCACACCGAAGGTAGAGCCGCGAAACGTCTTAAAGAAAGCGACTTAGTCCGCGACTCAGCCTACTGGAATTTTGGTAATATCTTTCCTGTTTATTATTTATTTCAGCTGATACAGTTTGCATCTACAACAATTTTAAGACGATTCGATTGCCATGTCTGCTGTTATATCTACTGCTGAAATAATATCTGCTAGCGTCGATCTAAATAAACCATTTCGCTTTGAAGGGGCTCATTTCAAAAGACGGAGACAAAAAATGTTGTTTTTCTTAACCATGAAAAAGGTGGCTTATGTAATTCATACAGATAAGCCTGTTTTGTCTGATGAATCCACAGATGCTGATAAGAATAGTCTTGAATCATGGGTAAAAAATGATTTTTTGTGCAAGAATTTTATCCTGAATGGATCATCTGATGATCTTTATGACTATTATAATTCTGATAAATCTGCTAAAGAGATTTGGGAAACACTTCAGAAGAAGTATGATACTGAAGAGGCTGGAGCTAAGAAATTTGCAGTAAGTAGATATATGAGATTCATGATGATTGATGATAAGTCCGTGGAGACTCAATCACATGAATTACAAAAAATAGTGCATGAGATCATCTCAGAAGGTATGCCTTTGCGTGAGCAATTTCAAGTAGCAATTATGATAGATAAATTGCTCCCTAGTTGGAAAGATTTTAAGAATATCCTTATGCACAAGAGTAAAGAGCTTTCTCTAGAAGAGCTCATTACTAGCCTTAGGATTGAGGAAGAAGCCTGAAAGCAAGATTAGAGAGAAGAAGTGCTCGTTGTCTCCAACAACGTGGCAAATAGAAGGTCCTCTGTGATTCTGAAACCAATAGGAAAGAACATGAAGAACCAGAATTGAAACATCAACCAGAACCGGAAGAATCAGAATAGGAACACCTAACGAAACAGATCCAAACCACCCCAGGGAAATAACACATTCATGTGTTATAGTTGTAACAAGCCTGGTCATATGGCCAGGAATTACTGGAATAGGCCTCGTCCTGCTCCACAGGCGAACCTAACCGTAGAGCAATTGATTGCTATGATCTCCGAGGTTAATCTTGCTAGAGGATCTGCGGGGTGGTGGGTGGATACTGGCGCTTCTCGCCACGTCTGTTTTGACAGAGATCTGTTTAAGTCCTATTCTGTATTTGAGGATAAGAAAGTGTTACTGGGAGACTCCCACTCCACTACTGTCGCTGGTACTGGTGAGGTGGAATTAAAGTTTACCTCTGGAAAGACCGTCATACTAAAAGATGTTCTGCACACTCCAGAGATGAGAAAGAACTTAGTCTCAGGCTATCTTCTCAATAAGGCTGGGTTTACCCAAACCATAGGAGCTGATCTTTACACAATAACAAAGAATAATGTCTTTGTTGGGAAGGGTTATGCTACTGATGGCATGCTTAAATTGAACATTGACATAAATAAAGTATCATCTTCTGCCTACATGTTGTGCACTTTTAATACTTGGCATGCTAGGCTTTGTCATGTGAATAAGCGATTAATTCAAAACATGAGTAACTTAGGACTTATCCCTAAACTATCTGTAGATGATTTTGAGAAATGTGAATACTATAGCCAAGCTAAGATTACAAAAACCCCACATAGGTCAGTGCTTAGAGAGACTGAACAGCTTGAATTAATTCATTCTGATATTTGTGAATTTGATGGTATTTTAACAAGAAATGGAAAAAGATATTTTATAACATTCATAGATGATTGCTCTGATTACACTTATGTATATCTCATGAAAAATAAAAGTGAAGAATTTGATACGTTTAAGCTATTCTTAACTGAAATAGAAACTCAATACAATAGAAAGGTAAAAAGACTACGAAGTGATAGAGGTACTGAGTATGATTCTGGTCCTTTTATTGAATTTTACAAGACCAAAGGAATAATACATGAAAGAACTGCACCCTATTCTCCTGAGATGAATGGAAAAGCTGAAAGAAAAAATAGGACTCTTGCTGAATTAATAGTAGCCATTCTATTAAATTCTGGTGCAGCTTCTCATTGGTGGGGAGAAATTTTGCTGACTGTATGCTATGTGCTTAATAGAATCCCTAAGAGTAGAAGTAAAGTATCTCCCTATGAGATCTTAAAGAACAAAACACCTAACTTGTCCTACTTAAGAACATGGGGGTGCTTAGCTTATGTTCGAATTCCTGATCCCAAAAGAAATAAGCTTGCTAGTAGAGTATATGAATGTGTTTTCATAGGATATGCTATAAATAGTAAAGCTTATTGATTTTTGGATTTAAAAAGGCAAGTTGTCATTGAATCTAACGATGTAGACTTCTATGAATATAGATTTCCTTTCAAATCGAGGAATAGTGGGGGCTCTATTTCTAGTAATCAGCCAAATGATAGAAGTGATCAACCAATTGAAGAAGAAGAGCTTAGGCGGAGTAAACGAATTAGAACTCTTAAGGACTATGGAGCCGATCGAATTTTATGCATACACCTTAGAGGAAGATCCTCATACACTTAAAGAAGCTTTGTCTTCTCTAGATGCTAACTTGTGGGAAGAAGCAGTAAATGATGAAATGGACTCTCTTGAGGCTAATAAAACTTGGCATCTAACAGACTTACCTCTAGGGTGCAAAGCTATAGGTTGCAAATGGGTACTGAAAAAAAAAAATTAAAACCCGATGGTACAGTTGAGAAATACAAGGCTCGCTTAGTAGCCAAAGGGTATAGACAAAGGGAGAATGTGGATTTCTTTGATACTTTTTCTCCAGTTTCTAGAATAACCTCCATACGGGTGTTAATAGCACTAACTGCTATACATGACTTAGTTATACATCAAATGGATGTAAAAACTGCATTTCTAAATGGAGAATTAGAAGAAGAAATTTACATGGAACAACCTGAAGGTTTTGTGATTTCAAGCCAAGAAAACAAAGTTTGTAAACTGGACAAATCATTGTATGGTCTGAAACAAGCGCCTAAGCAATGGCACGAAAAATTTGATAATCTTGTCATCTCACATGGATTTAAAGTGAATGAAAGTGATAAGTGCATTTATTATAAGATTGAAAATAATCTTTGCACTATCATATGTCTTTATGTGGATGACCTACTTATCTTCGGCTCCAACATTCATGTCATAGATAAAGTAAAGTCCTTACTATATGCTAATTTCGACATGAAAGACTTAGGAGAAGCGAATGTAATTATTGGCATAAAAATTACTAGGTCAACAAAGGGACTTTCTTTAGATCAATCACATTATATTGAAAAGATCTTAAAGAAATATAATTACTTTGACTGTAAACCTGTTTGTACTCCATATGACGCTAGTGTTAAATTGCTCAAGAACACTGGAGATAGTGTTAGACAAACTGAGTATGCGAGCATTATAGGTAGCTTACGTTATGCTACTGACTGCACTAGGCCTGATATAGCTTATGCTGTGGGGTTACTCTGTAGGTTTACCAGTAGACCTGGTATCGAACATTGGCATGCTATTGAAAGGGTCATGAGGTATCTTAAGAGAACTATGAACCTTGGATTACATTATCAAAAGTTTCCCGCTGTTTTAGAAGGATACAGCGATGCTGATTGGAACACCCTTTCAGAAGACTCCAAGGCAACAAGTGGTTATATTTTCAGTATTGCCGGTGGAGCTGTTTCATGGAAGTCCAAAAAACAAACTATTTTGGCTCAATCCACGATGAAGTCTGAATTGATAGCACTAGCTACAGCTAGTGAAGAAGCAGGCTGGTTAAGAAGTCTGCTAGCTGAGATCCCGTTATGGGAAAGACCGATACCAGCCATTTTGATCCATTGTGATAGTACCGCGGCTATCGCAAAAGTTCAGAACCGTTATTATAACGGTAAGAGACGACAGATACGTCGTAAACATAGTACTGTTAGAGAGTTCCTCTCTACAGGAACTGTTAGAGTGGATCATGTACGGTCTGATGAGAATTTAGCTGATCCTTTGACAAAAGGACTAGCTAGAAAGAAGGTTTTTAAAACCTTGAAAGAAATGGGACTAATGCCCTTACAGTGATGAGTCACTCATGATGGTAACCCAACCTATGGACTGGAGATCCTAAGAAATAGGTTCAAAAGGTAATAACAAGTCATGAAGTGATAGAAAAAGAAACATACTATTTGGAGTCTCATTCTACTAGAAGTATGGAATCCTGAAGCGAACGAAAAAGGCTGAATTAAATTCTTAATGAGCTCTATACTCTATATAGAGTGGAGTTTCCAGCTATAGGAATACTCTTGATAGGCTCACCTATGTGAATGTGAAAGTTTGGCCGCTTTCTATGGAATTTTTGGGCAAATTCTCTAAAGCATTCACTATACTGAGATATACGTGCATGGCCAAAAAGGCACGGGCTTTTCTTGAACTACACCTCAGAAAGATTGTGTGTGGGATGCTGTTGGAGATAGAGTTCAAAACTACGAGTTACTCTAGTATAATCTAAAGCATCATCACTATGCAAAGGTTCAAGTCAAGAGACACCTCTGCTTACGCATAATCTTATAATCTTGATAATGCTCAATGAAAAAAATGGGAGGGATTTTTTAATTTTAAATTCAAGTGGGGGATTGTTGATGAATTCAAAATACTGTTTAAAGGATTCATTATAGGACTGAGTCTTCCTCCACAAGGAGAAGATTCAGCCACCAACGAACAAACCCTATCCCACGATTCATCACCCCTTATCTCTTTAGTGTACACATGGCACACATGCATCACTTCTCTCCCACGGAATCCTCACCTATCTCCACTATAAATAGCCCCCCTCCATAGCTCCTAAATCACTCATTCAAGCTTCAAGCTTTCTTATCTCCTCTCCTCTCTTCTCCTATCTCCTCATATATTTCCCTAATTTAGGGTTTTTCTAATTTAGGGTTTTATCCCTTTCTTAAATTAGGGTTTTACTTTTCCCTAATTTATGGTTTTACCATTTCTTATCTTTAGGGTTTTATCTTTTCCTTCTAAAAAGGAAAAATAAAATCCTAATTTATTTGTTCTATCCGGATTCCGAGCATATCGAAAGGAGGTGTAGTATTACCAGATTCCTACAGTGCATAGGAGATCCGAGACAGAAATTTCTGGGCTGTTTTATCCTGGGGACGACGGGGCTATAGACTGCTGCACACCGAAGGCAGAGCCGTGAAACGTCTTAAAGAAAGCGACTTAGTCCGCGACTCAGCCTACAGGAATTTTGGTAATGTCTTTCTATTTATTATTTATTTCAGCTGATACAGTTTGCATCTACAACAGAAGTCATGCCCAGGCAGCTCCCAGCAGGCACGGCATGGGCCAAGTGCCCAGCGTGTGGCAGCGGTGGGCGCGCCAGCCAGGCCACCGGTGCCCATCGCGAGCCAGCCCCTCGTCCCTGTCCCTCGACTAAGTGCCCAGCTAGCGAGCCAGAGGAGCCGCGTCGCATGGACCCTGGGCACGGAAGGCATGCCCAGGCAGCCCCCAGCAGGCACGGCATGGGCCAAGTGCCCAGCGTGCTGTAGAGGTGGGCGCGCCAGCCAGGCGACTGGCGCCCATCGCGAGCCAGCCCCCTCGTCCGTGTCCCTCAACTAAGTGCCCAGCGAGCGAGCCCGGGGAGCCACATCGCATGGACCCAGGGCACGGAAGACATGCCCAGGCAGCCCCCAGCAGGCACGGCATGTGCTAAGTGCCCAGCGTATGGCAGAGGTGGGCGTGCCAGCCAGGACACAGGCGCCCATCGCGAGCCAGCCCCTCGTCCCTGTCCCTCGACGAAGTGCCCAGCTAGCAAGCTAGAGGAGCCGTGTCGCATGGACTCTGGGCGCGGGAGGCATGCCCAGGCAGTCCCCAGCAGGCACGGCATCGGTCAAGTGCCAAGCGTGCGGCGGCGGTGGGCGTGCCAGCCAGGCCACCGGCGCCCATCGCGAGCCAGCCCCCTCGTCCCTGTCCCTTGACTAAATGCCCAGCAAGCAAGCCAGAGGAGCCGCATCACATGGACGCTTGGCACTGGAGGCATGCCCCGGCAGCCCCCAGCAGGCACGGTATGGGCCAAGTGACCAGCGTGCAGTAGAGGTGGGTACGCCAGCCAGGCAACGGACGCCGATCGCTAGCCAGCCCCGTCGTCCCTGTCCCCCAACTAAGTGCCCAGCGAGCGAGTCAGGGGAGCCACGTCACATGGACCCTTGGCACAGTAGGCATGCCCAGGCAGGCCCCAGTAGGCACGGCATGGGCTACCCGCCCAGCATGCGGCAGCGGTGGGCGCGCCAGCCCGATCATGGGCGCCCATCGTGAGCCAGCCCCCTCGTCCCTGTCCCTCGACTTAGTGCCCAGTGAGCGAGCCAGGGGAGCTGCGTCACATTGACCCTGGGCACGGGAGGCATGCCCCACCAGCCCCCCAGCAGGAACGGCAAGGGCAAAGTGCCCAGCGTGAGGCAGCAGTGGGTGCGCCAGCCAGGCCACCGGCCCCATCGCGAGCCAGCCCCCTCGTCCCTGTCCCTCGACTTAGTGCCCAGCGAGCGAGCCAGGGAAGCTGCGTCGCACGGACCCTCTGCATGGGAGACATTCCCAGGCATCCCCCAGCAGGCACGGCATGGGCCAAGTGCCCAGCGTGCGGCAGCGGTGGGCGCGCCAGCCAGGCCACAGGCGCCCATCGCGAGCCAGCCCCCTCGTCCCTGTCCCTCAACTAAGTGCCCAGCGAGCGAGCCAGGGGAGCCGTGTCGCACGGACCCTGGGCATGGGAATCATGCCCAGGCAGCCGCCAGCAGGCATGGCATGGGCCAAGTGCCCAGCGTGCGGCAGCGGTGGGCGCGCCAGCCAGGCCACAGGCGCCCATCATGAGCCAGCCCCTCATCCCTGTCCCTCGACTAAGTGCCCAGAGAGCGAGCCAGGGGAGTCACGTCACATGGACCCTGGGCATGGAAGTCATGCCCAGGCAGCTCCCAGCAGGCACGGCATGGGCCAAGTGCCCAGCATGCGGTAGCGGTGGGCGCGCCAGCCAGGCCACCGGCGCCCATCGCGAGCCAGCCCCCTCGTCCCTGTCCCTCGACAAAGTGCCCAGCGAATGAGGCAGGGGAGCCGCGTCTCACGGACCCTGGGCACGGAAGGCATGCCCCAGTAGCCCCCAGCAGGCATGGCATGGGCCAAGTACCCAGCCTGTGGTAGAGGTGGGCGCGCCAGCCAGGCAACTGGTGCCCATCGTGAGCCAGCCCCCTCGTCCCTGTCCCTCAACTAAGTGCCCAGCGAGCAAGCCCGGAGAGCCATGTCCCATAGACCCAGGGCCCAGAAGGCATGCCCAGGAAGCCCCCAGCAGGAATGGCATGTGCCAAGTGCCCAGCGTGCGGCAGAGGTGGGCGCGCCAGCCAGGCCACAGGTGCCCATCGCGAGCCAGCCCCTCAACTAAGTGCCCAGCGAGCGAGCCAGGGGAGCCGCGTCGCACGGACCCTGGGAACGGGAAGCATGCCCAGGCAGCCCCCAGCAGGCACGGCATGGAACAAGTGCCCAGCATGTGGCAGCAGTGGGGGCGCCAGCCAGGCCACCGGCGCCCATCGCGAGCAAGTCCCCTCGTCCATGTCCCTCGACTTAGTGCCCAGCGAGCGAGCCAGGGGAGCTGCGTCGCATGGACTCTGGGCACGGGAGGCTTGCCCATCCAGCTCCCAGCAGGCATAGCATGGGCTGCCTGGCCACTGGCGCCAATCACGAGCCAGCCTCCTCGTCCTTGTCTCTCGACTTGGTGCCCAGTGAGCGAGCCAGGGGAGCCGCGTCACAAGGACCCTGGGCACGGGAGGCATGCCCCAGCAGCCCCCCAGCAGGCACGGCATGGGCCAAGTGCCCAGCATGCGGCAGCGGTGGATGCACCAGCCAGGCCGCGGGCGCCCATCGCAAGCAAGGGGTCCCGCGTCGCACGGACCCTGGGCACGGGTGGCACACCCAAGCAGCCCCCAGCAGGGCATGGGCTGCTCACCCAGCGTGCAGCACCGGTGGGCGCGCCAACCAGGCCGCGGGCGCCCATCGCGAGCCAGCCCCTACATCCCTGTCCCTCGACTGACTGTCCAGCGTGCGAGCCAGGGGGGCCGCGTCGCACGGACCCTGGTCATGGGTGGTATGCCCAGGCAGCCCCCAGCAGGCACGGCATGGTCTGCTCGCCCAGCGTGCGCAGCGGTGGGCGCACCAGGAAGGCCGCGGGCGCCCATCGCGAGCCAGCCCCCACGTCCCTGTCCCTCGACTGACTGCCCTGCGTGCGAGCCAAGGGGGCCGCATCGCACGGACCCTGGGCATGGGTGATACGCCCAGGCAGCCCCCAGCAGGACATAGGCTGCTCACCCAGCGTGCGGCAGCGGTGGGCGCGCCAGCCAGGCTGCAGGCGCCCATCACGAGCCAGCCCCCGCGTACCTGTCCCTCGACTGACTGCCCAGCGAGCGAACCAGGGGGGCCACGTCGCATGGACCCTGGGCACGGGTGGCACGGCCAGCCAGACCCCAGCAGGCACGGCATGGGCTGCTAGCCCAGCGTGCAGCAGCGGTGGGCGTGCCAGCGAGGCAGCAGGCGCCCATCGCGAGCCAGCACTCACGTCCCTGTCCCTCGACTGACTGCCCAGCATGCGAGCCCGGGGGGCCGCATTGCACGGACCCTGGGCATAGGTGGCACACCCAGGCAGCCCCCAGCAGGCACGGCATGGGCTGCTCACCCAGCGTGCAGCAGCGGTGGGCGCGCCAGCCAGGCCGCGGGCGCCCATCGCGAGCCAGCCCCCGCGTCCCTGTCCCTCGACTGACTGCCCAGCGTGTGAGCCAGGGGGGCCGTGTCGCACGGACCTTAGGCACGAGTGGCATGCCCAGGCAGCCCCCAGCAGGCACGGCATGGACTGCTCACCCAGCGTGCAGCAGCAGTGTGCGCGCCAGCCAGGCCGCGGGCGCCCATCGCGAGCCAGCCCCCGCGTCCCTGTCCCTTGACTGACTTCCCAGCGTGCGAGCCAGGGGGGCCGCGTTGCATGGACCCTGGGCACTGATGGCATGCCCTGGCAGCCCCCAGCAGGCACGGCATGGGCTGCTCGCCCAGCGTGTGGCAGCGGTGGGTGCGCCAGCTAGGCCGCTGGCGCCCACCGCGAGCCAGCCCCCACATCCCTGTCCCTCGACTGACTGCCCAACGTGCAAGCCAGGGGGCCCACGTCACATGGACCTTGGGCACAGGTGGCACGCCCAGGCAGCCCCCAGCAGGCACGGCATGGGATGCTCGCCCAGCGTGCAGCAGCGGTGGGCGCGCCAGCCACGCCGCAGGCGCCCATCGCGAGGCAACCCCCGTGTCCTTGTCCCTCGACTGACTGCCCAGTGTGCGAGCCAGGGTGCTGCGTCGCACGGACCCTGGGCACAGGTGGCACGCCCAGAGTGCGGCAGCGGTGGGCGCGCCAGCCAGGCCGCGGGCGCCCATCACGAGCCAGCCCCCGTGTCCCTGTCCCTCGACTGATTGCCCAGCGTGCGAGCCAGGGGGTCCACATCGCATGGACCCTGGGCACGGGTGATACGCCCAGGCAGCCCCCAGCAGGCACGGCATGGGCTGGTCGCCCAGCGTGCGGCAGCGGTGGGCGCGCCGGCCAGGCCGCGGGCGCCCATCGCAAGCCAGCCCCCTCGTCCCTGCCCCTCGACTGACTGCCCAGCGTGCGAGCCAGGGGTGCCCCTGCAGTCGCCAGCAGGCACGGCGCCAGCCTTGCCAGGGGCGCCCCACGCGAGCCAACCGCGAGCACGCTGTGAGGCTCGGCACGTGCTGTGGGCACTGATTTCATGGGCAAGCTTTCCTTGGCCGTGCCTCCTGGCTTTGATGGACCCTGAGGGCTGCCATGGGGTGGCTGGAGGTGCGCTGGACAGGGCAGCCAGCATGCACCATGGGCCAGGCAGAGGCACAGCTACCCCAGCCTGCTGGCTGCAATGCCCAGTTGCGAAATTGTTGTGAATTGACCGTCTTTTCATCCTGGAATTTATCCCAAAATGACTCAAATAATTCGTGTAATTCATGAGGAGTCTGCCCCTGAAGTTTGGGATCATTTCGACTCACGGGCTATTTTTGATGATGTTTTCAATTTTCGGCTGTGAAAATTCATTAAAAAAAATTTGGTGACCAGAAAATTCTGAAAATTTTTTTGGTGGTAGATATGATTATTCTCCATTTATGTACAAAATTTCAGCTCAAAATTGCAAGCAAATAATGTTTTAGACCCATTATGACGGCACAGACATATTGATGTTTCCTCCTGCCAGGAGTGAATTTCTTAAGACTCTTTAGGGGGGAGGTGGTCACCAAGCTTGCTGGGTGCCAACAGGCCATGCGTGCCTCCCCCCCTGCCCATCCCACGTGGGCAGGCGCTGGGCTTGGGCAACCCAGCGCGCATGGCATGGGCAGGGCGGCTTGCTGCCTTGCCCATCCAGCCGGTGGTGCGTGGCTGTGGCGGCCACCACCACCGCCAGCAGGCAGGCGGCCGGCGACGTCGGTCGAAGAGTGTGGGACGCCCGATCAGTAGCCAACGGAGTGGGGAAAACATGGGAAATGAAATCCGCTAAATTGTGGGCAACGAAGCGAGAATAATCGTGGGATAATGAGCTGGGATGTGGCTAGACAAGCTCGATAGTGTGGGCGACGAAGCTAATGATGATGCATGCTACGTGATGGCCAAATCGTTGGGGGATTTCGAGCATGCGGACTGCTTCGTTGCAGGCCCTCGAGGCGGCGGACGCGGGGCTGGATCCCAATGCCCAGGCTTGCCTAGGCGGACTCGTTGCGCAGCGCGATCGATGACACGATCGTCGGCCATTAGCAATGAGCGAGCCACACGGCCAGCTTGGGCACCCCTGCTGCCAGGGCCTCATCGGTGGGAAAAACGTGGGCAACGAAGCGAGAATAATCGTGGGATAATGAGCTGGGATGTGGCTAGACAAGCTCGATGGTGTGGGCGGCGAAGCGAACGATGATGCATGCTACGCGAGGGCCAAATCACTGGGGGATTTTGAGCATGCGGAGTGCTTTGTCGCAGGCCCTCGAGGCGGCGGACGCGGGGCTGGATCCTGACGCCCATGCTTCCCTAGGCGAACTCGTTGTGCAGCGCGATCGACGACACGATCGTCGGACGTTAGCAATGAGCGAGCCACACGGCCAGCCTGGGCAAGGCGTGACACCCCTGCTGCCAAGGCCTCATCGGTGGGAAAAATGTGGGCAACAAAACGAGAGAAATCGTGGGATAATGAGCTGGGATGTGGCTAGACAAGCTCGATGGTGTGGGCGGCGAAGCTAACGATGATGCATGCTACGTGAGGGCCAAATCGTTGGGGGGATTTCGAGCATGCGGAGTGCTTTGTCGCAGGCCCTCGAGGTGGCAGACGTGGGGTTGGATCTCGACGCTCAGGCTTGCCTAGGCGGACTCGTTGCGTAGCGCGATCGACGACAAGATCGTCGACCGTTAGCAACAAGCGAGCCACACGGCCAGCCTGGGCACCCCTGCAGCCAAGGCCTCATCGGTGGGAAAAACGTGGGCAACGGAGAGAGAATAATCATGGGATAATGAGCTAGGATGTGGCTAGACAAGCTCGATGGTGTGGGCGGCGAAGCTAACGATGATGCATCTTACGTGAGGGCCAAATCGTTGGGGGAATTTTGAGCATGCGGAGTGCTTCGTCGCAGGCCCTCGAGGCGGCGGACGCGGGGCTGGATCCTGACGCCCAGGCTTGCCTAGGCGGACTCGTTGTGCAGCGTGATCGAAGACACGATCGTCGGCCATTAGCAATGAGCGAGCCACACGGCCAGCCTGAGCAAGGCATGACACCCCTGCTGCCAAGGGCTCATCGGTGGGAAAAATGTGGGCAACGAAACGAGAGAAATCGTGGGATAATGAGCTGGGATGTAGCTAGACAAGCTCGATGGTGTGGGCGGCGAAGCTAACCATGATGCATGCTACATAAGGGCCAAATCATTGGGGGGATTTTGAGAATGCGGAGTGCTTTGTCGCAGGCCCTCGAGGCGGCAGACGTGGGGTTGGATCTCGACGCTCAGGCTTGCCTAGGCGGACTAGTTGCGTAGCGCGATCGACGACACGATCGTCGACTGTTAGCAACCAGCGAGCCGCACGGCCAGCCTGGGCACCCCTGCAGCCAAGGCCTCATCGGTGGGAAAAACGTGGGCAACGAAGCGAGAATAATTGTGGGATAATGAGCTGGGATGTGGCTAGACAAGCTCAATGGTGTGGGCGGTGAAGCTAACGATGATGCATGCTACGTGAAGGCCAAATCGTTGGGGGAATTTTGAGCATGCGGAGTGCTTCGTCGCAGGCCCTCGAGGCGGCAGATGCGGGGTTGGATCTCGATGCTCAGGCTTGCCTAGAAGCGGACTTGTTGTGCAGCGCAATCGACGACACGATTGTAGGGTCGTTCGCAACAAGCGAGCCACACAGCCAGCCTGGGCACCCTTGCTGCCAAGGCCTCATCGGTGGGAGAAACGTGGGCAACGAAGTGAGAATAATTGTTGGATAATGAGCTTGGATGTGGCTAGACAAGCTCGATGGTGTGGGCAACGAAGCTAACGATGATGCATGCTACGTGAGGGCCAAATCATTGGGGGGATTTCGAGCATGCGGAGTGCTTTGTCGCAGGCCCTCGAGGCGGCAGACGTGGGGTTGGATTTCGACTCTCAGGCTTGCCTAGGCGGACTCGTTGCGTAGCGCGATCGACGACACGATCGTCGACCGTTAGCAACGAGCGAGCCACACGGCCAGCTTGGGCACCCCTGCAGCCAAGGCCTCATCGGTGGGAAAAACGTGGGCAACGGAGCGAGAATAATCGTGGGATAATGAGCTGGGATGTGGCTAGACAAGCTCAATGGTGTGGGCGGTGAAGCTAGCAATGATGCATGCTACGTGAGGGCCAAATCGTTGGGGGAATTTCGAGCATGCGGAGTGCTTCGTCGCAGGCCCTCGAGGTGGCAGACGCGGGGTTGGATCTCGACGCTCAGGCTTGCCTAGATGCGGACTTGTTGTGCAGCGCGATCGACGACACGATTGTCGGTCGTTCGCAACGAGCGAGCCACACAGCCAGCTTGGGCACCCTTGCTGCCAAGGCCTCATCG
>JAJFZO010000229.1:7300000-7355000 GCA_021397835.1 Moringa oleifera
CCAGTGGAGCCACGTCGCACGGACCATGGACCCGGGAGGCAAGCCATGGCAACCCCCAGAAGTCCTGGCATGGGCCAAATGTCCAGCGTGCGGGAGCTGTGGGCGCGCCAGCCAGGCCAGTGGCGCCCATCGCGACCCAGTCCCCTCGTCCCCCACCCTCGATGCAGTGCCCAGCGAGCGAGCCAGGGGAGCCATGTCGCACGGACACTGGAGGTGCACGTTGGCAACCCCCAGTAGGCACAGCATAGGCCAAGTTCCCACCGTGCGGCAGTGGTGGGTGCACCAGCCAGGCCACGGGCACCCATTGCGAGCCAGCCCCCTCGTCCCTGCCCCTTGACTTGCTGCCCAGCCAGCGGGCCAGAGGAGCCGCGTCGCATGCACCCTGGGCACAGGAGGCATGGCTCAGCAGCCCCCAGTAGGATCGCATGGGCTGCCTGCCCAGCGTGCTGCAGCGTGGGCGCACCAGCTGGGCAACGGAAGCCCATCGCGAGCCAAGCCCCTCGTCCCTGTCCCTTGACGTAGCGGCAAATGAGCGAGCCAGGGGAGCCGCTCCGCACAGACCTTGGGCACAGGAGGCATCCCTTGGAAGTCCCCAGCGGGCACGGCATGGGATGCTTGCCCAGTGAGCGGCAGCAGTGGGTGCGCCAGCCAGACCACGAGCGCCCATCCTGAGCCAGCCCCTCAACATTGTGCCCAGGGGAGCCGCATCGCATGGACCCTTGGCGCGGAAGGCACGCCTCGGCAGCCCCCAACAGACACAGCATGGGCTGCTTGCCCAGCGTGCGGTAGCGGTGGGCACGCTAGCCAGGCCAGTGGCGCCCATCGCAAGCCAGACCCCTCGTCCCCGACCCTCGACGTAGTGCCAAGCGAGCCAGCCAGGGGAGCTGCGTTGCACAGACCCTGGGCACAGTAGGCATACCTACGCTGCCCCCAGCAGGCGTGGCATGGGCTGCTTGCCCAGCATGTGGCAACTGGGGGCGCGTCAGCCAGGCCACAGGCGCCCTTCGCGAGCCAGTCCCCTCGTCCCTGCCCCTCTACTTGCTGCCCAGCGAGCGAACCAGGGGAGCCGTGCTGCATGGACCCTGGCCACGGATGGCATGCTTCATAAGCCCCCAGCAGGCACGGCATGGGCCAAGTGCCCAGCACACAGCAGTGATGGGCGTGCCAGACAGGCCAGTGGCCCCCATCGTGAGCCAGCCCCCTCGTCCCCGAACCTCGACATAGTGCCCAGTGAGAGAGCCAGGGGAGCCGGTCCGCACAGGCCCTGGGCACGGGAGGCATGCCTGGAAAGTCCCCAGTAGGCATGGCATGGGATGGTTGCCCAGTGAGCGGCAGCGGTGGGTGCGCCAGCCAGGCCACGAGCGCCCATCCCGAGCCAGCCCCTCAACATTGCGCCCAGCTAGCGACCCAGGGGAGCCATATTGCATGGACCCTGGGCATGGGAGGCACAGTTCGGCAGCCCTAACCAGACACAGCCTGGGCTGCTTGCCCAGCGAGTGTTAGCGGTGGGCATGCCAGCCAGGCCTCGGGCGCCCATCGCGAGCGAGCCACTTGACATAGTGCACAGCATGCGAGCAAGGGGAGCCGCGTCGCATGGACCCTTGGTACGGGAGGCATGCCTCTGCATTCCCCAGCAGGCACAGCATGAGCTGCTTGCCCAACGTGCAGCAGCGATGGGCGCGCCAGCGAGGACACGGGCGCCCATCGCGAGCCAGCCCCCTCGTCCCTGTTCCTCGACGTAGTGCCCAATGAGCAAGCCAGGGGAGCCGCATCACACACTGACCCCGGGCATGGGAGGCATGCCTTGGCAGCCCCCACAGCCATGGCAAGGGCTCCTTGCCCAGCGTGCGGCAGCCGTGGGCACACCAGCCAAGCCACGGGTGCCCATCACGAGCTTGCCCCTCGACATATTGCCCAGTGATTTAGCCAAAGGGGCCAAATCGCACGGACCCTGGGCACGAGTGTCATGCCTCGGCAGCCCCCCGCAGACTAGGCATGGGTTTCTTGCCCTAAGCGTGGCAGCGGTGGCCGCGGCAGCCAGGCCACGGGCGTCCATCGCGAGCGAGCCCCTCGACATAGTGTGCAATGAGCGAGCCATGGGAGCCGTGTTGCACGGACGCTGGGCACGGGAGGCACGACTCGACAACCCAAAGCAGACACGATATGGGCTGCTTGCCCAGCGTGCCATAGAGGTGGACGTGCCAGCCAGGCCATGGGCGCCCATCGCGAGCGGGCCTCTCGACATAGTGCGCAGCGTGTGAGCGAGGGGAGACGCATCACACGGACCCTGGGCACGGAAGGCATGCCTCAACCGCTGCCAGCAAGAACGGCATGGGCCGTAAGCCCAGTGTGCGGCAGCAGTGGGCACGCCAGCTAGGCCACGGGCGCCCATCGCGGGCCAGCCCCTAGACATAGTGCCCAGTGAGCGAGCTAGGGGAGCCGCGTCGCACAGGCCCTGAGCATGGGACCAACGCCTCGGCAGTCGCCAGAAGGCACGGCCAGGGCTGCTTGCCCTCCGAGCGGCAGCGGTGGGCATGCCAGCCACGCTATGGGCGTCCATCACAAGCCAGCCCCATCGTCCCTGCCCCTCGACATAGTGCCCAGCGAGTGAGCCAGGGGAGCCATGTTGCACTGACCCTGGGCAAGGGAGGCACGCCAGGGTAGCCCCCAGGAGGCACGACATGGGTTGCTTGCCAAGCGTGCGGCAGCAGTAGGGGCGCCAGCCAGGCCATGGGCGCCCATCACAAGCCAGCCCCTCGAGATAGTGCCTAGCAAGCAAGCCAGGGCAGCTGCGTCGCATGCACCCTGGGCAAAGGATGCACACCTCGGCAGCTCCCAGCAGGCACAGCATGAGCTGCTTGCCCAGTGTGCGGCAGCATTGGGCACCCCAGCCAGGCTACAGGCGCCCATCACGGGCCAACCCCTCGACATAGTGCCCAGCATGCTAGCCAGGGGAGCCACGTGGCACGGACCCTGGGCAAGGGTCCCATGCCTCAGCAGCCCCCAGCAGGCACAGCATGGGCTGCTTGCCCAGTGTGCGGCAACGGTGGGCGTGCCAGCCAGGCCGCAGGCGCCCATGAGCAGCCAGCCCCTCGACATAGTGCCCAGCGTGCGAGCCAGGGGAGACGCTTCCCACGGATCTTGGGCATGGGAGGCATGCCTCAGCAGCCCCCAGCAGGCACGGCATGGGCTGCTTGCCCAGTGTGCGGCAACGGTGGGCGTGCCAGCCAGGCCGCAGGCGCCCATGATGAGCTAGCCCCTCGACATAGTGCCCAACGTGCGAGCCAGGGGAGCCACGTGGCATGGACCCTGCGCAAGGGAGCCATGCCTAGGCAGCCCCCAGTAGGCACAGCAAGGGCTGCTTGCCCAGCATGCGGCAGCGGTTGGAGCGCCAGCCAGGCCACGGGCGCCCATCGTGAGCCAGCCCCTCGACATAATGCGCAGCGTGCGAGCCAGGGGACACGGGTCGCATGGACCCTTGGCATGGGAGGCATGTCTCGGCAGCCCCCAGCAGCCCGACATGGGCTGCTTCCCCAGTGTGCAGCAGCGGTGGGCACGCCAGCCAGGCCACAGGCGCCAATCATGAGTGAGCCCCTCGACATAGTGCCAGTGAGCGAGCCAGGGGAGCCACGTCGCATGGGCCCTGGGCATGGGAGGCACGCCGCGGCAGCCCCCAGAAGGCACGACCAGGGCTGCTTGCCCACCGTGCGGCAGCAGTGGGCATGCCAGCAAGGCCATGGACGCCCATCACGAGCCAGTCCCCTCGTCCCTGCCCCTCGACATAGTGCCCGGCGAGTGAGCCAGGGGAGCGACGTTGCACGAACCTTGGGCAAGGGAGGCATGCCGGGGTAGACCACAGCAGGCGCAGCATAGGCTGCTTGCCCAGTGTGTGGCAGCGGTGGACGCGCCAGCCAGGCCGCAGGCGCCCATCACGAACCAGCCCTTCGACATAGTGCCCAGAGTGCGAGCCAGGGGAGACACATTGCACGGACCCTGGGCACGGGAGGCATGCCTCGGAAGTCCCCAGCAGGCACGGCATGGGATGCTTGCCCAGTGAACGACAGCGGTAGGTGCGCCAACCACGCCACGAGCGCCCATCCCGAGCCAACCCTTCAACATTGTGCCCAGCTAGCGACCCAGGGGAGCCACATCTCATGGACCCTGGGCATGGGAGGCACGCCTTGGCAGCCTCAAGCAGACACGGCATGGGCCGCTTGCCCAGCGTGCGACAGCGGTGGGTGCGCCAGCCAAGTCATGGGTGCCCATCACGAGCTTGCCCCTCGACATATGCCTAGTGATTTAGCCAAAAGGGCCCAATCGCACGGACCTTGGGCACGAGTGTCATGCCTCGGCAGCCCCCCGCAGACATGGCATGGGCAGCTTGCCCAGCGTGCGGTAGCGGTGGGTGCGGCGGCCAGGCCACAGGCGCCCATCAGAGCCAGCCCCTCGACATAGTGCCCTGAGTGCGAGCCAGGGGAGACGCGATGCACGGACCCTGGGAATGGGAGACGTGCCTTGGCAGCCCCCAGTAGGAATGGCATGGGCAACTCTCCCAGCGTGTGGCAGCGGTGGGCGCGCTAGGCAGGCCATGGGCGCCCATCACGAGCCAGCCCCTTGACATAGTGCCCAGCATGCAAGCCAGGGGAGCCACGTGGCAAGGAACCTGGGCACGGGAGGCATGCCTCGGCTGGCATGGCATGGGCCAAGTGCCCAGCGTGCAGCAACAGTGGGCAAGCCAGCCAGTCCAGTGGCACCTATCGCGAGCCAGCCTGCTCGTCCCTGAACATCGACATAGTGCCCAGCGAGCGAGCCTTGGCAGCCGCATCGCACAGACCCTGGCCACGGGAGGCATGCCTCGGCAGCCCCCTGCAGGCACGGCATAGGTTGCTTGCCTAGTGTGCAGCAGCGTTGGGCGCGCCAGCCAGGCCACAGGCGCCTATCATGAGCCAGCCCCTCGACATAGTGCCCAGAGTGCAAGCCAGAGGAGACCCGTCGCACGGACCCAGGACACAGGAGGCATGCCTTAGCAACCCCCAGCAGGCATGGCATGGGCAGCTCTCCCAGCATGAGGCAGTGGTGGGCGAGCCAGCCAGGCCATGGACGCCCATCACGAGCCAGCCCCTCGACATAATGCCCAGCATGCGAGCCAGGGGAGGCACGTCGCAAGGACCCTGGGCATGGGAGGCATGCCTCGGCTGCCCCCAACTGGCACGGCATGGGCCAAGTGGCGCCCATCTCGAGCCAGCCTGTTCATCCCCGAAGCTCGAGGTAGTGCCCAGTGAGTGAGCCAGGGGAGCGGCGTCGCACTAACCCTGGCCACAAGAGGCATGCCTCGGCAGCCCCCTGCAGGCATGGCATGGGCTGCTTGCCTAGCGTGCGGCAGTGGTGGGCACGCCTGCCAGGCCACGGGAGCCCATCACGAGCCAGCCACCTCGTCCCTGCCCCTCGACATAGTGCCCATCGAGCGAACCAGTGGAGCCGCATCACACGGATCCTGGGCATGAGAGGCACACCTCGGCAGCCCCCACGAGGCATGGCATGGGTTGCTTGCCCTGCCAAACCACAGGCGCCAATCACGGGCCAGCCCCCTCATCCCTGTCCCTCGACGTAATGCCCAGCGAGCGAGCCAGGGCAACCGCGTCGCACGGACCCTGGACACAGGGGGCATGCCTCGGCAGCCCCCAGCAGGCAAGGCATGGCCCACTTGCCCAGCGTGCAGCAATTGTGGGAGTGCCAGATAGGCTGCAAGAGCCCATCCCGAGCCAGCCCCCTCGTGACTGCCCCACCACCTACTGCCCAGCGAGCGAGCCCGGGGAGCCGCATCGCACGGACCCAGGGCACATAGGCATGCCTCAGCAGCCTGCAGCAGGCACGGCATGGGCTGCTTGCCCAGTGTGTGGTAGCAGTCGGCGTGCCAGCCAGGCCGCAGGCGCCCATCATGAGCCAGCCCCTCGACATAGTGCCCAGCGTGCGAGCCAGGGGAGCCACGTGGCACGGACCCTGGGCAAGGGAGCCATGCCTAGGCAACCCCCAGCAGGCAAAGCATGGGCTGCTTGCCCAGCATGAGGCAGCGGTTGGCGCGCCAGCCAGGCCACAGGCGCCCATCATGAGCCAGCCCCTCAACATAGTGCGCAGCATGCGAGCCAGGGGAGACGGGTCGCATGTACCCTTGGCATGGGAGGCATGCCTCGGCAGCCCCCAGAAGGCACGGCCAGGGCTGCTTGCCCATCGTGCGGCAACGGTGGGCACGCCAACAAGGCCATGGGCGCCTATCATGAGCCAGCCCCCTCGTCCCTGCCCCTCAACATAGTGCCCAGCGAGCGAGCCAGGGGAGCCACGTTGCACGTACCCTGGGCAAGGGAGGCATGCCGGGGCAGACCGCAGCAGGTGTGGCATGGGCTACTGGCCTAGCATGTGGCAGCGGTGGGCACTCCAGCAATGCCACTGGGGCCCAACATGAGCCAGCCCCTCAACATAGTGCCCAACGAGCGAGCCATTGGACCTTGGTCACAGGAGGCACGCCTCAGCAGCTCCCGGCAGGCGTGGCATGGGCTGCTTGCCCAGCGTGCTGTAGCGGTGAATGGGCCAACCCCTTGACATAGTGCCCAGCGAGCGAGCCAGGGGATCCGCGTAACACGGACGCTGGGCATGGGAGGCACGCCTCGGTAGATCCCAGCAAGCATAGAATGGGCTGCTTGCCTAGTGTGCGGCAGCGGTGGGCACACCAGCAAGGCCACGGGTGGCCTTCGCGTGCTAGCCCCCTTCACTTGCTGCCCAGCGAACGAGCTAGGGGAGCCGCGTCGCACGGACCCTGGGCATGGGAGGCATGACTTGATAGCCCCCAGCAGGCACAGCATGGGGTGCTTGCCCAGCATTCAGAGTGGTGGGGACACCACCAAGGCCACGGGCGCCCATCGCATGCGAGGCCCCTAGTCCATGCCCCTCGATATGGCGCCCAACTAGTAAGCCAGGGGAGCCACGTCACATTGGCCCTGGGCACGGGAGGCATGCCTCGGTAGTGCCCAGCAAGCATGACATGGGCCAAGTGCCCAGCGTGAGGCAGCGGTTGGCGTGCCAGCCAAGCCAGTGGCTCCCACCGCGAGCCAGCCTCCTTGTCCCCGACCCTGCATGTTGTGCCCAGCGGGTGAGCCAGGGGAGCTGTGTCGCACTGACCCTGGGCATGGGAGCCATGCCTCTACAGCCCCCAGCAGGCACGGTATGGGGTGCTTTCCTGGAGTGCGATAGAGGTGGGCAAACCAGCCAGGCCACGGCGCCCATCGCGAGCCAGCCCCTCGACAAAATGCGCAGCGAGTGACCCAGGGGAGCTGCGTCGCACAGACCATGGGCACGTGAGGCACGCCTCGGCCTCCCCCAGCAGGCACGGCATGGGCTGCTTGCCCAGCGTGCGATGGTGGTCGGCGCGCCAGCCAGGCCACGGACACCAATATCGAGCCAGCCACACGACATAGTGCCTAGCGACCGCGCCAGGGAAGCCGCATCGCATGGACCTTGGGCACGGGAGGCATGCCTCGACAGCCCCATGTAGGCCCTGCATGGGCTGCTTGCCCAACGTGCAGCAGCGGTGGGGGCGCCTGCCAGGACACGGGCACCCATAGCGAGCCAGCCCCACATCATTGTCCATCAATGTTGTGCCCAACGAGCGAGCCAGGGGACCCGCGTCGCACGGACCCTTGATACGGGAGGCACGCCTCAGCAGCCCTGAGCAGGCATGGCATGGGCTGCTTGCCCAGCTTGCGGCAGCAGTGCACGTCCCTACCAGGCCACGGGCCCCCATCGCGAGACAGCGCCCTCGTCCTTGTCACTGGACGTAGTGCACCGCGAGCAAGCCAGGAGAGCCGCATCGCACAGACCCTTGGCATGGGAGGCATCCCTTGGCAACCCCCAGCTTGCACAGCTTGGGCTACTTGCCCAGCATGCAGTGGTGGTGGGCAAGCCAGCCATGTCACAGTTGCCCATCACTAGCCAGCCCCTCGACATAGTGCCTAACGAGCAAGACAGGGGAGCCGCATCGCATGGACCCTCGGCATGGGAGGCACACCTTCAAAGCCCCCAGCACGCACGGCATGGGCTGCTTGCCCAGTATTCAGCAGCGGTGGGCACGCCAGCCATGCCATAGGCGCCCATCACGAGACAGCCCCTCGACATAATGCCCAACGAGCAAGCCAGAGGAGCCGCATCGCATGGACCCTCGGCATGGGAGGCACACCTTGGAAGCCCCCAGCAGGCACGGCATGGGCTGCTTGTCCAGTGTGCAGCAGCGGTGGGCGCGCCAGCTAGGGTACGGGTGCCCATCGCGTGCCAGCCCCCTTGTCCTTGCCCCTTGACATGGTGCCCAGCAAGTGAGCCAGGGGAGCCGTGTTGCACGGACCCTGGGCATAGGAGGCATGCTTCGGCAGCCCCTGGCAGGCATGCCATGGGCTGCTTGCCCTGCATGCGGCATCGGTGGGCACACCAGCCTGGCCACAGGTGCCCATCGCGAGCCAGCCCCCTCGTCCCTGTCCCTTGACTTACTACCCAGTGAGCGAGCCAGGGGAGCCACGTCGCATAGACCCTGGGCACAGGAGGCATGCCTCGGCAGCCCCCAGCTGGCATAGCATGGGCTGCTTGCCCAGCATGCAGCAGCGGCAGCCGTGCCAGCCAGGCTACAGGCACCCATCACGAGCAAGCACCCTCGTCCCTGCCCCTCGACACAGGGCCCATCGAGCGAGTCAGGAGAGCCATGTTGCATGGACCCTGGGCATGGGAGGCATGCCTCGCAGCCCCCAGCAGGCACAGTGTGGGTAGCCTACCAAGCGTGCGCCAGCAGTGGGCGCGCCAGCCAGGACACGGGAGCCCATCGCGAGCCAGCCACCTTGTCCCTGCCCCTCGACATGGTGACCAGCGAGCGAAGCATGGGAGCCATGCGATCACGGGAGGCATGCCATGGCAGTCCCTAGCAGGCACGGCATGGGCCGTGAGCCCAGTGTGGCAGCAGTGGGAGCGCCACCCATGCAAGTGGCGCCCATCGCGAGCCAGCCCCCTCGTCCATGAAACTCGACATAGTGCCCAGCGAGTGAACCTGGGGAACCGCATCGCATGGACCCTGGGCATGGGAGCCACGTTGCACCAACACTGGTCAGGGGAGGCATGTCATGGCAGTCCCCAGCAAGCACGACGTGGGCCGTGAGCCCAGTGTGTGGCAGCAATGGGAGAGCCACCCATGCAAGTGGCGCCCATCGCAAGCCAGCCCCCTCGTCCTTGAAACTCGACATAGTGCCCAGCGAGTGAACTTGGGGAACCGCATCGCATGGACCCTGGGCATGGGGGCCACGTTGCACCAACCCTGGACAGGGGAGGCATGTCATGGCAGTCCCCAGCAAGCTCGGCGTGGGCCGTGAGCCCAGTGTGTGGCAGCAGTGGGAGCGCCACCCAGGCAAGTGGCGCTAATCGCGAGCCAGCCCCCTCGTCCTCGAAACTCGACATAGTGCCCAGCGAGTGAACCAGGGGAACCGCATCGCATGGACCCTGGGCATGGGAGGCATGCCTCGGCAGCCCCCAGCAGGCACAGCAAGGGCTTCTTGCCCAGCATGCTGCAGTTGTGGATGCGCCAGCCAGGCCACTGGCGCCCATCGCGAGCCAGCCTCCTCGTCGCTGCCCCTCAATTTACTGCCCAGCGAGTGAGCCATGGGAGCCACGTTGCTCCGTCCCTGGGCACGAGAGGCATGCCACAGCAGCCCCCAGCAGGCACGGCATGGGCCATGTGTCCAGCGTGCAGCAGCAGTAGGTGCGCCAGCCAGACCATGGGCGCCCATCGCGAGCCAGCCCACTCCTCCCAGCCTCTCTTGACGGAGCCCAGCGAGCGAGCCGTGAGAGCCGTGTTGCATTTACCCTAGGCACGGAAGGCATGCGTCGCAGCCCCCAGTAGGCACGGCATGGGCTGCTTGCCCAGTGTGCGACAGCGACGGGCGCGCCAGCCAGGCCACAAGCAGCCATCTAGAGCCAGCCCTCTCGTCCCTGCCCCTTGACATGGCGGCCAGCGAGCGAGTTGGGGGAGCCACGTCGCATGGACCCTGGGCACGGAATGCAAGCTTTGCAGCCCCCAGATGGCACCGTATGGGCTGCTTGCTCAGTGTACGGCAGCTGTGGGCGCGCCAGCCAGGCCACGGGCACCCATCGCAAGCCAGCCCCTTCATCCCTACTCCCCCACTTACTGCCCAGTGAGCGAGCCAAGGGAGTCGCGTCGCATGGACCCGGGGCACAGGAGGCATGCCTCGGCCAGCCCCAGCAAGCATGGCATGTGTCAAATGCCCAGCATGCGGTAGCTGTGGGCGCACCAGCCAGGCCAGTGGCGCCAATCGTGAGCGAGCCCCCACGTTCCTGACCCTCAACATAGTGCCCAGCGAGCGAACCAGAGGAGCCGCGTCACATGGGCCCTTGGCATGGGAGGCACACGTTGACAGCCCCCAGTGGGTACATCATGGGCCAAGTGCCAGGCGTGCGGCAGTGGTGGCACCCATCATGAGTCAACCCCATCATCCCTGTCCCTTGATGTAGTGCACAGCGAACGAGCCAAGGGAGGCGCTTTGCACGGACCCTGGGCACGGGAGACATGCCTCGGCAGCCCCCAGCAGGCAAGCAATGGCCCAAGTGCCCAGTATGCAGCAGCGGTGGGTGCGCCTGCCAGAGGCGCCCATCGCGAGCCAGCCCCCTCGTCCCTACCCCTCCACTTACAGCCAAGCGAGGGACGAGGGAGCCGCGTCGCACAGACCCTAGTCAAGGAAAGCATGCCTCGGCAGCCCCCAGCAGGCACGGCATGGGCAGGCAGCGGTGGGCACACCAGCAAGGCCACGGGCGCTGATCACGTGCCAGCCCCCTTGTCCATGCCCCTCTACTTATTGCCTAGTGAGCGAGCCAGGGGAGCCGCGTAGCATGGACCCTAGGCACAGGGCTGCTAGCCCAGCGTGCGGCAGCGGTGGGCACAACAGCAAGGCCACGGGCGCCCACCGTGTGCCAGCCCTCTCGTCCCTACCCCTCGACATGGTGCACAGTGAGCAAGCCAGGGGAGCCGCGTCGCACGGACATTGGGCACGGGAGGCATGCCTCAGCAGCCTCTGGTAGGCACGGCATGGGCCACTTGCCCAGCATTCAGCAGCTGTGGGCGTGTTGGGCAGGCCACGGGTGCCCATCGCGAGCCAGCCCCCTCGTCCCTGCCCCTCCACTTACTGCCCTGTGAGCGAGCCAGGTTAACCATGTCACATGGACCCTAGGCACAGGAGGCATGCCTCGGCAGCCCCCAGCAGGCATGGCAAGGGTGAAGTGCCCCACGTGCTGTAGCGATGGGCGTGCCAGCAAGGCCAAAGGCACCCATCGCGAGCCAGCAGCCCCCTCATCCCTTCCCCTCTACTTATTGCCCGGTGAGTGAGCCGGGGGAGCCGTGTCACACGGACCCTGGTCACGAGAAGCATGCCTCGGCAGTCCCCAGCGGGCACTGCATGGGCTGCTTGCCCAGCGTGGGGCAGCGGTGGGCACACCAACAAGGCCACGGGCGCCCATCACGTGCCAGCCTCCACGTCCCTGCCCTTCGACATGGTACCCAATGAGCGAGCCAGGGGAGCCATATTGCACAGACACTGGGCTCGGGAGGCATGCCTCGGCAGCTGTGGGCACGCTGGCCAGGCCACAGGCGCCCATCGCGAGCCAGTCCCCTCGTCCCTGCCCCTCCACTTACAGCCAAGCGAGGGAGCCAGGTTAACCATGTCACATGGACCCTAGGCACGGGAAGCTTGCCTCGCCAGCACCAAGCAGGCACGGCATGGGCCAAGTGCCTAGCGTGCGGCTATGGTAGGTGTGCCAGCCAGGCTAGTGGCGCCCATCACGAGCCAGCCACATCGTCCCCGACCCTCGACGTAGTGCCCAGCTAGCAAGCCTGGGAAGCCACGTTGCACAGACACTGGGCATCGGAGGCCTGCCTCGGCAGCCCCCGGCAGGGATGGCATGGGCTGCTTGCCTAGCATGTGGCAGCGGTGGGCATGCCAGCTAGGCCACAGGCGCCCAACGTGAGCCAGCGCTCTCGTCCTTGCCTCTCGACGTACAGCCCAGCGAACGAGCCAGGGGAGTACTGTCGCACGGACCCTGGGCATGGGAGGCATGCCTAGGCAGCCCTCAACAGGCACCGCATGGGCTGCTGACCCAGCGTGCGGAAGCGGTGGGAGCGCCAGCCAGGCCACGGGCACCCATCGCCAGCCAGCCAACTTGTCCCTGCCCCTCGACTTACTGCCCAGCGAGCAAGCCAGTGAAGATGCGTCGCATGGACCCTGGACACGGGAGGCATGCCTCGGAAGCCCCCAGCAGGCACAGCAAGGGCTGCTTGCCCACTGTGCGGCAGCGGTGGGCGCGCCAGCCATGCTACTGGCGCCCATCGCGAGCCAGCCCCGTTGTCCTGGTCCCACGACCAAGTGCCCAGCGAGAGAGCCAGGGGAGCTGCGTCTCACAGGCCCTGGTCACGGGAGGCATGCTTCGGCATGCCTCGGCAGCCCCCAGCAGGCATGGCATGGCCTGCTTGCACAACGTACGGCAGCAGTTGGCGCGTTAACCAGGCTACGGGCGCCCATCACGAGCCAGCCACCTCGTGCCTGCCCTTGGACACGGAGCCCAACAAGTGAGCCAGGAGAGCCGTGGCACATGGACCCTGGGCATGGAAGGCATGCCTTACAGCCCCAAGCAGCCATGGCATGGGCCGCCTTCCAAGCATACGGCAGCAGTGGGCGCGCCAGCCGGGAAACTTGAGCCGCTCGCGAGCCAGCCCCCTCAACCCTACCCTCGACATTGTGCCCAGCGAGCGACCCAGGCGAGCCGTGATGCACAGACCCTTGGCACGGGTGGCATTCCTAGGTAGCCCCCAGTAGGCTGGGCATGGGCTGCTTGCCCTGCGTGAAGCAGCAGTGGGCACGCCAGCTAGGCCATGGGCGCCTATCATGAGCAAGCCCCTCGACATAGTGCCCTGCAAGCGAGCCTCGGAGCCGAATCGCACGGACCCTGGGCACAGGAGGCATGGGCTGCTTGCCCAGCTTGAGCCAGCGGTAGGCGCACCAGCCAAGCCATAAGTGCCCATCATGAGCCAGCCCCTTCGTCCCAGCCCCTCGACATGGTGCCCAACGAGCGATCCAGGGGAGCCGCGTCGCACAGACCTTGGGCATGGAAGCATGCCTTGGCAGCCCCAGCAGGCACGACATGGGCTACTTGCTCAGCGTTCGGTAGGGGTGGGTACGCCACCTAGGCCATGGGTGTCCATCGTGAGCCAGTCCCTCGACATAGTTCCCAGCAAGCGAGCCAGGGAGCCACGTCGCACTGACCCTGGGCACGGGAGGCATTCCTCACTGGCCCCCAGCAGGCACGGCATGGGCTGCTTGCCCAGTGTGCAACAGTGGTGGGTGTGCCCGCCAAGCCACGGGCGCCCTTCACGACCCAGCCCCTTGACATATTGCCAAACAAGAGGCCAGGGAGCCACGTCGCAAGGACCCTGGGCATGGGAGGCATGCCTCGGCAGCCCCCAGCAGGTGCAGCATGGGCTACTTGCCCAGCATGCGGTGGCAGTAAGTGTGCTAGTTGGGCCACGAGTGCCCATCGCGAGCCAGCCCCTCGACATCATGCCCAGTGAGCGAGCCAAGGGAGCTGCATCAAATGGACCATGGGCACGGGAGGCATGCCTCAGCAACCGTTAGATGGCACGGCATGGCTTGGTTGCCCAGCTTTCGATAGCGATGGGCAGCCTAGCTAGGCCACCGGTGCCTATCACGAGCCAGCCCCTCAACATAGTTCCTAACGAGTGAACCAAGGGAGCCACGTCGCATGGAGCTTGGGCACGGGAGGCAGGCCTTGGCAGCCCCCAGCAGGCATGGCATGGGCTGCTTGCCCAGCGTGCGACAATAGTAGGCGCGCCTGCCCGGCCACGGGAGCGCATCGTGAGCCATCCCCTAGTCCCTGCCCCTCCACTTAGTGCCCAGCGAGCGAGCCAGGGGAGCCGCGGTTCATGGACACTATTCACAAGAGGCACACCTCGGCAGCCCCCAGTCGAAAATGCATGGGCTGCTTGCACAGCGTGTAGCAGCCTTGGGTGCACCAGCCAGGCCATGGGTGCCCATCACGAGCCAGCCCCTCGACATAGTGCCCAGTGAGCGAGCCAAGGGAGCCACATCGCATGGACCCTGGGATTGGGAGGCTTGCCTTGGCAGCCCCCAGTAGGCACGGCATGAACTGCTTGCCCAGTGTGCAGTAGTTGTGGGTGGGCCAGCCAGGCCACGGGCGCCTATCACGAGCCAACTCCTCGACATAGTGCCCAGCAAGCGAGTTAGGGGAGCCACGTTTCAAGGACCCTGGGCATGGGAGGCATGCCTCGGCAGCCCCCAGCAGGCACGGCATGGGCTGCTTGCCCAGCGTGTGATAGTGGTGGGCGCATGAGCCAAGCCACAGGCGCCCATTATGAGCCAGCCCCTCGACATAGTGCCCAGCAGGCGAGCAGGGGAGCCGTGTCACATGGACCCTGGGCACGGGTAACATGCCCTGGCAGCCCCCAGCAGGCACGACATGGGCTGCTTGCCCAGAGTGCGGTAGGGGTAGGCGGGCCAGCCAAGCCACAGGCGCCCATCACAAGCCAACCCCTCGACATAATGCCCAGCGACCGAGCTAGGGGAGCCGCATCGCATGGACCCTAGGCTTAGGAGGCTCGCCTTGGCAGCCCCTAGCAGGCATGGCATGGGCTGCTTGCCCAGTGTGCGGCAGTTGTGGGTAGGCCAACCAGGCCACGGGCGGCCATCACGAGCCAGCCCCTCGACATAGTGCCCAGCAAGCGAGCTAAGGGAGCCACGTCTCAAGGACCCTAGGCATGGGAGGCATGCCTCGGCAGCCCCCAGCAAGCACGGCATGGGCTGCTTGCCCAGAGTGCGGTAGGGGTGGGCGGGCTAGCCAAGCCACGGGCGCCCATCACGAGCCAGCCCCTCAACATAGTGCCCAGCGAGCGAGCTAGGGGAGCCGCATCGCAGGGACCCTAGGCTTAAGAGGCTTGCCTTGGCAGCCCCTAGCAGGCATGGCATGGGCTGCTTGCCCAGTGTGCGGCAGTTGTTGGCAGGCCAGCCAGGCCACGGGCGCCCATCACAAGCCAGCCCCTCGACATAGTGCCCAGCGAGCGAGCTAGGGGAGCCGTGTCGCAAGGACTCTGGGCATCGGAGGCATGCCTCGGCAGCCCCCAGCAGGCACGGCATGGGCCGCTTGTCTACGTGCGACAGCGGTGGGCGTGCAAGCCAGGCCACAGGCACCCATTATGAGCCAGCCCATGGACATAGTGCCCAGCGGGCGAGCCAGGGAGCCGCGTCACATGGACCTTGGGCACAGGTGGCATGCCCCGGTAGCCCCCAGTAGGCATGGTATGGGCTGCTTGCCCAGACTGTGGCAACGGTGGGCACACCACCCAAGCCACTGGCGCCCATCACGAGCCAGCCCCTCGACATGGGGCCCCGTAAGCGAGCTAGAGAACTGCGTCGCACGGACCCTGGGCACGGAAGGCAGGACTCGGCAGCCCTCCGCAAGCACGGCATGGACTGCTTGCCCAGTGTGTGGCAGCGGTGGATGCACAAGGGAGGCCACGGGTGCCCATCGCGAGCCAGCCCTTTCGTCCCTGCCCCTCGACATAGTGTCCAGCGAGCGAGCCAGGGGAGCCGTGTCACACGGACCTTGGCATGGGAGGCATGCCTTAGCAGCCCCCAGCAGGCATGGCATGGGCTGCTTGCCCAGCGTGTGGCAGCGGTGAGGGTGCCAGCCTGGCCACGAGCGCCCATTATGAGCCAGCCCCTCGACATTGTGCCCATTGAACGAGCCAGGGAGCCACATCGCACGGACCCTGGGCATGGGGGGCAGGCCTCGGCAGCCCCCTGCAGGCATGGCATGGGTTGCTTGCCCTGCTTGCGACAATGGTGCGCATGCCAGCCAAGCCATGGGAGCCTATCGCGAGCCAGGCCCGTCGTCCCTTCCCCTCGACACAGTGCCCAGCGAGCGAACCAGGGGAGCCACGTCGCACGGACCCTGGGCAGGAGAGGCAGGCCGCGGCAGCCCCCAGCAGGCACAGCATGGGCTGCTTGCCCAGCGTGCGACAGCGGTGGGTGCGCTAGCCAGGCCCCGGGCGCCCATCATGGGCCAGCCCCTCGACATAGTGCCCAGCGAGCGAGCCAGGGTGCCGCATTGCACAGACCCTGGGCACAGGAGGCATGCCTCAGTTGCCCCCAGCTGGCACAGCATGGGTGAAGAGCCCAGCGTGCGGTATTGGTGGGCGTGCCAGCCAGGCCAATGGTACCCATCGCGAGCCAGCCCTTTTGTCCATGCCCCTCAACATAGTGTGCAGCGAGCGAGCCAGGGGTGCCGTGTTGCACGGACCGAGGGCATGGGAGCCATGACTTGGAATTCCCCAGCAGGCACGGCATGGGCAGCTTACCCAGCGTGCGGCAGCAGTTGGCGTGCCAGCCAGGCCAGTGGCGCCCATCGCGAGCGAGTCCCCTTGTCCCTGCCCCTCGACATGGTGCCCAGCGAGCGAGCCAGTGAGCCGCATCGCATGAACCCTGGGCACGGGAGGCATGACTCGGCAGCCTCCAGTAGGGACGGCATAGGGTGCTTGCCAAGTGTTCGGCGGTGGTGGGCGTGCCAGCCAGGCCACGGGCGCCCAACGCCAGCCAGCCCCCTCGTCCCTGCCCCTCGACTTACTGCCTATCGTGCGAACTGGGGGAGCCACGTGGCACGGACCCTGGGCATGGCAGGCATGCCTCGGCAGCCTCAGCGGGCACAGCATGGGCTACTTTCCTAGCATGCGGTAGCGGTGGGTGCGCCAGCCTGGCCACGAGTGCCCATCACGAGGCAGCCTGGCCACGGGCGCCCAACAGGAGCCAGCCCCCTTGTCCCTGCCCCTCGACTTACTGCCCAGCGAGCGAGCAAGGGGAGATGCATCCCATCGACCCTGGGCACGGGAGGCATGCCACTGCAGCCCCTGGAAGGCATGGCATGGGCTGCTTCCCCAGCGTGCGGCAACAGTGGGCATGTCACTCAGGCCACGGGCACCCCTCGTCCCGGCCCCTCGAGTTACTGCCTAGCGAGCGAGCTAGGACGGCTGCGTCGCATGGAACCTGAGCATGGGAAGCTCTCCTCGGCAGCCCCCAGTAGGCATGGCATGGGCTGCTTGTCTAGCGTGCGGCAGCGGTGGGCACACCAGCAAGGCCACGGGCACCCATGGCGTGCCGGCCCCCTCATCCCTGCCCCTCGACATGGTGCCCAGCGAGCGAACCAGGGGAGCTGCATCGCATGGACACTGGGCATGGGAGGCATGCCTCGGCAGCCCCCAGCAGGCACAGCATGGGCTACTTGCCAAGCATGCGGTAGTGGTGGCTGCGCCAGCCTGGCCAAGGGCGCCCATTGCGAGCCAGCCCCCTTGTCCCTGCCCCTCGACTTACCGCCCAGCGATCGGGCAAGGGGAGATGCGTCCCATTGACCCTGGGCACGGGAGGCATGCCACTGCAGCCCCTAGAAGGCATGGCATGGGCTGCTTGCCCAGTGTGCGAAAGCTGTGGGCGTGCCAGCCAGGCCACGGGCGCCCATCGCAGGCCAGCCCCCTTGTCCCTGCCCCTCAACTTACTGCCCAGCGAGCGAGCCATAGGAGCTGCGTTGCACGGACCTGGGCACGAGACGGATGTCTTAGCAGCCCACAGCAGGCACCGCATGGTCTGCTTGCACAGAGTGCGGCAGCGGTGGGCACACCAGCAAGGCCATCGGCACCCATCACGTGCCAGTCCCCTCGTCCCTGCCCCTCGACATGGTGGCCAGCAAGCGAGCCAGTGGAGCCACGTTGCATGGACCGTGGGCATGGGCCAAGTGCCCAGCGTACAGCTGCTGTGGGCGCGCCAGCCAGCCCAGTGGCGCCCATCGCGAGCCAGCCCCCTCGTCCTCGACCCTCGATGTTGTGCCCAGCGAGCGAGATAGGGGAGCTGCGTCGTACGGACCCTGGGCACCGGAGGCATGTCTCAGCTGCCCCCAGCAGGCACAGCTTGCGCTGCTTGCCCAGCGTGCAGCAGCAGTGGGCGTGCCAGCCAGGCCACGGGAGCCCATCGCGAGAGAGCACCCTCATCCCTGCCCCACGACTTACTGCCCAGCGAGCGAGCTAGGGGAGCCGCGTCGCATGGACCCCAGGTATCGGAGGCATGCCTCAACAGCCCCCAGCAGGCGCGCCATGGGCTACTTGCCCAGCATGTGGTAGCAGTGGGCACACCCGTAAGGCCACAGGCGCCCATCGTGTGCTAGCCCCCTCGTCCCTGGCCCTCAACATGGTGCCCAGGGAGCGAGACAGGGTAGCCGCGTCACATGGACACTGGGCACAGGAGGCATTCCTTGGCAGCCCCCAGCAGGCATGGCATGGGCTGTTTGCCCAGCATGCAGCAGCGGCGGGCACCCCGGCCAGGCGATGGGCGCCCATCGCGAGCTAGCCCCCTCGTCCCTTACCCTCGACTTACTACCCAGCGAGCGAGCTAGGGGAACCGCGTCGCACGGACCCCGGGCACCGGGGGCATGCCTCAGCAGCCCCCCGCAGGCGCGCCATGGGCTACTTGCCCAGCATGTGGTAGCAGTGGGCACACCCGCAAGGCCACAGGCGCCCATCGTGTGCCAGGCCCCGTCGTCCCTGCCCTTCGAAATGGTGCCCAGCGAGCGAGCCAGGGGAGCCACGTCGCATGGACCTTGGGCACAGGAGGCATGCCTCGGCAGCGCCCAGGAGGCATGGCATGAGCTGCTTGCCCAGCGTGCGGCAACAGTGGGCACGCCAGCCAGGCCACAGGCACCCCTCGCGAGAGAGCACCCTCGTCTCGGCCCCTTAAGTTACTGCCCAGCGAGCGAGCTAGGGGGGCTGCGTCGCACGGAACCTGGGCATGGGAAGCTCTCCTCGGCAGCCCCCAGCAGGCATGGCATGGGCTGCTTGCCTAGCGTGTGGCAGCGGTGGGCACACCAGCAAGGCCACGGGCACCCATCGTGTGCCGGCCCCCTCGTCCCTGCCCCTCAACATGGTGCCCAGCGAGCGAGCCAGGGGAGCTGCATCGCATGGACACTGGGCATGGGAGGCATGCCTCGGCAGCCCCCAGCAGGCACAGCATGGGCTGCTTGCCAAGCATGCGGTAGCGGTGGCTGCGCCAGCCTGGCCAACGGCGGCCATCGCGAGCCAGGGGAGCTGCGTCGCACGGACCCTGGGCATGGGAGGGATGACTTGGCAGCCCCCAGCAGGCATGGCATTGGCCAAGTGCCTAGCATGCGGCATCTGTGGGCATTCAGGCCAGTGGCCCCCATTGCGGGCCAGCCCCTCGTCCCCGACCCTAGACGTAGTGCCCAGCGAGTGAGCCAGGTGAGCCGCGTCGCATGGATCCTCGGCTTGGGAGGCATTCCTTGGCAGCCCCCAGAAGTGATGGCATGGGCTGGTTGCCTAGCGTGCTGCAGCACTGGACGTGCCAGCCAGGTAACGGGTGCCCATCGCGAGAGAGCACCCTCGTCCCTGCCCCACGACTTACTGCCAAGCGAGTGAGCTAGGGGAGCCGCGTCGCATGGACCCCGGGATACAGGGGCATGCTGCGGCAGTCCCTGGCAGGCACAGCATGGGCTGCTTTCCCAGCATGTGGTAGCGGTGGGCACACCAGGAAGGCCACAGGCACCCATCGCGTGCCAGCCACCTCGTCCCTGCCCCGCGACATGGTGCCCAGTGAGCAAGGCAGGGAAGCCACGTCACATGGACCCAGGGCACAGGACGCAAGCCTCGGCAGCCCCCAGCAGGCTTGTTATGGGCTGCGTGCCAAGGATGAGGTAGTGGTGGCCGCGCCAGCCTGGCCAAGGGCGCCCATCGCCAGCCAGCCTCCTCGTCCCTGCTCCTCGACTTACTACCCAGTGAGCGAGCCAAGGGAGATGCGTTGCACAGACCAATGGCACGGGAGGCATGACTCGGCAGCCCCCAGCAGGCATGGCATGGGCCAAGTGGCTAGCGAGCCGCAGCTGTGCGCGCGCCAGCCAGCCCCTCTTCCCCGACCCTCGTCGTAGTGCCCAGCGAGCGAACCAGGGTAGCCATGTCACCTGGACCCTTGTCACGGGAGGCATGCCTCGACAGCCGCCAGTAGGCACAGCATGGGCTGCTTGCCAAGCGTACGGAAGCTGTCGCTAGCCAGCCCCCTCGATCCTGCCCCTCGACATGGTGCCCCATGAGTGAGCTATTGGAGCCGCATTGCGTGGACCCTGGGCACGGTAGGCATGCCTCAGCAGCCCCCAGTCGGCATGGCATGGGCCACTTGCCCAATGTGAAGCAGCTGCACACACGCCAGCGATGCCACAAGCGCCCGTCAGGAGCCAGCCCCTCAACGTAGTGCCCAACGAGTGAGCCAAGGGAGCCACGTCGCATGGACACTGGTCACGGGAGGCGCGCCTCTGCAGCCCCCAGCAGGCACGGCATGGGCTGCTTGCCCAGCGTGAGGCAGTGGTTGGCGCGCCAGCCAGGCCACGGGCGCCCATCGCGGGCCAGCCCCCTCGTCCCTGCCCCTCGACTTACTGCCCTGCAAGCGACCAAGGGAAAACGTGTCGCACTGACCCTGGGCCCGGCAGTCAAGCCTCGGCAGCCCCCAGCAGGCAGGGAATAGGCTGCTTGCCCAGCATGCGGCAGCGATGGGCATGCCAGCCAGGCCACGGGCGCCCATTGCGAGCCGGCCCCCTCGTCCCTGCCCCTCGACTTACTACCCAGCGAGCGAGCCAGGGAAGCCGCATCGCACGGACCCTGGGCATGAGAGGGATGACTTGGCAGCTCCCAGCAGGCAGAGCATAGGCAGCTTGCCCAGTGTTCGGCAGAGGTAGGCACAGCAGCGAGGCCACGGGCGCCTATTGCGTGCGAGCCCCGTCGTCCCTGCCCTTTGACATGGTGCCCAGAGAGCAAGCCAGGGGAGCCACGTCGCATGGGAGGCATGCCTCGGAAGCCCCCCGCAGGCATGGCATGGGCCAAGCACCCAGCATGCGGCAGCAGTTGGTGTGCCAGCCAGGCCAGTGGCTCTCATCGCGAGCCAGCCTCCTCGTCCCCGATCCTGCATGTTGTGCACAACGAGCGAGCCAGGGGAGCCACATCGCATGGACCCTGGGCATGGGAGGCATGCCTCGGCAGCCCCCAGCAGACACGGCATGGAATGCTAGCCCAGCGTGCAGCAGCGGTGGGCCCACTAGCCAGGCCACAGGCGCCTATCGCGAGACAGCCCCCTCGTCCCTGCCCCTCCACTTGCTGCCCAGCGGGCGAGCCAGGGGAGCCGCGTCGCAAGGACCCTGGGCACGGGAGGTTTGCCTCGGCACCCCCAAGCAGGCACGGCATGGGCTGCTTGCCCAGCGTGCGGCAGCGGTGGGCACACCAGCAAGGCCACGGGTGCCCATCGCGAGCCAGCCCCCAGCAGGCACGGCATGGGCTGCTAGCCCAGCGTGCGGCAGCGGTAGGCGTGCCTGCGAGGCCACGGGCGCCCATCGCGAGCCAGCACCTCGACATAGTACGCAGCGAGTGGGCCAGGGGAGCCACGTCGCTCGGACCTTCTGCACGAGTCGTTCCTCGGCAGCCCCCAGCGGGCACGGCATGGGCTTCTTGCCCAGTGTGCGGCAACGGTGTGTGCACCAGCTAGGCCATGGGCGCCCATCGCGAGGCAGCCGACTCGTCCTTGTCCCTCGATGTAGTGCCCAGCGAGCGAGCCAGGGGAGCCATGTCGTGTGGACCCTGGGCACGGGAGGCATGCCTCGACAGCCCATGCAGGCCCAGCATGGGCTGCTGCTGCTTGCCCAGTGTTTGCAGAGGTGGGCGCACCAGCCACGACACTGGCACCATTAGCGAGCCAGCCCCCACATCGTTGTCCCTCGATGTAGTGCCCAGCGAGCGAGCCAGAGAAGCCGAGTCGCATGGACCCTTGGCACAGGAGGCACGCCTCGGCAGCCCCCAGCAGGCATGGCATGGGGTGCTTACCCAATAAGCGGCAGCATGGGCATGCCAGCCAGGCCACGGGCGCCCATGGCGAGCCAGCCCAATCGTCCCTGTCCCTCGACGTAGTGCCCAGCAAGCGAGCCAGGGGAGCCGCGTTGCATGGTCCCTGGGCACCGGTGGCTTGCCTTGGCAGCCCCAGCAGGCACAGCATGGGCTGCTTGCCCAGCGTGCGGCAGCGGTGGGCGCGCCAGCCTGGCCACGGTCGCTCATCGCGAGTCAGCCCATCGACATAGTAACCAGCGAGCGAGCCAGGGGAGTCGCGTCGCATGGACCCTGGGCATGGGAGGCACGCCTCTGCAGCCCCCAGCTGGCATGGCATGGGCAGCTTGCCCAGTGTGTAGTAGCGGTGGGCGTGCCAGCAATGCCATGGGCACCCATCGCGAGCCAGCCGCCTCCTCCCTGTCCCTCAACGTAGTGCCCAGTGAGCGAGCCAGGGGAGCCGCGTCGCACGGAGCCTGGGCACGGGAGGCAAACCTCGGCAGCCCCAAGCAGGCATGGCATTGGCTGCTTACCCAACATGCGGCAGTGGTGGGCGTGCAAGCCAGGCCACGGGCGCCCATTGCGATTCAGCCCAGTCGTCCCTGTCCCTCGATGTAGTGCCTAGCGAGCAAGCACAGGGAGCCGGGTCGCACGGACCTTGGGCACGGGAAGCACGCCCCGGCAGCGCCCAGAATGCATCCGATGGGCTTCTTGCCCATCGTGCGGCAGCGGTGGGCACGCCAGCCAGGCCATGGGCACCCATCACTAGCCAGCCCCTCGACATTGTGCGCAGTGAGCGAGCAATGGGAGCCGCATCGATCGGACCCTGGGTACGGGAGGCACGCCTTGGCAGCCCCCACCCGTCAGGGCATGGGCTGCTTGCCCAGCGTGCTACAGCAGTGGGTGCGCTAGCCAGACCATGGGCGCCCATCACGAGCAAGCTCATCGACATAGTAACCAGCGAGCGAGCCAGGGGAGCCGCGTCGCATGGACCCTGGGAATGGGAGGCACGCCTCCGCAGCCCCCAACAAGCATGGCATGGGCTGCTTGCCCAGGGTGCAGCGGCGGTGGGCACGCCAGTCAGGCCACAGGCGCCCATGGCGAGCCAGCCCCCTCGTCCCTGTCCCTCGACGTAGTGCCCAGTGAGCAAGCCAGGGGAGCCGCGTCGCATGGAGCTGGGGCATGGAAGGCATGCCTCGTAATCCCCCAGCAGGCACGGCATGGGCTGCTTACTCAATGTGCGGCAGCGGTGCGCGTGCCAGCCAGGCCACGGGCGCCCTTGGCAAGCCAGTCCACTCGTCCCTGTCCCTCGACATAGTGCCCAGCGAGCAAGCCCGGTGAGCTGCGTCGCACGGACCCTGGGCAAGGGAGGCACACCCCGGCAGCTCCCAGAATGCAAGCAATGGGCTTCTTGCCCATCGTGTGGCAGCAGTGGGCACGTCAGCCAGGCCACGGGCGCCCATCACTAGCCAGCCCCTTGACATTGTGCGCAGCGAGCGAGCAATGGGAGCCACATCGCACGGACCCTGGGTATGGGAGGCACGCCTTGGCAGCCCCCAGCCGCCAGGGCCTGGGCTACTTTCCCAGCGTGCTGCAGCAGTGGGCGCGCCAGCCAGGCCATGGGTGCCCATCGCGAGCAAGCCCATCGACATAGTAACCAGTGAACGAGCCCGGGGAGCTGCGTCGCATGGACCCTGGGAAAGGGAGGCACGCCTCCGCATCCCCCAGCAAGCATGGCATGGGCTGCTTGCCCAGCGTGCAGCAGCGGTGGGCGCGCCAGCCAGGCCACGGGCGCCCATGGCGAGCCAGCCCCCTCATCCGTGTCCCTCGACGTAGTGCCCAGCGAGCGAGCCAGGGGAGCCGCGTCGCATGGAGCTGGGGCACAGGAGGCATGCCTCGGAAGCCCCCAGCAGGCATGGCATGGGCTGCTTACCCAACGTGCTGCAGCGGTGGGCGTGCCAGCCAGGCCACGGGCGCCCATGGCGAGCCAGCCCACTCGTCCCTGTCCCTCGACGTAGTGCCCAGTGAGTAAGCCAGGGGAGCCGCATCGCATGGACCCTTGGCTTGGGAGGCATGCCTCAGCAGCCCCCAAAATGCATGGCATGGTCTTCTTGCCCAATGTGCGGCAGCGGTGGGTGCACCAGCCAGTCCATGGGCGCCCATCACGAGCCAGCCCCTCGACATAGTGCGCAGCGAGCGAGCCATGGGAGTCATATCGCACGGACCCTGGGTATGGGAGGCATGTCTTGGGAGCCCCAAAAGGCAGGGCATGCGCTGCTTGCCCAGCATGCGGCAGCGGCTGGCACACCCGCCAGGCCATGGTCACCCATCGTGAGCCAGCCCATCGACATAGTGCTCAACGAGCGAGCAATGGGAGCCGCATCGCACGGACCTTGGGCATGGGAGGCACGCCTCGGCAGCCCCCACCAGGCATGGCATGGGCAGCTTGCCCAGCATGAAGCAGCGGCGCGCATGCCAGCGATGGCATAAACGTCCATCACGACCCAGCCCCTCGACATACTGCCCAACGAGCGAGCCAAGGGAGCCGTATCGCACGGACACTGGGCACGGGAGGCACGCCTCGGCAGCCCCCAGCAGGCATGGCATGGGCAGCTTGCCAAGTGAGAAGCAGCGGCGCACATGCCAGCGATGCCACAAGCGCCCATCACGAGCCAGCCCCTCGACATAGGCCCAACGAGCGAGCCAGGGGAGCCGCATCTCACGGACCCTGGGCATGGGAGGAAAGCCTCGGCAGCCCCCAGCAGGCATGGCATGGGCTTTTTGCCCAGCGTGGGGCAGCGGGGCATGCGCCAGCCAGGCCACCGGCACCCATCGTGAGCCAGCCCCCTTGTCTCTGCCCCTCGACATGGTGCCCAGCAAGCAAGCTAGGGGAGCCGTGTCGCACGGACCGTGGGCATGGGAGTCATGCCTCGGTAGCCCCCAGCACGCATGGCGTGGGCTGCTTGCCCAATGTGCAGCAGCGATGGGCAGGCCCGCAAGGCCACAGGCGCCCATTACGAGCCAGCCCCTCGACATAGTGCACAGTGAGCGAGCTAGGGGAACCGCATCGTATGGACCCTAGGCACAGGAGGCATGCATCGGGAGCACGCGGCAGCAGTGGGTGCCCCAGTAGGCCCACGAGCGCCCATCGCGGGCCAGCCCTCTTGCCCATGTCCCTCTATGTAGTGCCCAGCGAGCAAGCCACGGGAGGCACGTTGCACGGACCTTAGGAACAGGAGGCACGCCTCGGTAGCCCCCAGTAGGCATGGCATGGGTTGCTTCCCCTGCGTGTAACAGTAGTGGACGCCTCAGCGAGGCCATGGGCACCCATGTTTAGCTAGCCCCTCGACATAGTGCCCAATGGACGAGCCAGGGAGCCACGTCGCACGGACCCTCATCACAGGAGGCATGCCTCGTCAGCCCCAGCAGGCACAGCATGGGCTGCTTACCCAGCGTACAGTAGCGGTGGGTGCGCCAGCCAGGCTACAGGTACCCATCATAAGCCAGCCCCTCGATATAGTGCCCAACAAGGGAGCCAGGGAGCCACGTTGCACGGGAGGCAAGCCTCGGCAGCCCCCAGCAGGTGCGGCATGGGCTGGTTGCCCAACGTGTTGGGGCAGTAGTTGCGCCATTCAGGCCATCGGCACCCATCGCGAGCCAGCCACTTGACGTAGTGCCCAGCGAGCGAGCTAGGGGAGTCGCATCGCACGGACTCTAGGCATAGGGGCATGCCTTGACAGCCCCCAGCAGGCACAGCATGGGCTACTTGCCCAGTTTTCGACAATGGTTGGCACGCTAGCCAGGCCATGGGCGCTCATCACGAGTGAGCCCCTCGACATAGTGCCCATCGAGCGAGCCAGGGGAGCCGCGTCACACGTACCCTGATCATGGGAGGCTAGCCTCGACAGCCCCTAGCAGCCACGGCATGGGCTGCTTGCCTAGTTTTTGACAGTGGTGGGCGCGCTAGCCATGCCATGACGCCCATCACGAGCCAGCCCCTCGATATAGTGCCCAATGGGGGAGCCAAGGAGCAGATTTGCACGGGCCCTAGGCATGGAAGGCCAGCTTCGACGGCCACCAACAGCCACAACATCACCCAGGGGGCTCGACAAAGGCTGCTTGCACAGCTTACAGCAGCGGTGGGCACGCCAGCCAGGTAACGGGCGCTCATCACGAGCCAGCCCCTCGACATAGTGCCTAACGAGGGAGCTAGGAAGCAGCTTCGCATGGGCCCTGGGCACAGGAGGCAAGCTTCGGCAGCTGACAGTAGGCACGGCATGGGCTGCTTGCCAATTCTATAGGGGCAGTGTGCACTCCAGCAAGGCCACGGGCGCCCATCGTGGGCCAGTGCCCTCGTCCCTGTCCCTCGACGTAGTGCCCAGAGAGAGAGCCAGGGGAGTCGCATCGCGTAGACCATGGGCACGGGAGGCAAGCCTCGGTAGCCCCCAGCAGGCATGGCATGGGCTGCTTTGCCAGTGTGCGGCAGCGGTGGGGGCTCCAGCCAGGCCACGGGCACCCATCGCAAACCAGCCCACTCGTCGCTGCCCCTAGATGTAGTGCCCCGTGAGAGTAGCAGGGGAACCACGTTGCACGGACACTGGGCATGGGAGACACACCTCGGCAGCCCCTAGCAGGTACGGCATGGGCTATTTGCCCAGCGTGCGGGAGTGGTGGGCGCCCAGCCAAGCCACAGGCGCTTATCGCGAGCCAACCCCTCAACATAGTGCCCAGCGAGCGAGCCAAGAAGCTAGCCAGGCACAGGGAACATGCCTCGATAGGTACCTTGGGCACGGGGGACATACCTCGGTAGCCACCAACAGGCACGGCATGGCCTGCTTGCCCAGCTTGTGGTAGCGGTGGGTGCATCAGCCAAATCATGGGTGCTCATCACGAGCCAGCTCCCTCGTCTCAGCCCCTTGACATAGTGCCCAGCGAGTAAGCCAGGGGAGCCATGTCGCATAGACTCTGGGCACGGGGGGCACGTCTCGGAAGCCCCCAGCAGGCACGACATAGGCTGCTTGCCCAACGTGTGGCAGCTGTGGGCGAGCCAGCCAAGCCAGTGGCGCCCATCACGAGCAAGCACCCTCATCCCTGCCTCTCAACGTAGTGCCAAACGAGCGATCCAGGGGAGCTATGTTGCTTGGACCCTGGGAATGCCTTGGCAGCCCCTAATAGGCACAGCATGGGCTACTTGCCAAGCTTACAACAGTGGTGGGTACGCTAGCCAGGCCACGGGCGCCCATCACGAGCTAGCCCCCTTGTTCCAGCCCCTTGACATGGTACCCAGCGAGCAAGCCAAGGCAGACGCGTCACATGAACCCTAGGCCCGAGAGGCACGGCTCCGCAGCCCACACCAGGCATAGCATGGGTTGCTTGCCTTGCTTGCGGCAGCGGTGGGTGTGCCAGCCAGGCCAGTGGCACCCATCGCAAGCCAACCCCTCGACATAGTGCTCAGTGAGCGAGCCAAGGAGCCGCGTCGCAGGTACCTTGGGCACTGGGGACATGCTTCAGCAGTCGCCAACAAGAATGGCATGGGCTTCTTGCCAAGCTTGCGACAGTGGTGGGTGCGCCAGCAAGGCCACGGGCGCCTATCGCGAGCCAGCCCCCTCATTCGAGGCCCTCAACATGGTGCCTAGCGAGCGAGGCAGGGCAGCCGTGTCGCACGGACCATGGGCACTAGAGGCATGCCTTTGTAGCCTCCACCAAGCATGGCATGGGCTGCTTGCCCTACTTATGGTAGCGGTGGGCACACTAGCCAGGCCACAAGCGCCCATCGTGAGCCAGCCCACTCATCCCTGCCACTAGACGTAGTGCCCAATGAGAGTATCAGGGGAGCTGTGTCGCACAGACCTTGGGCATGGGAGGTATGCCTCAGCAGCCCCTAGTAGGTACGGCATGGGCTGCTTGCCCAGCATGCGGGAGCGATGGGCGCGTCAGCGAGGCCATAGGTGCCCATCACGGGCCAGCCCCATTGTCCTTGCCCCTCGACGTAATGCCCAGTGAGAGTACCAGGGGAGCTGTGTTGCACGGACCTTGGGCACTAGAGGGATGCCTCGATAGTCCCGAGCAGGCATGGCATGGGCTGCTTGCCCAACGTCCGACAGCGGGACCCTGTGTCGCGTGCCTTCACAAATGGAATTCGATGATTCGAGTCAGCTTTCTTTGCACCATGTCCCTCGCGGGCATGGGTGGAAACCTCAGCTCTGCCTCATGCTCCAAGCACAGCTTGCTTCGACATGCGGCTGCTTTGGCACACGGGCGCTCGATTGTCTCTTTGGGTGCGAAAAGTGTTACGACAGGAGTGGCCTCGACCTTTGCCTATCCAAGCGAAAGCATTTGTCCCATGTCCCATCGATTTTGAATGACGATGGCGACTGCTTTGGCCTTAGGGAGCCTTACGGCACGCTTCGATCCTAATTGGTGCAACATCTCGAAGGATGCTACCTGGTTGATCCTGCCAGTAGTCATATGCTTGTCTCAAAGATTAAGCCATGCATGTGTAAGTATGAACAAATTCAGACTGTGAAACTGCGAATGGCTCATTAAATCAGTTATAGTTTGTTTGATGGTACCTACTACTCAGATAACTATAGTAATTCTAGATACGTGCAACAAAGCCTGACTTCTGGAAGGGGTACATTTATTAGATAAAAGGTTGAAGCGAGCTTCGCCCATTGCTTTGATGATTCATGATAACTCGATGGATCGCAAGGCCATCGTGCCGGTGACACATCATTCAAATTTTTGCCCTATCAACTTTCGATGGTAGCATAGTTGCCTACTATGGTGGTGACAGGTGACTGGGAATTAGGGTTCGATTCCGAAAAGGGAGCCTGAGAAACAGCTACCACATTTAAGGAAGGCAGCAGGGGCACAAATTACCTAATCATGACATGGGGAGGTAGTGACAATAAATAACAATATCGAGCTCTTCGAGTCTGGTAATTGGAATGAGTACAATCTAAATCCCTTAACGACGATCCATTGGAGGCCAAGTCCAGTGCCAGTAGCCACGGTAATTCCAGCTTCAATAGTGTATATTTAAGTTGTTGCTGTTAAAAAGCTCATAGTTGGACCTTGGGATGGGTCGGCCAGTTCATCTACAGTGTGCACCGGTTGGCTCATACCTACTGTTGGTGATGCGCTCCTGGCCTTAATTGGTCAGGTCGTGCCTCCAACGCTATTGCTTTGAAGAAATTAGAGTGCTCAAAGCAAGCCTACGCTCTAAATACATTAGCACGGGATAACATCATAGGATTTCGATCCTATTCTGTTGGCCTTCGAGATCGGAGTAACAATTAACAGGGACAATCGGGGGCATTCATATTTCATAATCAGAGGTGAAATTCTTGGATTTACGAAAGATGAACAACTATGAAAGTGTTTGCCAAGGATATTTTCATTAATCAAGAATGAAAGTTGGGGGCTCGAAGATGATCAGATATCATCCTAGTCTCAACCATAAACGATGCCGACCATGGATCAGCAGATGTTGCTTTTGGGACTCCGGTGGCACCTTATGAGAAATCAAAGTCTTTGGGTTCCGAGGGGAGTATTGTCGCAAGGCTGAAACTTAAAGGAATTGACAGAAGGGCACACCAGGAGTGGAGCATGGTCCAGACATAGTAAGGATTGAGAGACTAAGAGCTCTTTCTTGATTCTATAGGTGGTGGTGCATGGCCCTTCTTAGTTGGTGGAGTGATTTATCTGGTTAATTCCGTTAACAAACGAGACCTCAGCCTGCTAACTAGCTACGTGGAGGTGACCCTCCACGGTCGGCTTCTTAGAGGGACTATGGCCCCTTAGGCCAAGGAAGTTTGAGGCAATAACAGGTCTGTGATGCCTTAGATGTTCTAGGCCGCACGAGTGCTGCACTGATGTATTCAATGAGTTTATAGCCTTGGCCGGCAGGCCTGGGTAATCTTTGAAATTTCATTGTGATGGGGATAGATCATTGCAATTGTTGGTCTTCAACAAGGAATTCCTAGTAAGCGCGAGTCATTAGCTCGCGTTGACTACGTCCCTGCCCTTTGTACACACCGCCCATCGCTCCTACAGATTGAATGGTCCGGTGAAGTGTTCGGATCACAGCGACATGGGCGATTCGCCGCTCGCGACGTCGCGAGAAGTCCACTGAACCTTATCATTTAGAGGAAGGAGAAGTCGTAACAAGGTTTTCGTAGGTGAACCTGCGGAAGGATCGTTATTGAAAACTCGCTCAGTGAAACGACCCGCGAACACGTTGTAAACACACCGACGGGGCAAAGGGCTCTCGAGTCCCTCGTCTCGCCTTACACGGCAAGGGTGCGCGGGCTCACGCCCAAGCCCATCATCGTGCACAACAACAAAACCCATAGCACAGGATGCGCCAAGGAACTCGAATGAAAAAGCACACCCCAGTCGCCCCGATCTTGGTGCGCGATTGGCGATCGTATCATCCCTAAACGATGTCTAAAATGACTCTCGACAATGGATATCTCGACTCTCGCATCGATGAAGAATGTAGCAAAATGCGATACTTGGTGTGAATTGCAGAACTCCGTGAACCATCGAGTCTTTGAGAGCAAGTTACACCCGAAGCCATCAAGCTGAGAGCACGTCTACCTGGGTGTTAAGCACTGTCACCCGCGACTGCCCCGCATCCCTTCGGGGAGGGGAGGGACCATCGCAATGGCGGTTGTTGGCCTCTCATGCACCTTCAGCTCGCGGTTGGCCTAAAAGAAAGCCTCGAGTAATGCCGCATCATGGACCTAACGATTGATCGATTGAGATGTGACCCCAGTTTAAGCTGGATCACCCGTTGAGTTTAAGCATATCAATAAGCGGAGGAAAAGAAACTAAGAAGGATTCCTCTAGTAACGATGAGCAAACCGGGAAAAGCCCAGCTTGAAAATCATGCACCCTCGGCCCCCGAATTGTAGTATGGAAATACGTCGTTAGCGACGCACCGGGGCCCAAGTCCCTTACAAAGGGGCACTAGAGAGGTGAGAGCTTCGTCTCGCCCAGAACTTGTTGCACCATGAGGCGTTGTCGACGAGTGAGGTTGTTTAGGAATGCAGCCCTAATGGGGCGATAAATTCCGTCCAAGGCTAAATATGGGCGAGAGACTGATAGTGAACAAGTGCCGCGAGGGAAAGATGAAAAGGACTTCGAAAAGACAGTCAAAGAGTGCTTGAAATTATTGGCAGGGAAGTGGATGGGGGCCGGTGATGCACCTCGGTCGGATGTGGAATGGCCACGACCAGGTCCGTCTATCGACTCGAGGTACGAACCGATGCGGATTACGATGGCTGCCCAAGCTTGAGCCTTTGATACACTAGTGGAGACATTGTTGTCAAGATCGTGGCTCGCAACGCACTCCCAGCATCAGCCAGCAGGCTCCCCATTCGACCAGTCTTGAAACACGGACCAAGGAGTATGATATGTGTGTGAGTCAACAGGCGAGTAAACCCGTAAGGCGCAAGGAAGCTGATTGGCAGGATCCCTCGCGGGTGCACCGCCGACCAACCTCGATCTTTTGAGAAGGGTTCGAGTGCGAGCATGCCTGTCGGGACCTGAAAGATGGTGAACTATGCCTGAACAGGATGAAGCCAGAGGAAACTTTGGTGGAGGCCCACAGTGATACTAACGTGCAAATCGTTCATCTGACTTGGGTATATGGGCGAAAGACTAATCGAACAGTCTAGTAGCTAGTTCCCTCCGTAGTTTCCCTCAAGCTAGCTAGAGCTCATATGCGAGTTCCATTGGGTAAAACCAATGATTAGAGGCATCAGGAGTGTAATGCCATCGACTTATTCTCAAACTTTAAATAAGTAGTACGGGGCGGCTACTTCTTTGAGCCATCCCACGGAATCGAAAGCTCCAAGTGGGCCGTTTTTGGTAAGCAGAACTGGCGATGCAGGATGAACAGAAAGCTGGGTTATGATGCCCAACTGTGCACTAACCTAGAACCCACAAAGGGTGTTGGTCGATTAAGATAACCGAACAGTGGTCATGAAAGTCAAAATCCGCTAAGGAGTGTGTAACAACTCACTCACTGAATCAACTAGCCGTGAAAATGGATGGCACTGAAGTGCGGGACCTATACCCAGCCATTGGGGCAAGGGCCAAGCCCCATTGAATAGGAGGGCGCGGTGGTCGCCGTCATACCCGAGGCGCGAGCTCGGGCAGAGCGGCCATTGGTGCAGATCTTGTTGGTAGTAGCAAATATTCAAATGAGAACTTTGAAGGCTGAAGAGGGGAAAGATTCCATGTGAATGGCACTTGCACATGGGTTAGTCGATCCTAAGAGACGAGAGAAGCCCGTCGAACAGCACCTCGGCGCGAGCTTCGAAAGGGGCTCCGGTTAAAATTTTAGAACCGGGACGTGGCGGTTGATGGTAATGTTAGGGAGTCTGGAGACGTTGGCGATGGCCCCAAAAAGAGTTATCTTTTCTATTTAATAGCCTGCCCACCCTGGAAACGGCTCAGCCGAAGGTAGGGTTCAACGGCTGGACGAGCGCCGCACGTTCGGTCGTACTCATAACCGCCTCAGGTCTCTAAGGTGAATAGCCTCTGGTCGATGGAACAATTTAGGCAAGGGAAGTCGGTAAAATGGACCCATAACCTCGAGAAAAGGATTGATCATCGCGCTTGGCTGAAAAGCCAGTGGCATGAAGCTACCGTGCGCTGGATTATAACTGAACGCCTCTAAGTCAGAATCTGGGCTAAAAGCGATGCATGCGCCCATCGCCTGATTATCGACCTGTAGTAGGGGTCACCCAGCCCCCAAAGGCACGTGTCGTTGGCCAAGCCCGCGTGGTGGAGGAGCTTCACAGTCTGCCTTGAAGGGTGATTCCCACTGAGCGACGAGTAGAATCATTTGCAGATGATTGAAATACGTGATGGGATATTGTAAGTGGTAGAGTGGCCTTGCTACCATGATCCACTGAGATTCAGCCCTTTTTCACTTTGATTCGTCCCTTCCCCCCCCTCCCCCTCCCTAACCCCCACAACAATTGTCCCTCTCTTTTCGACAATCGATAACCCAAGGTCTGAAATCGTCCCTCAAGATTATGACCTGGAAAAAGAGGCAAGTCCTTTTTGGCTCGTGGAGAATGAGAAACCCAAGGGAAAAAACTTGGAAACATATTGGGAAGCATTGGGGAGGCATGCCTCGGAAGCCCCCAGATGCACGGCATAGGCTGCTTGCCCAGCGTGCAGCAGCGGTGGGCATGCCAGCCAAGCCACGGGCACCCATCACGAGCCAACCCACTCATCCCTGCCCCTTGACTTACTACCCAGCGAGCGAGCCAAGGGAGCCGTGTCGCATGGACCCTGGGCACAGGAGGCATGCCTCAGCAGCCCCCAGCAAGCATGGCATGGGTTGGTTGCCCAGCGTGCAGCAGTGGCGGGTGCGCCAGCCAGGCCACGGATGCCCATCGTGAGCCAGCCTCCTCGTCCTTGACCCCCGAGGTAGTGCCCAGCGAGCGAGCCAGGGGAGACACATCGCACGGACCCTAGGCAGAGGAGGCACCCCTTGGCAGCCCCCAGCAAGCATGGCATGGCCCAAGTGCCCAGTGTACGACAGCGGTGGGTGCGCCAGCCAGGCCATTGGCGCCCATCATGAGCCATTCCCGTCCTCTCTGTCCTTCAACATAGTGCCCAGCATGCGATAGTGTTGGGCGCGCCAGCCAAGCCAGTGGCGACCATCGCGAGCCAGCCCTCTCATCCTCGAACCACGACATAGTGCCCAGCGAGCGAGCCAGGGGAGACGCGCCGCATGAACCCTGGGCAAGGGAGGCATGCCTCGGTAGCCCCCGGCAGGCGCGGCATGGGCTGCTTGCCCAGTGTGCGACAGCAGTGGGCGCGCCAACCAGGCCACGGGTGCCTATCGCGAGCCAGCCCCCTCGTCCCTACCTATCAACATGGTGTCGAGTGAGCGAGCCATGGAAGCTGCATCGCACGGACCCTAGGCAAGAGAGACATGCCTTAGCATCCCCCAACAAGCACGGCATGGGCTGCTTGCCAGCGTGTGGCAGCGGTGGGCGCGGCAGCCAGGCCACAAGCGCCCATCGCAAGAGAGCCCCCTCGTCCCTGCCCTCAACATGATCCCCATCGTGTGAGCCAGGGGTGCCACAGCAGTTCCCAGCAGGCACAAAGCCAGCCTTGCCAAGGGTGCCCCATACAAGCAAGCCGCGAGGATGTTGTTAGGCTCGGCACGTGCTATCGGTGTTGATTTCATGGGCAAGCTGGGCTTGGCCGTGTCACCTAGCTGTGATGGACCCTGAGGGCAGCCCATGCCATGGGGTGGCTGTAGGTTCACTGGACAAGGCAGCCAGCATGCACCCTAGGCCAGGCAGAGGCATAGCTACCCCAGCCTACTGGCCGCAATGCTCAGTTGTGAAATTAGTGTGAATTGACAGTCTTTTCATCACGGAATTGGTCTCGAAATGACTCAAATAAATTGTGTAATTCATGAGGAGTCTGTCCTGAAGTTTTGGATCATTTCGACTCACGGGCTATTTTTGACAATTTTTTCAATATTTGGCTGTAGATAATTGATTAAAAAAATTTAGTACCTAGAAAATTCTGAAATCTTTTGTGGTGGTAGATATGATTATTCTCCATTTATGTACAAAATTTCTGCTCAAAATTCCAAGTAAATAACTTTGTAGACCCATTATGACGGCTCACATATATTGATGTTTCCTCCCGCCGAAATGAAATTTCATTTAAGATTCTTTAGAGGGGAGGTGGTCACCAAGCTTGCTGGGTGCCAACGGGCCATGTGTGCTACCCCCTGCCCATCCCACATGGGCAGGCACTGGGCTTGGGGAACCCAGCACGCATGGCATGGGCAGGGCAGCTTGCCGCCTTGCCCATCCAATCGGTGGTGCATGCTGTGGCAGCCACCACCGCCGGCAGGCAGGTGGCCAGCGACATCAGTCAAAGAGTGTGGGATGCCCAATTAGAAGCCAACGGAGTAGGGAAAATGTGGGAAACGAAATCCACTAAATTGTGGGCAATGAAACGAGAAAAATCGTGGGATAATGAGCTGGAATGTGGCTAGACAAGCTTGACGGTGTGGGCGGCGAAGCTAATGATGATGCAAGCTACGCGAGGGCCAAATCGTTGGGGGGATTTTGAGCATGCGGAGTGCTTCGTTGCAGGCCCTGGAGGCGGTGGACGCGGGGTTGGATGCTGACGCTCATGCTTGCCTAAGCGAACTCGTTGTGCAGCGTCATCAACAACACGATCGTCGACCGTTAGCATCGAGCGAGCCACTTGGCCAGCTTAGGCCCCGCCCAATACCCTTGCTTCAAATGCCTCATCGATGGGAAAAATGTGGGAAATGAAATCCACTAAATCATGGGATAATGAGCTGGGATGTGGCTAGACAAACTCGACGGTGTGGGCGGAGAAGCTAACGATGATGCATGTTACGCGAGGGCCAAATCGCTAGGGGCATTTTGAGCATGCAGAGTGCTTCATCGTAGGCCCTTGAGGTGGCAGACGCAGGGTTGGATCCCGACCCTCAGGCTTGCCTAGATGGACTCATTGTGCAGCATGATCGAATACATGATCATCGGTCGTTAGCATCGAACGAGCCACACAGCGTGACACCCCTGTTGCCAAGGCCTCATCGATAGGAAAAACATGGGAAACGAAATATGCTAAATTGTGGGATAATGAGCTGGGATGTGGCTAGACAAGTACGACGGTGTGGGCGACGAAGCTAACAATGATGCATGCTACACGAGGGCCAAATCGCTGGGGGATTTCAAACATGCAAAGTGTTTCGTTGCAGGCCCTCGAGGTGGTGGACGTGGGGTTGTATCCCGATGCTCAGGCTCGCCAAGGCAGAGTCATTGTGCAGCGCGGTCGACGACACGATCGTCGGTCGTTAGCATCAAGCAAGCCACACGGCCAGCCTGGGCACTGCATGACACCCCTGCTGCCAAGGCCTCATCGATGGTCCTTTGGCATCAAAGACTCTTCCCTTGCTATCGAAACAATTTCGCACTTAGCGGCTTGGGTGCGGCAACACTCGACGACCTGCAAGATCGATGGCCCCTTCGCTCGTCAGCTTGCAGCATGTTTGGTGCTGTTGCTGCCCATTTGTACGTGTGGCATGTAAGTGCTGATCTAGTCATGCGCATTGGTAGGCTCCATGCTCCCGCATCAAGCTGTCGCTTAGCATGTCGCTTCAAGCTCGACCCCGAGCCATACGTTAGCTTTTCATGGGTGACATCGGGACCTAGTGTCGCGTCCCTTCACAAAGGAAATTCAATGATTCAAGTCGGCTGTGTCGCATGCCTTGGCGCCCCCCAACAGGCACGGCATGGGCTACTTGCCCAGCGTGCAGCAGCGGTGGGCACACCAGCAAGCCCACGGGCGCCCATCGCGTGCGCGCCCCCTCGTCCTTGCCCCTCGACATGGTTCCCAGCGAGCGAGCCAGGGAAGCCACGTGGCACGGACCCTGGGCACGAGAGGCATGCCTTGGCAGCCCCAAGCAGGCACGCCATGGGCTGCTTGCCCAGAGTGCGGCAGCGGTGGGCGCGCCAGCATGGACACGGCCGGCCATTGCGAGCCAGCCCCCCTGTCCTTGCCCCTCCACATAGTGCCCCGAGTGCAAGCTAGGGGAGTCGCGTCGCTTGGGCCCTAGGTTGGGAGGCATGCCTCGGCAGCCACCAGCGGGCACGGAATGGACTGCTTGCCCAGCGTGCGGCAGCGGTAGGCGCGCCAACTAGGCCACCGGCGCCCATCGCAAGCCAGCCCCTCGACATAGTGTCCAGCGAGCGAGCCAGGGGAGCCGCGCAGCACCGACCCTGGGCACGGGTGGCATGCCTCAGCAGCCCCTAGCAGGCACGGCATGGGCTGCTCGTCCAAGGTGCGGCAGCGAAGGGCGCGCCAGCCTTGCCACAGGAGCCCATCACGAGCCAGCCCCTCAACGCAATGCCAAGCGAGCAAACCAGGGGAGCCTTGTCGCATACACCCCGGGCACGAGAGGCGTGCCTTGGCAGCCCTCAGTGGGCACGGGATGGGCTGCTTACCTAGTGTACGACTGCGGTGGGCGTGCCAGCCAGCCAACGGGCGCCCATCGCGAGCCAGCCCCCTCCTCCCGCCCCTCAACTTACTGCCCAGCTAGCGAGCCAGGGGAGCCACGTCGCATGGACCCTGGGCACGAGAGGCATGCCTTGGTAGGCCCAACCAGGCACGCCATGGGCTGCTTGCCCAGAGTGTGGCAGCGGTGGGCGCGCCAGCATGGCCACGGCCGCCCATTGCGAGCCAGCCACCTCGTCCCTACGCCTCGATTTACCACCCAGCGAGCCAGCCAGGGAGCCGTGTCACACAGATGCCATGCATGGGAGGCATGCCTCGGGACACCCCAGTCGGCACGGCATGGGCTTCTTGCCCAGCGTGAGGCAGCTGTAGCACACCAGCAAGGCCACGGGCGCCCATCGCGTGCCAGCCCCCTCGTCCCTACCCCTCGACATGGTGACTAGCGAGCGAGCTAAGGGAGCCACGTCGCATGGACCCTGGGCACGGGAGGCATGCCCGGGCAGCTCCAAGCAGGCACACCATGGGCTGCTTGCCCAGAGTGCGGCAGCGGTGGGTGCGCTAGCATGGCCACGGCCGGTCATCGCGAGCCAGCCACCTCGTCCCTACGCCTCGACTTACCGCCCAGCGAGCCAGCCAGGGAGCCATGTCACACAGATGCCATGCATGGGAGGCATGCCTCCTCACACCCCAGTAGGCACAGCATTGGCTTCTTGCCCAGTGTGCGGCAGCGGTGGCACACCAGCAAGGCCACGGGCGCCCATCGCGTGCTAGCCCCCTCATCCCTACCCCTCGACATGGTGCCCAGCGAGCGAGCCAGGGTAGCCACATCGCATGGACCATGGACCCAGGAGGCATGCCTTGGCAGCCGCTGGCAAGCACACCATGGGCCAAGTGCCCAGAGTGCGGCAGCTGTGGGCACGCCAGCCAGGCCAGTGGCGCCCATCGCGAGTGAGCCAGGGGAGCCGCGTCGCACGGACCCTGGGCACAGGAGGCATGCCTGGCAGCCCCCAGCAGGGACAGCATGGGCTGCTTGCCCAGCGTGCAGCAACGATGGGTACGCCAGCAAAGGCACAGCCGCTCATCATGAGCCAGCCCCCTTGTCCCTGCGCCTCGGTTAACTGCCCAGCGAACAAGCAAGGGGAGCCGCGTCACACAGACCCCATGCAGGGGAGGCATGCCTCGGCACCCCCCAGCAGACAGGGCATGGGCTGCTTGCCCAGTGTGCGGCAGTGGTGGGCACACCAGCAAGGGCACGGGCTCCCATCGCGTGTCAGCCCCCTCGTCCCTGCCCCTCGACATGGTGCCCAGCGAACGAGCTAGGGGATCCGCATCGTATGGACCCTGGGCACGGGAGGCATGCCTCGGCAGCCCCCAGCAGGCACGGCATGGGCCAAGTGCCCAGCGTCCGGCATCTGTGGGTGCGCCAGCCAGGGCAGTGGCGCCTATTGCGAGCCAACCCCCTCGTCGCCGACCCTCGATGTAGTGCCCAGCGAGCGAGCAAGGGGAGCCGTGTCGCACAGGTCCTTGGCATGGGAGGCACACATTGGCAGTCCCCAGTAGGCACGGTAAAGGCCCAGTGGCCAGTGTGCGACAGTGGTGGGTTCGCCAGCCTGGCCACTGGTGCAAATCGCGAGCCAGCCCCCTCTTCCCGGACCCTCGACGTGGTGCCCGGTGAGTAAGCCAGGGGAGCCACATCGCACGGACACTGGGCACAGGAGGCATGCCTTGGCAGCCCCCAGCAGGCACGGCATGGGCCAAGTGCCCAGCGTGCGGCAGTTGTGGGCATACCGGCCAGGCCAGTGGCACCCATCGCGAGCCAGCCCCTCATCCTTGACCTCGACATACTGCCCAGCAAGCGAGCCAAGGTAGCCACGTCGCACGGGCCCTGGGCACAGGAGGCATGCCTGGCAGCCCCCAGCAGGGACAGCATGGGCTGCTTGCCCAGCGTGCAGCAACGATGGGTACGCCAGCAAAGGCACAGCCGCTCATCATGAGCCAGCCCCCTTGTCCCTGCGCCTCGGTTAACTGCCCAGCGAACAAGCAAGGGGAGCCGCGTCACACAGACCCCATGCAGGGGAGGCATGCCTCGGCACCCCCCAGCAGGGACGGCATGGGCTGCTTGCCCAGCGTGCGGCAGCGGTGGGCACACCAGCAAGCCCACGGGCGCCCATCGCATGCCAGCCCCCTCGTCTTTACCCCTCGACATGGTGCCCAGCGAGCGAGCCAGGGGAGCCACGTTGCACGGACCCTGGGCACGAGAGGCATGCCTTGGCAGGCCCACGCAGGCACGCCATGGGCTGCTTGCCTAGAGTGTGGCAACGGTGGGCGCGCCAGCATGGCCTTGCAACGGCTTCTTGCCCAGCGTGCGGCAGCGGTGGGCAAGCCAGCAAAGGCACGGGCGCCCATCACGAGCAAGCCCCCTTGTCCGTGCGCCTCGGCTAACTGCCTAGTGAATCAGCCAGGGGAGCCACGTTGCACAGACCCCAGGCACGGGAGGCATGCCTCGGCAGCCCCCAGCAGACAGGGCAAGGGCTGCTTGCCCAACGTGCGGCAGCGATGGGCACACCGGCAAGGGTACGGGCGCCCATCACATGTCAGCCCCCTTGTCCCAGCCCCTCGACATAGTGCCCAGTGAACGAGCCAGGGGATTCGCGTCGCATGGACCCTAGGCACGGCATAACTCGGATGCCCCCAACAGGCACGGTGGCTCCTATTGCGAGCCAACCCCCTCGTTGCCGACCCTTGATGTAGTGCCCAGCGAGCAAGCAAGGGGAGCCGCGTCGCACAGGTCCTTGGCATGGGAGGCATACATCGACAGTCCCTAGCAGGCACGGTAAAGGCCCAGTGGCCAGCTTGCGGCAACGGTGGGCTCACCAGCCTGGCCACTAGCGCAAATCGCGAGCCAGCCCCCTCTTCCCCGACCCTCAACGTGGTGCCATGCCACCGAGCCAGGGGAGCCTCGTCGCACGGACACTTGGCACAGGAGGCATCCCTTGGCAGCACCCAGCAGGGACGGCATGGGTCAAGTGCCCAGCGTGCGGCAGCTGTGTGCGTGCCAGCCAGGCCAGTGGCACCCATCGCGAGCCAGCCCCCTCATCCCCGACCCTCGACGTACTGCCCAGCAACCGAGCCAGGAGAACAGCATCACACGGGCCCTAGGCACGGGAGGCATGCTCCGGCAGCCCCTAGCAGGGACGGCATGGGCTGCTTGCCCAGCGTGCGGCAGCGGTGGGCATGCCAGCCAAGCCATGGGCGCCCATCACGAGCCAGGCCCCTTGTCCCTGCACCTTGGCTTACTGCCGAGCGAGCGAGCCAGGGGAGCCACGTCGCATGGACTCTAGTCCTGGGAGGCATGCCTTGGCAGCCCCCAGCAGGCATGGCTTCGGCTACTTGCCCAGTGTACGGCAGCTGTGGGCGCGCCAGCCAGGCCACGGGCGCCCATCGCGAACCAGCCCCTCGGCATACTGCCCAGCGAGCGAGCCAGGGGAGCTGCGCAGCATGGACCCTAGGCACGGGTGGCATGCATCGGCAACCACCAGCAACCTCGACATGGGCTGTTTGCCTAGCGTGCGGCAGCTGTATGTGCGCCAGCCAGGCCACGGGCGTCCATCACTAGCCAAGCCCTCAGCATAGTGCGCAGCAAGAGAGCCAGGGGAGCCACGTCGCACAGACCATGGACATAGCACGCATGCCATGGAAGCCCCCAGCAGGCATGGCAAGGGCTTCTTGCCAGCTTGGGGCAGCGGTGGTCGCACCAACCAGGCCATGGGTGCCCATCGCGAGCCAACCCCGTCGTCCCTGTGCCTCGACTGACTGCCCAGCGAGCGAGCTGGGGGAGCCTCATCGCAGAGACGCCATGCATGGGAGGCATGCCTCGGCACCCCTCAGCAGGCACGGCACGGGCTTCTTGCCCAGTGTGTGGCCGTGGTGGTACAACAGCAAGGCCACGGGCGCCCATCGCATGCCAGTACCCTCGTCCCTGCCCCTCGACATGGTGCCCAGCAAGCAAGACAGGGCTGCCACGTCGCATGGACACTTGGCCCAAGAGGCATGACTCAGCAGCCCCTCGCAGGCACACCATCGGCCAAGTGCCCAGCGTGCTTCAGCTGTGGGCGCGCCAGCCATGCCAGTGGCGCCCATGTCGAGCCAGCCCCCTCGTCTCCGACCATCGATGTAGTGCCCAGTGAGCGAGCTAGGGGAGCCACGTTGCCTTGGCAGCCTCCAGCTGGCATGGCATGGGATTCATGCCCAGCGTGCAGCAGAGGTGGGTGCGTTAGCCGGGCCACTGACGCCCATCGCGAGCAAGCCCCGTCGTCCATACGCCTAGACATACTGCCCGGTGAGCGAGCCAGGGGACTCCATGCATGGAAGGCAAACCTCAGCACCCCTAGCAGGCATGACATGGGCTGCTTGGCGAGCGTGCGGTAGAGGTGGGCACGCCAGGAAGGCCACAAGCGCCCATCGCGTGCCAGCCCCCTTGTCCCTGCCTCTCGACATCGTGCCCAGCGAGCGAGCCAAGGGAGCTACGTTGCACGAACCTTAGGCACAGGAGGCATGACTCAGCAGCCCCCAGCAGGTACAGCATGGGCTGCTTGCCCAGCGTTCGGCAGCGGTTGGGCACCAGCAAGGCCACGGCCACGCATAGCGAGCCAGCCCCCTTGTCCCTGTACCTTGAGTTACTGCCCAGTGAGCGAGCCAAGGGAACCATGTTCCACGGACGCCATGCAAGGAGGCATGCCTCGGCACCCCCCAGTAGGCACGACATGGGCTGCTTGCCCAGCGTGCGGCAGCGGTGGCATACCAGCAAGGCCACGAGCGCCCATCGCGTGCCAACCCCTTCGTCCCTACCTCTCAACATCGTGCCCAACGAGCGAGCCAGGGGAGCTGTGTCGCATGGACCTTGGGAACGAAAGGCATGCCTTGGCTTCCCTCAACAGGCACGCCATGGGCCAAGTGCCCAGGGTGCTGCAGCTGTGGACGCGCCAGCCAGGCCAGTGGCTCCCATCGCGAGTGAGCCAGGGGAGCCGTGTCGCACAGACCCTGGGCACAGGAGGCATGCCTAGCAGTCCCCAGCAGGGACGGCATGGGCTGCTTGCCCAGCGTGCAGCAGCGGTGGGCACGCCAGCCAAGCCACGGGCGCCCATCACGAGCCAACCCCCTTGTCCCTGCACCTAGGCTTATTGCTGAGCGAACGAGCCAGGGAGCCACGTCGCATGGACACTGGACCTGGGAGGCATGCCTTGCAGGCATGGCATGGGCTGCTTGCCCAGCGTGCTGCAGCAGTGGGTGCGCCAGCCAGGCCATGGGATCCCATCACGAGCCAGCCCCCCTGTCCTTGCCCCTCCACATGGTGCCCCGAGTGCGAGCTAGGGGAGCCGCGTCGCTTGGGCCCTGGGTTGGGAGGCATACCTTGGCAGCCACCAGTGGGCACGGAATGGACTGCTTGCCCAGCGTGCGACAGCGGTGGGTGCGCCAGCTCGGCCACGGGTGCCCATCGCGAACCAACACCTTGACATAGTGCCCAGCGAGCGAGCCAGGGAAGCTACGCAGCACGGACCCTGGGCACAGATGGCATGCCTCGGCAGTCCCTAGCAGGCACGGCATAGGCTACTCGTCCAGGGTGAGACAGCGGAGGGCGCACCAGCCTTGCCACAGGAGCCCATTGCGAGCCATCCCCTCAATGTAATGCCAAGCGAGCAAACCAGGGGAGCCTTGTCACACAGACCCTGGGCACGAGAGGCATGCCTTGGTAGCCCCCAGCGGGCACGGCATGGGCTGCTTACCTACTGTACGGCTGTGGTGGGCCTGCCAACCAGGCAACGGGCGCCCATCGCGAGCTAGCCCCCTCGTCCCACCCCTCAACTTACTACCCAGCGAGCGAGCCAGAGGAGCCACATTGCATGGACCCTGGGCACTAGAGGCATGCCTCGGCAACCCCCAGCAGGTACGGCATGGGTGGCTTGCCCATCGTGTGGCAGCGGCGGGCATGCCAACCAGGCCACGGGCGCCCATCCCGAGCCAGCTCCCTCGTCCCTGCCCCTCGACTTACTACCCAGTGAGCGAGCCAGGGGAGGCGCGTCCCATGGGCATGGGGCATGGGAGGCATGCCTTGGAAGGCCCCAGCAGGCACGGCATAGGCTGCTTACCCAGTGTACGGCTGTGGTGGGCGTGCCAGCCAGGCAACGGGCGCCCATCGTGAGCAAGCCCCTTCATCCCGCCCCTCAACTTACTACCCAGCGAGTGGGCCAGGGGAACCACATCGCATGGACCCTGGGCACTCGAGGCTTGCCTTGGCAGCCCCCAGCAGGTGCGGCATGGGTGGCTTGCCTAGCGTGCGGCAGTGGTGGGGCAAGCCAGTCAGGCCACGAGCGCCCATCACGAGCCAGCCCCCTCGTCCCTCAACCTCAATGTAGTGCCAAGCGAGCAAGCCAGGGGAGTCGCGTCGCACAGAACCTGGGCATGATCACCAGCCAGTACGGCATCAGCCAAGTGCCCAGCATGCAGCAGCGATGGGTGCGCCAGCCGGGCTATTGGCGCCCATCGTGAGCTAGCCTCCTCGTCCTTGTCCCTCGACGTAGTGCCCAGAGAGTGGGCTAGAGGTGCCGCATTATGTGGACCATAGGGACAGGTGGCACGCCATGGCAGCCCCCAACAGGCCTGGCATGGGCTGCTTGCCCAGCGTGCGGCAGCGGTTGGTGTGTCTGCCATGCCACAAGCCCCCATCGCGAGCCATTCCCCTCGTCCCTGCCCCTCAACATAGTGCCCAGTGAGTGAGCCAGGGTAGCCACATTGCATGGACCCTGCCCACAGGTGGCTTGCCTCGGTAGCCCCCAGCAGGTACTGCATGGGCTGCTTGCCGAGCATGTGGCAGCGGTGGGTGCGCTAGCTAGGCCACGGGCGCCTATCGCGAGCCAGCGCATCGACATAGTGCCCAGTGAGCGAGCCAGTAATGCCGCATCACACAGACCTTGCACACTGGAGGCATGCCTCGACAACGCCCAACAAGCACGGCATGGGCTGTTTGCCTAGCGTATAGCAGCGGTGGGCATGCCAACCAGGCAACGGGCGCCCATCTCGAGCCAGTCCCCTCGTCCTTGCCCCTCGACTTACTGCCTAGCGAGCGAGCCATGGGAGCCACATCGCATGAACCCTGGGCAATGAAGGCATGCCTCGGTAGCCCCTAGTTGGCATGGCATGGGCTGCTTGCCCAGCGTGCGGCAGCGATGGGCGTGCCAGCCAGGCCTCTGGTGCCCAGTGCGAGCCAGCCCCATCGTCCCTGTCCCTCGACCTAGTGACCAGCGAGCGAGCCATGGGAGCCATGTCGCACGGACCCTGGGCACTAGAGGCATGCCTTGGCAGCCCTCAGCAGGCATTGAATGGGCTGCTTGCCCAGCGTGCAGTAGAGGTGGGCACACAAGCGAGGCCACAGGCGCCCATCGCGAGCTAGCCACCAAGAGTGGAGCTTGCGGGTTAAGAACATGTTGTAAACACAATGGTGAGGCAATGGGCTCTCGAGCCCCTTGTCCTGCCTCGCGCGGCAAGGGTGTTCGGGATCGGGTAGGTCCCTCGTTGCGCGAAACAACAAAACTCACAGTGCGGGATGCAACAAGGAACAAGAATGAAAAAACATGCCCCAATCACCCCGATCTAGGTGCAGGGCTGGCAGCCGTGTCATCCCTAAATGATGTCTAAAATGACTCTCAGCAATGGATATCTCGGCTCTCGTATCGATGAAGAATGTAGCGAAATGCAATACTTAGTGTGATTTGCAGAATCCTGCGAACCATCAATTCTTTGAACACAAGTTGTGCCTGAAGCCATTAGGTCGAGAAAGCACGGCATGGGAGGCATGACTCAGCAACCCTCAACAATGGGCTGCTTGCCCAGCGTTCGGCAATGGTGGATGCGCCAACCAGACCACGGGCTCCCATCTCGAGCCAGCCCCTCATCCCTGCCCCTCGACTTACTGCCCAGTGAGCAAGCCAAGAAAGCCTTGTCGCACGGACCCTAGGCACGGGAGACATGCCTCGGCAGCCCTCAGCAGGCACGGCATGGGCTGTTTGCCCAGCGTGCGACAGTGGTGGGTGCGCCAGCCAGCTCACGGGCACCCATCTCGAGCCAGCCCCCTCCTCCCTGCCCTTCGACATGGTGCCCAGCGTGTGAGCCAGGGGTGCCACAGCAGTCCCCAGCAGGCACGACGCCAGCCTTGCTAGGGGCGCCCTACGCGAGCATGCCGTGAGGCTCGGCACGTGGTGTGGGCATTGATTTCATGGGAAAGCTGGGCTTGGCCATGTCCCCTGGCTGTGGTGGACCCTGAGGGCAGCTATGGGGTGGCTAGAGGTGCACTGGACAGGGCAGCCAGCATGCACCCTAGGCCAGGCAAAAGCACAGCTGCCTCAGCCTGCTGGCGGCAATGCGCAGTCATGAAATTGGTGTGAATTGACGGTCTTCTCATCATGGAATTGGTCTCGAAATGACTAAAATAAATTGTGTAATTCATGAGGAGTCTGTCCCTTAAGTTTGGAATCATTTCGTCTTACGGGCTATTTTTGATGATTTTTTCAATTTTTGGCTATACAAAATTCATTAAAAAACATTTAGTGCCCAAAAAATTTTGAAATTTTTTCTGGTGATAGATATGATTATTCTCCATTTATGGACAAAATTTCAGCTCAAAATTTCAAGTAAATAATTTTTTAGAGCCATTATGATGGTTCAAACATATTGATGTTTCCTCTAATCGGGAGTGAAATTTCATTTAAGATTCTTTAGGGGGGAGGTGGTCACCTAGCTTGCTGGGTGCCAATGGGCCATGCGTGCTCCCCCCTGCCTATCCCACATTGGCAGGCACTGGGCTTGGGGAACCCAATGCGCATGGCATGGGCAGGGCAGCTTGCTGCCTTGCCTATCCAGCTGGTGGTGCGAGGCTGTGGTGGCCACCACCACCAGCAGGCAGGCGGCTGGCGATGTCAGCCAAAGAGTATGGGATGCCCAATCAATAGCCAACGGAGTGGGGAAAATTTGGGAAGTGAAATCAACTAAATTATGGGCAGCAAAACAAGAAAAATCGTGGATAATGAGCTGCGATGTGGCTACACAAGCACGACGGTGTGGGTGGCGAAGCTAATGATGATGCATGCTACGCGAGGGCCAAATCGCTGGGGGAATTTTGAGCATGCGGAGTGCTTTGTCGCAGGTCCTCGAGGTGGCAGAAGCATGGTTGGATCTCGATGCTCAGGCTCGCCGAGGCGGACTCATTACACAGCGCGATCGGCGACACGATCGCCGACAGTTAGCATCGAACAAGCCACACGGCCAGCCTAGGCACCGCGTGGTACCCCTGCTGCCAAGGCCTCATCAATGGCCCTTTACCATCGAAGAATTGTCCCCCGCTATTGAAAAAATTTTGCGCTTAGCGGTTTGGGTGTGGCGGCACTCGACGACCTGCATGATCGATGGGCCTTTCGCTTGTTGGCTTGCAGCTTGTTTGGTGCTACAGCCGTGCTTTTAAGTAGAACTGAGGTGGCAAGGTGTGAAAGACTTGCCCTTAGCATTTTTCATGGCGGATAGCTTGGTGGATATCAAGTACGCGGGTGGTGCTCCTAAAAAGAAAGGTAAGAAATGAGGGAAGACTGGAAAAGAGATGAAAATGCCCAATGGCAAGGGCAAGAAAAAGAAGAATTCTGAGTCCAGCAAGCCTCGGGGCTCATCCCTTTTGAAAGGAAAGGGAAAGAATGTGGACCAAAGGGGTTGCTTCTTATGCAACGGGCCACATAGAGCACGCGATTGTCCTCGCAAGGAGAAGTTAGTGGCACTTATGGTAGTAGAGGATTCCTCCGAGGAAAAGGAAGAGAATGCCACAACTTAGGTGAATCCAATCCAGTTACTAAACGCACTCACCCCCAAGAACTTACAAAAAGGGTTGATCTATGTCCTGGTGAAGGTAAAAGGGAACAATGCAATGGCAATGTTGGATACGAGAACTACCAACAATTTTATCACGAAAAGAGAAGTGAGAAAGCTCGGGCTTAAGCTATCTCTAGCCTTGGTCAAGTTCAAAGCAGTGAATGCTGAGGCGAAGGTAGTATGGGGAGCTGCCACTACAACCCTTAAAGCAAGAGAATGGAAAGGTATGTCCAACCTCATGATAACTCAGTTAGATAACTTTGATGTTATCTTGGGTCTAGAATTCTTCAAACAAACCAAGGCATTGGTGATGCCCTACTTAGGTGGATTACTCGTGGCTGATGAGTGAGCCCTGAGCCTAATCAAAACTGAAGCAGTAAGAGAGCTTTCGGTAGACAAGAAACAGATTGGGTTGCAATTTGCAAAGCAACTTAAGTCAGGAATACGAAAGGGTGAAGTGATGATGGTGGTAGCACTATTTAAGGCAAAACCAGATCAGGTTGTGGAAGTGCCCGACAAGATCGCTGAAGTGTTGAGGGAATTCAGCGACATGAAGCCATCGAAGCTCCCTAAGACATTGCCTCCGAGAAGGAATGTTGATCATATGATCGAGTTACTTTCGGGTGCTAGACCCCCTACTCAAGCACCATATCGAATGCCCTCATCGGAACTAGTCAAACTATGGAAGCAACTAGATGAGTTGTTGGAAATAGGTTTCATTTAGCCGTCAAAGGCCCCGTATGGCGCACTTATGCTATTCCAGTGAAAACAAGATGGCTTGCTGAGAATATGCTTCGATTATCGAGCATTAATCATGGTAATGGTAAAGAACAAATATCTGGTGCCAAATGTTGCTGACTTATTTGATCGGTTATCAAGGGCCAAGTACTTTACAAAGCTAGACTTGCGGTCGAGATGTTGGCAAGTCAGAATAGCTGAGGGGTACAAAGCAAAAACCACATGCATCATAAGGTACAGCTCTTATGAGTTCATGGTGATGCCGTTCGGGCTAACCAATGCGCCTGTTACCTTTTACAATCTTATGAATGATGTATTGTTTGAGTTTTTAGACAAGTTTGTGGTAGTCTACTTAGATGACATTATGGTCTATAGCGACACCCTAGACAACCACGCAAGCCATTTACTGCAGGCATTGATGTGGCTGCGAGAGCACTAGTTGTACATCAAGAAGGAAAAATGCGAGTTTTGCAAGCAAGAAGTGCCATTCTTAGGACATTGGTCGGGAATGGACAGATACGGATGGATGAAAGGAAAGTGAAGACCATCATGGAGTGGCCAACCCCGTGAAAAGTTGCTAAATTGTGCTCATTACTTAGGCTCGCAAACTATTACAGACAGTTCATTAAAGGATATTCGAGCAAGGGCAACCCTTTGACGGACTTGCTAAAGAAAGGTAGCCCGTGGGTGTGGATCAATGAATGCAACAAGGCTTTCGAGGGATTAAAACAGGCAGTAGCCTTGAAACTAGCACTGTCCCTACCGAACTTTGAAGAGCCATTTGAGGTAGTCACAGACGCTTCTGATCAAGTAATCGGGGGTGTGTTGGTGCAAAATGGCCATCCTGTGGCATTCGAGAGTCGAAAACTCAAGGATGCAAAGCAGCGTTATTCGACTCATGAAAAGGAGATGACGGATTTTATCCATTGCCTAGGGACATGGCGGCATTACTTGCTTGGGACAAAATGTAAGGTAATTACTGACATTGTCACTAATACCTATTTTCGCTCGCAGAAAAAGCTATCTCCGAAACAAGCAAGATGGCAACAATTTGTGGCAGAGTTTGATTTTGTGTGGGAACACAAACTAGGCAAACAAAACATTGTTGTTGATGCACTAAGCCGCGTAGAAGTGCAAACTTATGTGGCTGCTTTGACAGGTGTCCAGAGTGACTTACTTGAGCAAATAAGATCTGTAGCTGGGGAAGATACTGAGTATGCCCGACTCATGGAGGAGGTGAGCAAAGGCTTGATCCGAAGATACTGGATTAAGGATGGGTTACCATATGCTCGGGGAGACAGACTGTTTGTGCCAAAGTCTGGTGGACTTCGGAAACAATTGTTGAGGGAAACCCATAACCCACTATGCGCAAGTCACCCGAGCGTCGAGAGGATGTTCGCATTATTGACAAGAGCCTATTACTGGCCCAAGTTGATAGAAATTGTGGAGGCCTATGTTTGCAAATGCTTAGTGCGCATAACAGGACAAAACAGATAGAAGGAGGGAGGCAGGTTTACTCCAACCCTTGCTGATTTCGGAAAACCCATGGGAGTCGGTGTCGATGGATTTCATTATAGGCTTCTCAAAGGTAAAGGGACTATCCACTATAATAGTGATTGTTGATAGGTTCTCAAAGTATGTTATCTTTGTTCCTGTTACTTGAGCGTGCCCAGCTGATACGACAGCTGAGATGTTTTTCAAATATGTTGTTAAGTTGTTTGGGTTGCCGAAAGACATTATGAGTGACAGAGATGCCAGATTCACGGGAAGATTCTAGATAGTTTTGCTAAACATTATAGGAACAGAACTTAAATTCTCCATAGCAAACCATCCACAGACAAACAGTCAAACGAAGAGGGTAAATAACTTGCTTAGGAGTATTTGCGGCACTACGTGACTGCAAGCCAAAGAGATTGGATTGAATTACTGGATGCAGCACATGGCCATTCTTAGCTTGCTAAGGGTAAATAGCTTGCTGAGGAGTATTTGCGGCACTACATGCATGGCTGTTCTTAATTGGTGTAGTGATTTGCCTGGTTAATACTGTTAATGAATGAGACCTCAGCCTGCTAACTAGCTATGTAGAGGTGACCCTCCATGGCCGGCTTCTTAGAGGGACTATGGCTGCTTAGGCCAAGGAAGTTTGAGGCAATAACAGGTTTGTGATGCCCTTAGATGTTCTGGGCTACATGCGCTCTACATTGATGTGTTCAACGAGTTTATAGCCCTGGTCACAGGAGGCCCGAGTAATCGTTGAAATTTCATCATGATGGGGATAGATCATTGCAATTGTTGGTCTTCAACGAGGAATTCCTAGTAAGCGCGAGTCATCAGCTCGCATTGACTACGTCCTTGCCCTTTGTACACACCGCCCGTCGCTCCTACCGATTGAATGGTCCGGTAAAGTGTTTCGAATCACGATGACGTGGTAGCTCTCCATTCAGGACGTCGGGAAAATTTCACTGAACCTTATTGTTTAGAGGACAGGAGAAGTCGTAACAAGGTTTTTGTAGGTGAACTTGCGGAAGGATTATTGTCAAAAACTCACTCAGTAAAACGACCCGCGAACATGTTGTAAACACACCGGTGAGGTAGAGGGCTCTCAAGCCCCTTGTCCTGCCTTGCGCGGCAAGGGTGCTCGGGCTCGCACCCAAGCCCCTTGTCACATGCAACCAAAAAACCCACAGCGCGGCATGCACCAAGGAACTCGAATGAAAAAGCACGCCCTAGTAGGCTCGATCTTGGTGCGCAGTTAGTGGTCGTGTCATCCCTAAATGATGTCTAAAATGACTCTCGACAATGGATATCTTGGCTCTAGCATCGATGAAGAACATAGCAAAATGCGATAGTTGGTGTGAATTATAGAATCCCGTGAACCATCGAGTCTTTGAACGCAAGTTGCATCTAAAGCCATCAGGCCGAGGGCACGTCTGCTTGGGTGTCAAGTATAGTGGCCCCCAGCCCCTCCACATCCCTTCGAGGAGGGAAGGAACCATCGCAGGGCGGATATTGGCCTCCCATGCGCCTTCGGCTCTCGGTTGGCCTAAAAAAGAGCCTCGAACGATGCCGCATCACAGCTTGGTGAGAAAGCCTCGTGCTCCCTCATGCGAGCATCGCTCACTCCCGGTGCACGGACCCAACGATTGATTGAGATGCAACCCTAGGTCAGGTGAGACCACTCGCTAAGTTTAAGCATATGAATAAGCGGAGGAAAAGAAACAAACAAGGATTCCCTTAGTAAAGGCGAGCGAATCGGGAAAAGCCCAGCTTGAAAATTGTGTGTCCTCGACGCCCGATTTGTAATCTGGAGAAGCGTCCTTAGTGATGGATTGGGGCCTAAGTCCCCTGAAAAGGGGCATCAGAGAGGGTGAGAGCCTCAGAGAGGGTGAGAGCCCCTTCTCGCCCAAACCCTGTCGTACCACGAGGCACTGTCGACGAGTCGGGTTGTTTGAGACTGATAGCAAAAAAGTACCACGAGGGAAAGATGAAAAGGAGTTTGAAAAGAGAGTCAAAGAGTGCTTGAAATTGTCGGGAGTGAAGCGGATGGGGGTCGACGATGCACCTCGATCGGATGTGGAACGGCCACAAGCCGGTCTGTCGATCGACTCGAGGTGTAGATCGACGCGAATCGTGACGGTGGCCCAAGATCGAGCCTTTGATACGCTTGCTGAGACGTCGTCATCGTGATCGTGGCTGGCAACACGCATCATCGCAGCAGTGCTTTAGCACCTGCGCGCTCCTGGCGTTGGCCCGCGGGCTCCCCATTTGACTCGTCTTGAAATACGAACCAAGGAGTCTGACATGCGAGCGAGTCAATGGGCGAGTAAACTCGTAAGGCGTAAGGAAGCTGATTGGAGGGATCCCTCGTGGGTGCACCACCGACCGACCTTGATCTTTTGAGAAGGGTTTGAGTGCGAGCATGCCTACTTGGGACCTGAAAGATGGTGAACTATGCCTGAGTGGGGCGAAGCCAAAGGAATCTCTGGTGGTGGCCCACAGTGATACTGACATGCAAATCGTTCGTCTGACTTGGGTATAAGGGTGAAAGACTAATTGAACCGTCCAGTAGCTGGTTCTCTCTGAAGTTTCCCTTAGGAGAACTGGAGCTCAGATGCGAGTTCTATTGGGTAAAGCCGATGATTAGAGGCATTGGGGGCCCAATGCCCTCGATCTATTCTCAAAATTTAAATAAGTAGTACAGGGCAGCTGCTTCCTTAACCCGTCCCACGAAGTTGAGAGCTTCACGTGGGCCATTTTTGGTAAGCAGAACTGGCGATGCGGGATGAATCAGAAGCCGGGTTACAATGCCCAACTATGTGCTAACTCAGAACTCACAAAGGGTGTTGGTCGATGAAGACAGTAGGACGGTGGTCATGGAAGTCAAAATCTACAAATGAGTGTGTAACAACTCATCTGCCAAATCAACTAGCCCTAAAAATGGATGACACTGAAGCGCGTGACATATACCCGGCTGTTGGGGCAAAGGCCAAGCCCCAATAAGTAGGAAGGCATAGTGGTCGCCGTAAAACCTGAGGCGCGAGCCTGAGTGGAGCAGCCATCGATGCAAATCTTGGTGGTAGTGGCAAATATTCAAATGAGAACTTTTAAGGCCAAAGAGGGGAAAGGTTCCATGTGAATGGCAGTTGCACAGGGGTTAGTCGATCCTAAGAGACAGGGGAAGCCCATCGGATAGTGCCTCGGCCATAAGCTTAGAAAGAGGATCCGATTAAAATTTCAGAACCAGGAAGTAGCGATTGACGGTAATGTTAGGGAGTCTAGAGACGTCAACAAGGGCCCCGAAAAGAGTTATTTTTTCTGTTTAACAGCCTGCTCGCCTTAGAAACGGCTCAGTCGGAGGTAGGGTCCAGTGGCTGGAAGAGCACCACACATCGCATGGTGTTCGGTGCGCCCCCAGCAGCCCTTGAAAATCTGAAGGACCCAAGTGCCTTCCACGCTAGATCATACTCATAATGGCATCAGGTCTCCAAGGGGAGCAACCTCTGGTTGATGGAACAATGTAGGCAAGAGAAGTCAGCAAAATGGATCCGTAACCTCGAGAAAAGGATTGGCCCTAAGGGCTAGGCACGGAGGTCCCAATCTCCAATTCGTCGGTCGTCGATGGACTGCTCGAGCTACTATCGTGGCAAAAGCGGGTCGTCGCGTGTCGGCTGGGGGACGGACTAGGAACGGTTCCTTCGGGGGCCTTCCTTGGGCATCGAACAACGAATTCAGAACTGGTATGGACAAGGGGAATCCAACCATTTAATTGAAACAAAGCATTATGATGGTCCCTGTGGATGCTCACATAATGTGATTTCTGCCCAATGCTCTAAATGTCAAAGTGAAGAAATTCAAACAAGCGTGGTAAACGGCGGGAGTAACTATGACTCTCTTAAGGTAGCCAAATGCCTTGATATCCACCAACAGGCACGGCATGGCCTGCTTGCCCAGCGTTCGACAGTGGTGGGGGCGCCAGCCAGGCCATGGGTGCCCATCTTGATGTAGCCCTCTCATCCCTGCCCCTCGACTTACTGCCCAGCGAGCTAGCCAGGGGAGCAGCGTCGAATAGATCTTAGGCATGGGAGCCATGCCTCGGTAGCCCTTAGCAGGCATGGCATGGCCTACTTGCCCAGCGTGCGGTAGTGGTGGGCACGCCAGCCAGGCCATTGACACCCATCGCGAGCTAGCCCCCTCGTCCCTACCCCTCGACATAGCACCCAGCGAGTGAGTTAGGGGAGCCACATCACTCGAACCCTGGGCATGGGAGGCATACCTCAGCAGCCCCTAAGCGGAATGCCATGGGTTGCTTAGCCAACGTGCAGCAGCAGTGGCCACGCCAGCTAGGCCACGGGCGCCCATCACAAGCCAGCCCCTCAACATAGTGCCCAGGGGAGGAGCCAGGGGAATCGCATCGCACGGACTGTGAAACTACGAATGGCTCATTAAATCAGTTATAGTTTGTTTAATGGTACCTACTACTCGGATAGCCATAGTAATTCTAGAGCTAATACGTGTAACAAACCCTAACTTTTGGAAGGGGCGCATTTATTAGATACAAGGTGGATGTGGGATTCGCCCATTGCTCTGATGATTCATGATAACTTGACGGATAGCAAGGCCATCGTGCCAGCGACGCATCAATTAAATTTCTGCCCTATCAACTTTCGATAGTAGGATAGTTATCTACTGTCAAACCCTTGAATCTGAGTGCCAAGGCATAGGCATGGTGAGTCTTGCTAAATGCCCAGACCAATAAATGTGGAGGACCACGCTAGCAAGGCAAAAACGCATGAGTTAGATACAGGAATGAATGCGGGAGACTTGGTGAGAAATCGAGTTTCATACTCATAATGACGAGATACACTGATGAGCTAGGAACATTGTGGAGCGAAGGATAAAGCACACAAATAGACCCACAAGCCCACTTAAGGGGAAAGTGGCAGAGCCGCCTCAAGTATGCACCAACACATAGTGGTGTGAATATGTCTAGTGACGGGAACACAGGGCAGATTTTGGGAACCCAACTTGGCATGGATGGAAACTCTAGCAAGTAAAGATATTCCACATAGAAAGGATATGGCTATTGGCTAGAGGAGGATCAAGGCGATAGAAGGATAAGAAAGAGATGTTTATCCCGAAAGCCAAGGGAGATAAGGCTCAAGAAGAGTCCTGAACGAGAACCATTTCTTCAAGCATATCTAAATCAATTGGAAGTGAATAAGAAAGCTTAGAAAAGACTTCAAAGGAGAAGACATCCTTGACTCAAGGAGAGTACTTGCAGGAGAAGGATGCTATCCAAATATACTTGACTCATTAAGAGTCCTTATAGGAGAAGGATGCTATCCAAATAGATTGTCCTTACGCGAAGAGGATGTTATCCAAATATCGTTGACTCATGGAGAGTCCTTGTAGGACAAGGATGCTATCTGAAGATCCTTGACTCATGGAGAGTCCTTATAGGAGGAGAATGCTATCTAAACTTTGAAGATAAGCCTCAATGGGACAAAAGATTCGTGATCAAGATTGGGCGGCCTATCCGAATAACGTGGGATAACTAAGAGAGAGTGTTTGAGTAGGACACTCCTCAACTTGTATAAAAAGGGGGCTTGGGTTCAGTTGTAAAGGCATTGAGTGATACAAACTCAAGTGTGTGGGTAGCTACAGGCTTTGGGTACTATTAGAGAGAGACCCTTCTTTTGTAAATAGTTCCTTTATTTTGAATAAAGGTTGAGAAAGAGTTCTTGTAATACTATCTCCTTACTTTGCTTTTACATTGTT